>OZ022589.1:6379722-6789722 GCA_963669155.1 Arbacia lixula
TGTGATAGGCTTAATAGCACGAGCTAAGTTAGTATTAACGAGCTGGCTGCAGTTGCTAACAGGAGTGTATTCATTTTGCTATTGTCTTTCTCTTCGTGGTTATTAACTCTTCGAGTGCTCGCGACAAAATGCTGGTCTATGGGTTTTGACTGTATTACGTGGTACAGAATACACCAAAGGCATGTGAAGGGTTATGAAAGAGGCACTGACGACGAAAAGCGAATGGGAAAGGGGAGAAATCGAGGGGGCGTGGGAGAGAGAACACGAGAGAAAGAGAAGGGAAGAGAGAGAGGGGGGGAGTAAATAATTGCAGAGAGGAGAGAGGAGGGAAATACAAGCAACGAGAATGAGTGAAAGAGAGAGAGAGCGAGAGAGAGGGAGAGAGAGAGGGAGAGATGGAGAGAGAGAGAGAGAGAGAGAGAGGGGGGGGGGGGGAGGGCATTGAGAGAAAGATACATCGTTGTTGAAATGAGCATGGAGGTAGAAGTGAAAGGAGGAAGGCCTTAGACGAATAGAATACCTGTATAGAAATAACGGGGAAATAGTGAAAGGGTGAAAGAGAGAGGGAATAATATGGAGAGGAGGCTGAGCGCAAGTATCTAAAGGGAGAGGGAGTGAGTGTTACGAACGGGAGCCACAAAGGAGTAAGAAGAAATACAATGGGAAGATGTGATGAAGTCGGATGAAGAACTAATGACGAGAAGTACAATATTTCACGAGAACAAAACGGAGGGGAAAACAGGGTGGGAAAAGGGTAAGGGGGGAGGGACACTTATATGGATAAAATGAACATATAGACGGAAGAGAAGTGGACGGGGAAACGGGGAAGGGGGGGGGGGGGCGAGATAGAGAAAGAGAGAGGGGAGGAAAAGGGGGGGGATGCGTGTGGATGGATGTGCCAATGAATCATCAGTACGCATGAAGGTACAAGATCACGTGCCTCTTGTTACCTCAAACCAGAAACAGACCACCATCCCGTGATTCCAATCGACGGACCAACCACAAAAATACTCACGACTTGTCAAATTTATTCTTCCCCAAATCGCAGGAATCATACGATTACAGAATTAATAGCTTCCCGTATTTGTTCTAACTAAAATTTACGATGTTCCTACAATCATTACAGGAGCAGAACAAAGGAGACGAGACAGAATAGAAAATAAGCCCAGGTTTGATGATACCACCACAATTAGAATGGAAATTAACTAACAAGAGGAATATGATAAGTCATAAATCGCCCTAGACTCAGTACCTTGGCCCCTATACATATACCACAGAGCTGAATTTCTATTTTAACTATGTGGACCTAGGCTTAATTAATTGATTAAAACGGTGCTCGCTTAAAAAAAAATCGCGGCCAGCAACCTAATTGTGGGTTTTAAAGAAAAAATGTTCCTAAACCAATACACATAGAATAACAACAAATAAATGGATGTCAATGAAAAATTAGCAAATACTTGTACCATATTCACGCATTCACAATATTCTAAACCCGAATCATACATGCATCCTTCGTCTTTGACTCATTCCGCTCTCTCGCTCTCTCTCTCTCTCTCTCTCTCTTTCTCTCCCACTGCTCACTCTTCTAATGAAACGAATGTCCATTAACTGTCAATTTACAAAGCGAAAAACAATGTTCTATACATTCATTCAGATTTACTTTTTCATCAATCCATTTGTATTCTTATTCACTACATTTATACTTTTATTGTCACAGTGTGATCAAAATGTCAGTCTCTTATGCTATTACAAATTGCATATTGTTAGTTGGATAAAAATTGAAATCAACTTGTATTGATCATTTTGTGTGTTCTTGGAAGCTATGATTTTCATTTTTTAGCAAAAAAAAAGAAAAGGAAAAAAAGAAGTGCCACATGAAATAAATAAAAACATTTACAGAATATGTTTATTTCAATGCGTTATACTTTATTCTCATTTTGAACTTTGAGATTATCACATGAATGTATTATGTACACCTTAATTTTGTCACCAAAACAATGCCAATTGCTAATACAAGAGTAAACATATAGAAATACCACACCAAACAAAATACAAAATATATACATTTCACTGTGTTTGACACATGTTATTCTCAATTTGCACTTTGTGATCTTCATGTTTATGTAATATATGTATCTTAATTTTGTCACAAAAATACCTATTTGTAGTACACTGTATATGAAAAACATTAATAACAAGTTTGAGTTGTTGTATAGACTAGAGGATACAATAAAAAACAGTTCTTCATTTCATATTTTGTTTTGGGATCCATTTAATGCCAATGGTGTACAATGCAAAACTCAGAAATAATTCCATATATAAACAAAAATGTGGTTTCTGCCTTGATGCTAAATTCAACAGCAAGGATGCTAAATCTAAAATTGGTATTTAAAATTGAGGACACCAACATTGTATAAGGGAGCATCTTGCAGGGCAGATAGTCACCGGAAGTACTGTACACAACTGGCATAAATTACACATGACACCATTGGATTTAGATGCTATACAGGTAATGATATTCATGATATGACCACTGAGCTAGTATTTCATTGTTAAACCATAGCTGAGCTATATAGAAATATATATCATGTGGTATATTTATCCATGTTACATGATTGTTTTTTTTTATATAGAACTGTCATGATTGATAGGAATTTTGTGGGGTTTTTTGGTCTAGTTATCAGATACATGTACAAGTAAAGAGTCACTTCTAATCAACATTTCATAGATTTTTAAACTTGAAGAGTAGTCTTCAGTTCTGTCATTTTTTTAAAAAGGCAGGTGCATGTAAAATGAACATGAAGGTTGAGAATTCAGCTGAACTGCAGCTGAGTAAAGCTCATTCTAAGACATACAATATGTATTTGATCATCAAATATAAACAATAAGCTGCCTTTGGCCGCTTGACTTCTACATTAGATTTTACACACTGGAGAAGAGAACTAAGAATGGTCACATCACTTCTGTGCAGTTCACACACATTAAGTCCAATACCTGACAAGCTCTGAATTCAGACTGTTTCTTTCAAGAGAGGGAGACAAACACACAGGAGACGAGAGATTATTTCAGAAGGTCATTGGCCTGTAATAGTGAGTTTCAGATTGCCACGAATTTGACTACAACTGTAACAGGGAATCTCCATGTCCTATTGTAATATCCATGTGCATGTGAAGCAATCATGTATAGATGGATATCTAAAGGGATAGCTCACCCTGAAATTAAATTGGTTTCACTAAAAGCAGACACATGAAAGAAACATATTAGTGGAGGTATGATGAAAATCTGTCAAAGGATAAGAAAGTTGTGATCTTTTCAAATTTTCATTTTGTGACGTCATGTGCGGTTCCCCAATACGTTATGTATAATTTTCTTTTAAATGTCCATTTTCTCAAAAGGATATGCATCATTTTACTTGTGCACTTGATACATCATTAGAAACATGTTTTTACACACATACCTCTACATCACAAATTGAAATTTCAAATGATCATAACTATCTTATCCTTTGGCGGGGTTTCTTCAAATCTTCACTCATGTTTCCTTCATGTTTCCGCTTCTGTTGAAACAACTTACTTCACTTTCTGAACAGTTGCCAGTGACAGTCACAGTCTTGGTCATGGGAATTAAAACTCTCTAATATCACACTTTCCAAGCATGAAGTTCTGGGCCCCATAAGGTTTGCAATCAATTGCAAATTTGAAAAACAAATTCTGATTGGTTACTGGTCAGTCTTTTGAACAAAAAGCGCATGCAACAATGGTGTTGATTAGCCATTGCCATGTTGAGATTGATTGCAAAGCTTTATGTAACGGGGCCCTGGAAAGTCTTGGTACATGTATGCTCATCATGTGATTATGCAAGAACCAGTCATCGAGCATGAACTCAGAGCTTAGGGATTGTATTATCAGCACTTCGACAAAAGTAATTAATCACAATAACTGTAGAACACAAGATAAGAAAAATAGAGAAATTTGAAACAACAACTACACGCAGTTGACTGGTTTGCCTCCGCCCTCCTGTACAGACAATGAAGTACTGCTAAAATATCTGATTTAAAATGTCATCCTCCAATGCACAGAAAGCTTTCGCTTTATCATACAACTTATCTGAAAGAGATCTGTAATAAATTATTGTTGTACCAGATTTTGTGATATTTTGTCAACTACAAGCTGCAAAATTTTATAATGTGACTTTGACCTGTGACCTTTGACCTTGACCTATTTGGCCCCAAATATAATAGATGTCCTGTCAACCTAGATGTTTTGAGGAAGAACATAAACATAAGTGGAAACCACTACCAATTACTGAAGGCAAGATTATTTATCCTACATGACAAGATGGAGAGATGAAATATCATCAAACACAAATACAGCAACATGGAACAGAATGACAGCATACAGAATGACAGCATATAGAAGTGAATGAAAACTGATTGAGGAGGGCTTCATCCAACAATAGTTGAACAAGGCCTGATGATGATGATGATGATGTAGCTCACACCACTTCCTTTATTTTCCTTCCACCATTAAAAGTAGGAAGACCATTCAAAACCTGAATATCTGAAATATTTAAGTCATCAATCAATAATATTGCAGTCATTTTTATCATCTGATATATTGCAAGACTCACAGGCTCGATACCGATTCAGCGTATTCACTCATTGTCATGACAACGCAGTGCTGCCTTTTCCATCAATTGTTGCTCGGTTCGCTGATTTGATATAGATCCGCCCTCTTCTGTTTCAGTACGGGGATCTGGCTCCGCATTTTGTCGATGTACGACGGGTCGATTTCTGCGTAAACGATTTCCTCTTCATGCCCGGCTTTTCCTATCGGCTCTCCCCTACACGATAGGCAGATGAAAAAAGAGAGTTGCCATCATTAATTTTTTGTGACTTTTGTTTCAAATTTGTACACTTACATGAGTTTTAATTGTTATAGACATAATGTGGATTCCATCAGTAAATATATTGTAGCGTTTTTGAAAAAGGAATGAAATAGAGAGAAGAAACAATTTTATACATTGTGCTACTTGATACAATAAATACTGAGGAGGCAGATTTTTCATAGCACTGTGTGGAGAAGGCTTTTTAAAAGGTACTACCGGGCAGAGATTTAGCTCACTTACATCAAAGATATGTCTCAAATGAACATACAAAACAAGTTTTTGAGTACCTTAGTTTATTTCTACATTGCTAAGGAAACATTTTTAATATCACGTTTCAAAAGTTCTGTCCGTGCAGTTCATCGCAACCATCCAAGAAACTCTCAAAAATTGTTTGTGTATGCACCGCTCACTATTGTTTCTGCTGTGCGATAAATTGCTTAGGAAAAATAATAACGCACGCATATTGATCTGAAACAAAAGACCAGACAGACTTTTGTTGGAACGCTGGCCTTTCCGGCCTTTTAACCTTCCAACTTTCGGAAGGCACATCAGTTTTTTGGTCTAAAAGACATGGCAGAGAAGGTCAACATATTTTGTTGACGTCTTACCAGGGGTTGACGGCTGTGCTGTGGCCCCATGCAATATAGCTGGCTTGCTCGTCTCTCGCTGGCGACACTGTAGCCACGTACAACTCATTGTCAAGAGCCCTGAAAACAAAAATACACAGGTATGTTGACAATTATTGATGAATTCAAAAACTGTGATATAAAATGTAATATATTCAGAGCTGTCAGGTTATCTGAAAATTGTCCTTGATTGTTTGAGTGAACATTACCATAATTTCTGAAATCATTAATCAAGCCAGCACACACGCACAATTAATCCCATCATGCATTGCCAGCTTATAGTGAATGATGAGTCCACACATAAATACACACAAGAAGCTAGTGTTCTGAGTCTGTCTGTGGAATATAGGAGTTCCCCATGCTGAATTTCGATACATATGGTAAACAGAAAAAAACTTTCCTGTGTGTCAGATTTACCTCAAAACTAATGTTAATTTGTTTCTCCGATTTGCCTGTTTTTACTTAGATCAGCTGATTTCTGAAGTCCTGTTGTTCCCCTTTAATGAGCAAGCAATTCCTAAGTTCTCTCCCCCCCCCCTACCCCCCCCCCCCCACCCTCCATCCTTGCCTCGCTCTTTGGAGCAGTTCCCAGTGGGCGGGGCCTGTTGTCATGTTGAAGGCTCCTGGATACAACAGCAGCTGGCAACCTGAAAGGGCAAAGGTCATGGAAGTAACAAATGATTATGTGAATAATTTGCAGATTCAGTTTTCACCAGCATTCCAAGCTGTTGAACATTCTGATCGCAACTGACAAATAGAATCTAGTACTCTAAGACTAGTCTCTGTATCATTCTCTTTGCTCAGTCCATCTCGGGCGAGCTGGAGAAAGAATAAACAATGCCTAGTCTATTGCAGGGGGACCTGTTTATTGAATATTGTAGTTCAGATTGAAAATGCCTAGCAGCTGGGAATCCATGCTTATTCTATATTGATGAGAATACAACATCCATTTATGATCTTTATCTTTTGAGGTAAAAGAGCTGCATGTATGATCTAACCATAAACAAGGCATTAGCAATATTGTGTCTCGCCCACTTGCGAAAATAACCAGAAATATCGCGATCTCCGTTGCTACGCAAAAGAAAACTGAAACAAACAAATAAGCAACTTTAAACAGACAACATCAAAATCAGGTGCAAAATAGAGACTTTGAATAAATTTGCATAAATGTGCATGAGTAATGTTTGCCTAAATCTACATCAGTAATGCTCACACATGCTCACACAATTCTGTGCACAAGTTAGGAAGCCTTCACCAAGAGTCTTGCAAGTAAAATTTAATGTATGACCTCAAATGACCTTTGACCTTATCATGTGACCTCTTACAGCACAATAACATGCAGGTGCCCCCAGTGCATCCATCATCCAAGTTTGATTGCCATTGTAGCAACATGTGATGAGTTATGTGTGATAAGAGAGTCTTGCAAGTAAACTTTAACGTATGACTTCAAATGACCTTTGACCTTATCCTGTGACCTCCAACGGTACCATAACATGAAGGTACCCCCAGTGCATCTATGACCCAAGTTAGGTTGTAATCCAAGCATCCTATGTGAAGTTATTTGTCAAAAGAGAGTCTTGCAGGTAAACTTTAACGTATGACCTCAAATGACCTTTTACCTTATCCTGTGACCTCCAACGCCACCATAACATGAAGGTACCCCCAGTGCATCTATGACCCAAGTTAGGTTGTAATCCAAGCAACCCATGTGAAGTTATTTGTCAAAAGAGAGTCTTGCAGGTAAACTTTAACGTATGACCTCAAATGACCTTTGACCTTATCCTGTGACCTCCAACGCCACCATAACATGAAGGTACCCCCAGTGCATCTATGACCCAAGTTAGGTTGTAATCCAAGCAACCCTTGTGAAGTTATGGATCATAAGAGAGTCTTGCAGGTAAACTTTAACATTTGTGACGGACGACGGACGACGGACGACGGACGGACGACGGACGGACGCCATTTGGATCCCTTAGTCTCGCCTTCACCTCCGGTGGGCGAGACAATAACAGTTAAACTACTCACAACTGTGTAGTTTTACATGCACATATATTTTATTTTTGTATCATATATTATTATATACGACCACCCTTCTCAAACTGCAATCATCAATTTTAAGCATAAGAAAACATTTCAAAATGATGACATAGTAACTATCTTATATTACTGGTTTATAGTCTTTGATACCATTAGAACCTCAAGGAAGGGAGCATAGAACATGTTTAAACAATAACAAGTTATTTGACAAGCTATGCTATGGGACTTATTCACACACAAACAAGATATTTTGTTCATAAAACATTGGCAACGATGCTGCTATTGCCGCACATACTTTAATAGTTATCTATGTTTCCATTCAAATTCACAACTTCTCTTTCTTTTCTTGATCTATTACATATACCCAAAAGTATGGCATCCAATATATAAATCATCATAAAATGGTGCTCATTATGTCATTGAAATGTGAGGTACTTTTCCTTCTATTTCATGTGGAAAGGTCTAGTTTTATATACCTGTGGGGTAGATGGTTTATAAATGAGAAATGATGGAATCATACCTTTCTTGCAATACAGCTGGGCTAGTTCTGGGAACCGCATATCATAGCAGATGCCCACTCCCACCTTCACATTGTCTGGGACAAAAAAAAAACAACCCAAGAATTGTGGAAAGTGGAAAATTAAAAAACAGAAGAAATAGGTTGCATGCTGTTGGGCAATACATCTCACAACACACAGGAAGCATGTATATAAGTCAGTCCACAAAAACATTGTATCGTTATGTTACAGGGCATGCAAGATCAGTCTGCCATGTAAGACCAGAGAGGTGTTATAAATGGAGTCAGCACGAAGTGTAATTTATTCCTACAGCAGTCGCGTGCATTGATATCACAATGGAATATTTGACGCGTTTGGCTCTTTGATCGAGGGAGATCCGCCGCCAAACAAGCATGACAAAATGTAGGATGCATTTTGAGGAATATATATTCTGTATGCGCAGAAGATTTCAGAACCACTTCATGAACTGAAGTGCATGTGCAGTAGTATTACATCTTATAAAGATACGATTCTGTGAATTTCAGATTATATTGTTGCTTCGTTTTTGTGATAAAAGGAGAATACTGTAGAAAACATGCCAGAGAAATGCCTCCATATCGCACATTTCCGAATCATATTTCCTTAAAAATATCTTGTAAATTGTTTATTGAGTGTTTAATCTTTCATGGAAACAATCTCAATTTCGTGTGCGGAGGTGTCCGGAAAAGTTACGGACCAAATTCTTTCTACAAGTTTTTTCAAAATTCCCCTTCGCTCACCCCAAAACTAATTCACAGTGTGTGTAAATAGATCAGCTACGAGCTCCCAGCGAAGGCTGAACGGTTGACATGCTTCTCAAAACAGATTGTCTTTTATTATTCAGAGGAAGGCACTACCTAATTAGAAATACAGCTAATTGTTTAAAACACCTGAATGTCTTGAATTGTTATGAGGCGGCGGACCTCATAGATCAAAGGAAGTCTATCCGAGCGCAGTCCATCCATGATAGGTCCATGGTAAGACAAGAGTCTGGCTTGCCAATTGTGTCACACAGAAGCCAGTACAATCTTATAAGAGCTAGTCTCTACATTTTGCCTTCACCCTCGGCCTACCACTTATTCATGTTCCTTCAGCACATACAAATCCCATGTTGTGAACATTCTGTGATGTTTCCTCCAACGGCCGCCAACATTTGCACACTACTTGCAGTAAACCTTGACCCGTTTCATAAGGCGTTACGATTGATCTGAATCCTAAATTTCAAAGTACATAGTTACGACTGATGTCAATTGCAGGTCATCTAATCCTGTATTTTTAATGTACAGCAGGGAAAAAATTAATTCAAAATGTTAGGGGGCTACTTTTTGAGCAGATTGGCCAATTTGGCAACAATTTTACATTGTGTTTATGGGACTTTGGGGGGCTCTTTTACCACTTTCCAGTTTTTGCTCTTTTTGCTCTTTTAAGTATTTGGGGGGCGAAATAACCCTGAGCCCCTGTGTATGTTTTTCCCTGATGTACAGAGTTACGATTTATATCAATCGCAGTTCAAGTTGCGATCAATCAGAACTCTTTGTAAGACAGGACCCAGATAGCCTTTTTACACTGACAAAAACTTCCTAAAGCTATGGTCACAACCCCAAAAAGTAGCCTGCTCGGCGACTGGGCGGCAATTTTTTAGCCGATTCTGGCCGGGCACCTCTTGTTTTTAGGGCGGCGCCTGCACAATTTTTACAGGCGGTCGTTGCCCGGGCACCGACCTAATCGATCGTACGCCATCGAGCGATTTAGGTGAAAAATTGAATCCGCTAGGTCAAAAGCTGACGAGCGTTTGCCGCCCGATTGCTGGCCGGTCGCCGCTGGGAGATACGCCGGTCACTGTTAATGAACAGCCTGAGGGAAGCCACATATATACCCAGGTTGCCCATGATAAATTCCCGGCGGAGCCCGATGGGCCGCAGCAGGTATGCCCACAAGACACCAGTAGATGCCCCGCCGATTACTGGTCGGCCGCCGAACAGTTTCTTTATAATCAGCCGGTGGTCAGTGGGAGACCGCCCGGGAATCGGTGGGTCATCAGTCGGTCACTGCCAGGACGCCGCGCAGAGAAGCTCCCCGATATTGCCCAGTTTTGACCTAAAATTGACCAGTGACCAACGGGAAACCGACCAGGTGCCGCCCAGGCATCACTTGTGCTCTACAGCCTGCTCGACTTTTCCAAAAAATCGCTGGACGATGCCTTAATTCCAGCAGTGACCGAGCAGGCTACAAATTGATCGGTCGCCGCTCTGAGTTGTGACCATAGCATTAGCCTTGTACTATAGGTAGGGGCTTATGATAGTACGGGGCAAAGAAAACCCAATGTAAAAAGGGCAAGAGTTTTACCGGCATTGAATGTGGTAAGACTAGAGCCAGGGCTGAGGACATCTGATTCTTTGAAGGTGATACCTCCAGGAACATCAATATCAAACAGGTGGATCTATACAAAAGGGGGAAACATGAACTGAATGATTAAATGAAGAATACTGTTATATACAAAAAGAGAGGGGGTGCACAAATCTTAGACACAAATTTAAACTCAGTTTCTTGAATCATAACATATTATGTTCCATAACATTCATTTTTCTTTTGTCGTATTTTGTTCAAGTGTTCTATATAAAGCACTTTGATATACATTTTGTATGTAAAGCGCTGTGTAAATGTAATTTATTATTATTATTATTAAATACATACATGTACATTGTAAAGATGTATACAGAGAGGGTGAGGGAGAGAAAGAGCAAGAAGGAGTGAGAGAAAAGAAACAGAACTAGTAAGAGAGAAAGAGAGAGCAATACAAGGAGGCAAGAGATAGAGAGAGGGTGGACAAAGAGGAAGAGGGAGAGAGAAAAGGGGAAAGTGATATAGAATAAAAAACCATCAGAAAAATAGAGTAGCATTTTGAAAAAATTAGAGAAAAGTAGATTAAGGTCAGAAAGATATTTGTTTACATTCCATTTCATAGAATTAAAGCAGAATTGTCTGTTTGACACAAACGTTTCAAGTGCTCTAAGCTCACCTTTCTATGTTTGGCAATACATTCCCCTGAAGGATCAAAGACGGTGCACGTATTGTACACTTTTCCATTCTCTTCCTCAGGTATTGACCCTGTAAAGTAAAGTAAAGAGTAAAAAAATCAAGATAAAATCAGTAAGGAAGATATGTGCCTCCAATGGTTCAGAGAGTTCACCCCCTGGGGTCGAGTAGCATACAATTTCCTATCAAGACAGGAAATGTCCAAACTTTGTGTTAGTGTGCCAACCATTCCGTAGCGGAATATCATATTTACTATGGGAATCGGGTAGATTTTACTCTGTTTAAAGTGCTTTTTCATCACATTTGACTACCATTGATATGTGCAATCAGAGGTTCAATTGATTAGGTATCCTTCAAGTTCATATTTGTAGCGCATTTTGTTGGAAAAATGTCCTTCAAGGAATTTGATTAAACATAACATCCATTTCTGCATGAAATTCTTATACCAGAGTACACACTGCGTAAATGCAAAATCTCCAGTGGACACATAGTGGAAAGGCTCACAAGCAACCAGTTACAATCAACATTTACCCTTTCTTTATCCATTGCGCGCATGTATGGTAAATAGGAACAGTGGCTGGGGAGCTCCGAATAATCTTTTTTTAAGGCTGGAAGCGCTCATCTACAAATTTTGTAGCAAAAGGGTTAAAAAGAGACCGGTGTACGTACAAAAAAGTTGTATAGAAGAGCCATATTCTTTATGAAGTCAAACCTGTCTACAGTGGCCACTCAAGGGAAATGGCATTTAAGCAGTTAGTAAAGACAGGTCGGCAGCCAGTTTCATATTTTACATGCACAATCTGTCTTCACTGTAAGAAAGCAGGGGGAACATATATGTGATGACTGGAGAGAAATCAGAAAATGGGTGATGCCAACCCAGAAGAATGTGGAGGTGCATAGCACCCAACCCTTGGCTTGGAACGAACGGCACCTGATGATAATGATAATGATGCCAATATTTTGCACATTGATATTGATACTGATTGATATTGCAATTTAATGCCCAATTGGAAATGTCATTTTCACTGGTTTACAAAGATGATACATTGATACAAATAATATACGTATATATACAGCCATACAAATATGGAAGGATATGAAACAACTTTCTTTCTTTGAACCCATGCGTGCCACCGCCGAAAAATTATGTGGTCTCAGCATGTGCCTTTCAGGTGTTTTAACAATAACGAACAGGATTGCGTAGCAACAGTTCCTCAGAGAGAACAAAAGAAATGTAGAGTCTTATTTCGCTTGTCAAGTTCTCTTGGATTTCATCTATACTTTTGTGAAGAAAAGAGATATCAGCGAACAAAAATAAACAGTTTTTTCGACTAAAATATCTCAGTTGCACGCAAACTCTGCTAATGACAATAAACAGCTTAAGATATGATTTTGATAATTATTAAATTCCACATTTGCGGAAATCTGCGGAAAGTGCAGAAATTTGTTATTTGTGTTAGTAAGAATATTATCTTATATCTCCGTTCGTGCATCACTCAACAATTATTTAGAAGAAAACCGAGTATAGGATCTTTAGTGGTGTTGTCCTTAACTTTCTTGAAAATTGCAAAATAATGTGATAAGAAACACAGCTTCGAGAGACAAAATAAGGAATTAAAGATATTGCTTTCCAAGTTAACTACAGCTAAATGTCGGTGGCGCGCATGGGACATCAAAGCATTGTAGTGATTGTGGAATGCTTTTTACATTCATTAGCACGCTTATAGTATCAATACAGATGTTTGAATATATTATGCTCGAGTTGTCCCTCATGCCTAACACATCCCTGGTTACATCAAACAAGTTACACTTAAACAGTAGATACATAATGTTGACATGAGCTTAGTTCCCTTTTTTACAAATACTGAAGTCGCACAGGGTGCAAAGCACCTGTGATAGGCTTATGTTTGTCTGTACGGAGAAAAAAAAAATCTTGTTCCCACACAAATTCGCACATCATGCTCATACCACATGAAATCAGCACTTATATTCTGTTCATGATTTCATGTACCATGTGTGTGTATCTGTCTGACAGTAAATGCACACAAATCTCATAGACCAGAATTCTATCTGGCACAGGAAGGGATAATATTTTGTTGTTCCCCGTTGATATATCATACACACCTCCAACAACAAAGACACCATTTTCCTTGGCAGCTTTAGCTAGTGTCTGAGTAGAGTTACCAGGGATCGTCTCTGCATAGTCCTTGAAGTACTGTGTGCCGTATGGACAGTTGAAGCACTCCTATATATCCAAAAATAACACGTTGATCACCAATTTTCATTTCAAGAGGAAAACCTTAACAAGTTCATTCAAAGAAACACAAAAACAGAGTAGAAGATTTGGCGGAAAAGTTGGACCAGAATCGAGCTGAATTCTTTTATTTGGAAACAGACATTATTTTGATTTGAATCAAATTCTCTTTTGATCAAATGGTTATTTAAGTCATTATCCTGTTATTTCATAAACCCATTTTGTACTAAGCCCATGTACACTGCAGCTCAAAGGAATTGGTATAGGGAAAGGGAAGAAAGGGAAGGACCTGCAGTTTTAAACCATGGTATATTTTGTCCAGTTCAGCATGAAACACCATGCTTAAAGGCTAAAGCATCATGTTTCATGCTAAACTGGACGAAATATACCGTGGTTTTAAACTGAGGCCCCTTCCCTTTCTTCCCTTTCCCTTTCCCTATGCCGATTCCTTTGAGCTGTAGTGTAATTGCCGGCTGGCTCTATTCCACTCAGCAAGTGAGCAGTGCGACTCCTGCATAATCTGCTCTTTGATACATAGAAATAGGATATGAATAAAATGTAAATTCCTCATAGGGCATAATTAATCCACACCTCCTTGGTTACTGCAGTTCCATGGCAAATTTTGACCCCCTCCCTGGACCAGGGTTCACAAAGCCCGAAAATCTGACTTTGAGCAATAGGTTAAGCATGCAACTACCATAGTCTTTGAACTGCTACGATTTCTCTCTAGGTAATCGCAAAATTCCACCAGATTACGCAGAATACTCACAGGAAGAGTGACTATTCTTGCTCCTCCTTTGGCAGCTTCACTAATGAGCTTGGTCGCTCTCATCAGATTATCTGCCTTGTTCGTCGTGACAGCCATCTGGACCAGCGCCAGCTTGAACACTGCATGTGTCAAGAAAAATGTATGTTTTACCACTCAGTATTGATGTAACTTTTATTCCAGTTATTGTGATTCATGCAAATGTTAATGTTTGGATTTTCTCATTGGAATCTGTTTTTCAGCTTGAATACTGCCTGTGTCAAGAAAAATGTATGTTTTACCACTCAGTATTTATGTAACTTAAATATTCCAGTTATTGTGATTCATGCAAATGTTAATGTTTGGATTTTCTCATTGGAATCTGTTTTTCACTGAGTCACATGCGGGTTGTTTTTGTTCCACTCAGATAAAGAGCGGAAGCCGGCACGACTCTTGCAAGATGTGCTTTTCGGATTTAATATAGACAACGAGCTATATTTATAAATTAACTTCAAATTCCTTATAGATTGCATAGTGATGCTTTAGCTGATGTTATGTCTATAAGCCATTTCCCCAAAATCGAGATATAGGATGCAGAGCCCTTTGAAGATTATTACAGAAGAAGAAGAAGAAGAAGAAGAAGAAGAAGAAGAAGAAGAAGAAGAAGAAGAAGAAGAAGAAGAAGAAGAAGAAGAAGAAGAAGAAGAAGAAGAAGAAGAAGAAGAAGAAGAAGAAGAAGAAGAAGAAGAAGAAGAAGAAAAAGAAGAAGAAGGAGAAGAAGGAGAAGGAGAAGAAAAAGAAGAAGAAGAAGAAGACGAAGAAGAAGAAGAAGAAGGAGAAGAAGAAGAAGAAGAAGAAGAAGAAGAAGAAGAAGAAGAAGAAGAAGAAGAAGAAGAAGAGAATATAATTTTAATTGTGAATATATTCATGTTTTTACAATTACACACATACCTCTTTGAAAAAGATTTATTCCTCCATAAAAAAAAAAAACAGGAAAAGTGCATTTAATTGAATCATACAACACAGTGAACACACATGGGAGAGCACCTTGCATGTGACGTCTCAAAGTTAACATTTAAGAAAATCATAACTTTTTTTTATCCTTTGATGGTTTTTCGTCAAATCTATAATATTGGTGGTCTTGCAAATCTAGATGAGTTATGATAGAGCAGCAGTTCATCTGGCACATGGAGATTCAATGTTTCATTTTTTAAGATAAATTGCAATACCACACTTTGTTCACTGAGAATCTGATTTAGCGCAAGAAAGGGTTACAAGTCGTTCGTAAAGTCGTTCGTAATTTACGAACAGCTTGGTGAAACACCCCTGGGTACTTACGCTGAACCCGATAGATGGGATTCACACTAATCACCAACACAATCTCGCTCTTGCTCCTTTCCTGACCAACATATGAATGTAAATTCATCACGTAAAACAAAAGCAGTGTTGAAGTTAATGAATTTGATCACGTAAAATAATAACACGAGATAAGAAACTAATGTACCTGATTTTGACGCCATTTTCACACTTATTCACGAGACACAGTTCAGCCAGTCAGCAATGAAGAACCTCAATGCGCTATTGGGGACAATCGCTCGCCGGTACGGTCGGCCCGGCCGCGCCGGCTGGTATTGGTCAGGGCTGCTTGAAGCTTGTCGCGGCCTACTACTGCTTTGGTGGGCGGATCGGACTCAAGGGCGGACTGCACTCGGATCGGAGCCGGGGGCTCCACAGCAGGCGAGCTAGCTCTGTGTGCACACGAAGCACTGTCACGATCATAGAGTTAAATACGTACTAAACTAGGTGTGTTTAGGTTTATATAACTCTATGGTGACGATCTAACTAGCTCATAGCAAACGTCGAACTGATTGCTACGATGGGGGAATTCACTGGGAAAGTTGTCTTGATAACTGGTAAGGAATTGCGTCACGTATTTAATTCATCAGCATAGAGCTAGAGCAATGTGTAATTCTTCACTTATTGTTCATAGATTAAAAATATGAATTGTGACATTGGTCGTGAATACCAACTTTCATCCCTCGGCTTCAACCACTACATGGTGACTCTACTCAGGATGTGTTTTCACACACAGGTCGCGTAGGTTGCATCGCATCACAGTTGCCATATATAGCCTATAGGGAAATGTAAAGTTAATGATGTTCATGTAGATGAGATATTAGACTTCCCAAATCAGTCTCTAAAAAGGAGCATTATGTCATTGAATCTGTTGAGGGCTCGAGAGCTAATCTTTTGGGGAGAAAACCTAAATTTCGATATATTAATGCCCAAAATATGAGCATGAATGAAGAGATGAGATGGTTTATATTCCTGTGCAACTTCTAATTTCTGCTACTTGCTAGAGTAGATGAGTATATAATGAAAACAAAAATTATACTTGATAGATCTATTCTAAAAGTGTCGAGTCAGCATTGATCCGATTGTAACTGCAGGCTTTGCCCTCATGAAATCATGAGATCTGAGTATTAGAACACACTTACACACACAATTTATTTAGCACACTAGACAATACACTAATGATTTATCACAACTGTGCTTGTTTACTGACAGGTGCCAGCTCAGGCATCGGGGCGGAGACAGCCCTACACTTTGCAGAAGCTGGTGCTAGTCTGTCTCTGATTGGTCGGAATGAGGAGCGCTTGGAGAAGAGTGCGCAGAATTGTCTTGCTAAAGGACTGACCAAGGACAAGGTGGGAGAATCTAGGATATCAAGTATTTAAAGAGCTCATTAGGTGATGTTCTTTGCACCCAAAGTTAATAATTATATTGAGCAGTTAGGCACATTACTTCAACAGATCTACACTACAGCTCAAAGGAATTGGCATAGGAAAAGGGAAAGGAAAGAAAGGGAAGGACCCGCAGTTTTGAACCGTGGTATATTTTGTCCAGTTCAGCATGAAACATGATGCTTTTTAGGCTAAAGCATCATGTGTCATGCTGAACTGGACAAAATATGCCATGGTTTAAATCTACGACTCCTTCCCTTTCTTACCTTTCCATTTCCCTATGCCAATTCCTTTGAGCTGTTATGTACATACTAGGGATCTGTCTCTATCATTTTGTCAAGACCGGGGAAAAAAAGGGGTTAACATTTGCCCATTGGAAATGATCGCCTACCCCCCAAACGCCCGCCCCTCCATCAGAATATGTTCTCACTGTAGCCTCTCTACCCTCCCACCCCCCATTTTCCATGCCATTAGCTAATTGCACATTTTATATGCCTTGTGTTCATGTAACATATTTGTAAATGAGGCTTTCGATACACAGACACACATTACAGTCAGCAGATCATAAGAAGGATGATAAAAGCCCTGGTTACAGGCTACAGGAACACATTACTCACACAAATATGTGCACCATCTCCACATACTACTTCTCCATATTTCGTTTAACTTTTCACCAGGTGCTGACTGTCAAGGCTGACATACTAAAAGAGGAGGATGTGAAAAGGATCATTGACTCGACCATGAAGCATTTTGGACAACTGGACGTACTGGTAGGTGTGATGCGGTGTGTGTGTGTGTGTGTGTGTGTTTGCGGGGGTAGGGCAGGAGAGGAGGAGGTTGGGGGGGCGGGCTGATGGATGAGAGGGATTAGGTGGGATGGGGCGCAACCTTCTAATTCTCCCTATTGCCTATAGCTCTCTGAATCTGACCGCCTGTGGCGCTCTAATTTTGTTACCCTTAATTCTTGGGATGTAAACTTCCTGTTTTGAATTCACGCTTTCTTTCTGTATGCTTTTTGCGCATTTAACTCCAAAGTCACCCGACATATCGTGTCAAAATCTAGGTATAATCTCATGAATAAGTTATTTTCCTATCTATGACGTGTAATTTGATGGGATTTTACTGCAAAGCGGCTCATGTTCCCTCGTGTAAGAAGAGGTATTATGAGTTATACGAGGTGGAAATGATGAATTCTGTGCATTTTGAATGTTGGGATACTATACCAGTATATGGCACACTACAAAACCAGAAATGTATGTCCCAAAAGCAATTGATCAGGTATTGGTATTGCAAAGTGATATCGCTTGATATCGGCTATGTGATAAGGAGAATTGTCTTTTGGCAACTTGCTCTGGCATATATTTGAACTGAACTCCAGAATCCAACAAGCTTGGGTCATTATTACTGAATGTCGGGTGCCGTGTACAAACTCACATTTCTTTCACAAAGAAATTTAGCCTTCAATCTCTTATACATGTTAAACAGAATAATAATGTCCTTGTAATTATCAAATTTTACCCAAAGGTAAATAACGCAGGAGCAAGCTCATTGGTTTCATTTATGAGTGAAGACTTCATGGACCACTTTGACTCCTCCCTGAAACTCAACGTCCGAGCTGTGGTTCAGCTTACAAACCTAGCCATTCCTCATCTGATAGCTACCAAAGGTAAATTATTCTTGAATTGACAAAAACAAATTGTGCCTCCACTGTGATGTGTCAGGAGGCATTTCATCCTTGGATTGTCCGTCTGTCCATCATGATTACATCTACACAAAATCTTCAGAACAGTGCAATAGATTTGCTTCAAACTTGATACCTGAGTGTGATTGATGAAACTAATAACTAAAATTGGAGTCAAATTAGATCAAGATTAAAGGTCAATGAACTTTGCAATTGTTTTCTGGGTAAAATAATCACAAATTTCAATGATCCAATTCCACCCAAACATGGTACAAAGATGGATCCCGACACAGAAGTAGACTGATGATATTTTGGATAAGAATACTTGAAGGTCAAAGTTCAATGAACTAGTTAACATGTTGGTATCACCATGTGGATGAATTGAGCTGTGATCATCAGATTATGTAAACCTTGACTTTACATCATGCAGGAAATGTCATTTCTTTTCATTTTGCTTTATATTTTCAGGCTGTGTGGTAAATGTTTCCAGTGTTCTTGGAAAGAGAGTGGTAAGTACAATTTTGAATAAATTGATTTGTTTTATTATAAATGATCATCGAAATGTAACATTATTCTCTTCTTTTTTGAGAACTGACTCCCAGTAAATCTTGTAATATTATCAACAGGATGACTGATATTGAAAAATAATTGGTAAATATCTTTTTATTTTTCTTTCCCAACTAAAGGCGAAGTTGAAAGTTGACATTTTTTTTTCCAAGTGAATATCACAAGATAGAGGGGAACCACTTGGAACCCACCACTGACTTCAACCTTGCTATTGTATTGACCGTTTTTGTTCAGATGGCCAACACGTTTCCCTATAATGTCTCCAAGGCGGCCATTGACCAGTGTACCAGAGTGGCAGCAGTAGGTGAGTACCTTACAGGGAAAGCTTGACCAATCGTGGGTTGACTCATTTGCAAAGAATAAACCACTTCATAATAGACCATTTCGTAATTACACCATGGTCGGACAATGCACTGAATAAAGACTACCGGTACTAGACTGCTCACTGAGATTGTTTTTCATGAAGTTGTGTTGGATGATGGATGTAAAGACATTTTACAGTGTGCCCGGAACAACAATAGAAGCAGATGCACATGGTGGAATGTTCTTTCACTACCTTCTCAGAGCTGAATAGCTGTTGCCATATTTGCATGATAATACATTGAAATGTGGTCGACTATCTAATGAATTCCCATTTTACTCTGTGAGTTTGGAAAATGACCTGAGGTCATTTACTAAAAGCAATAATCTGCTCATGCGCAATTGTAATTACGAAATGGCTTATTGCAATCTGCGCATGAGCAGATTATTGCTGGTAGAAAATGACCTCGGGTCAATGGCACTACTCACAGAGTAAAATGGGAATTCATAAGATAGTCGACCACATTTCAACTTACTATCATGCAGATGTGGCTACAGCTATTTAGCTCTGAGAAGGTAGTGGAAGAACGTTCCATCATGTGCACCTGCTTCTATCGTTGTTCACAGCACACCGTAAAATGTCTTTACATCCATCGTCCAACACAGCTTCATGAACAAATCCCAGTCTTTTTGTTTTTTGTCTGACTTGTTTTTCGTTCATTTACAGGATGGAGCATGCTATCCTTACTATTGGGTACTACTGCCTAAAATTTCTTAATAAATTGAAATTACCCCCGAAAGCCTTTTCACTAAAATCTAGCCCAATTGTCCCTACGGCGGACTACTCATGAATATTAATGAGTCAGATGAAATGAGACTCTTTGGTATTTTTTTCCATGTTGTCATGTCTTGATCCGTGAACTAGAAATAGCTTGCGTGGTTAAGTCACTGCCCGGTAAGCAGTAGATTGCAGGTTCAAATCCCGTCTGGTTCCAAGATTTTTGTCTGACTTGTTTTTCCTTCATTTACAGGATGGAGCAAGCTATTCTTACTACATGGTGTATGCCTAACAAAGCAGTCAGAGAAAACAAACAAACCTGTCTATACAAAGGCCCCTCTCTATTAAACCACTCTACGTAAAGCTCTTTAGAGCAGTGTGCATGTCACTACATCTGTCTATGAATGTGATGCAAGGGAACAAAACATCCATACACATACTTTTTATACAGCAATGAAAATCAATACATTTTTGATTCCAAGGGAGGCTATTTCTTGTAAAGGAATGGAATAATACAATGATTTGAAACAATGGCATGCACCATGGTGTTTATGAATTCTTTAATTTGCTCCAATTTCCCTTTACTTTGGGATTTACTAAGAAGCTTGAAATGACCACATATCTTCTTCTTTTTTTTTAATATGGAAGATTTTTCATATTTTTGTATTTTACAGAGCTTGCCCCTAAAGGAGTTCGAGTAAATGCGGTGAAGTAAGTACTTTTTCCATTTTCTTAAAAGGATATGCATCAGTTTCTCTGTACATTTGACACATCATTGGAAACTCATTTTTGTCTCGCCCACCGGAGGTGAAGGCGAGACTAAGGGATCCAAATGGCGTCCGTCCGTCGTCCGTCCGTCGTCCGTCCGTCGTCCGTCGTCCGTCGTCCGTCACAAATGTTAAAGTTTACCTGCAAGACTCTCTTTTGACAAATAACTTCACATGGGTTGCTTGGATTACAACCTAACTTGGGTTATAGATGCACTGGGGTACCTTCATATTATGGTACCGTTGGAGGTCACAGGATAAGGTCAAAGGTCATTTGAGGTCATACGTTAAAGTTTACCTGCAAGACTCTCTTGACAAATAACTTCACATGGGTTGCTTGGATTACAACCTAACTTGGGTCATAGATGCACTGGGGGTACCTTCATGTTATGGTGCCGTTGGAGGTCACAGGATAAGGTCAAAGGTCATTTGAGGTCATACGTTTAAGTTTACCTGCAAGACTCTCTTTTGACAAATAACTTCACATAGGTTGCTTGGATTACAACCTAACTTGGGTCATAGATGCACTGGGGGTACCTTCATGTTATGGTACCATTGGAGGTCACAGGATAAGGTCAGAGGTCATTTGAGGTCATACGTTAAAGTTTACTTGCAAGACTCTCTTATCACACATAACTCATCACATGTTGCTACAATGGCAATCAAACTTGGATGATGGATGCAC
Organism: Arbacia lixula; assembly: GCA_963669155.1. Lineage (NCBI taxonomy): Eukaryota > Metazoa > Echinodermata > Echinoidea > Arbacioida > Arbaciidae > Arbacia > Arbacia lixula. The sequence goes on from OZ022589.1 coordinate 6,401,366, forward strand.
TGGGGGCACCTGCATGTTATTGTGCTGTAAGAGGTCACATGATAAGGTCAAAGGTCATTTGAGGTCATACATTAAAGTTTACTTGCAAGACTCTTGGTGCAGGCTTCCTAACTTGTGCACAGAAGACAAAGTTTACTTCGCCTCTATTGTGCAACTGATTATCATCCTGTTTCGTCTTTGTCTAATCTAATAGAACTTGGTGGAGGCTTTTTATTCCATCTCAAAGAAGGGGGGAAGGTGGGGGAGGGGGAGTAGATAGAGGGAGTAGCATTGCGTTAAATAGCCCTTCTCATTTATGGAATGTTACATTCTATGGCAGATATTTTACAATCAGCCAGGGATACAATTCTTTTGCGTAGCAACGGAGATGGCGATATTTCTGGTTATTTTCGCAAGTGGGCGAGACACAATATTGCTAATGCCTTGTTTTTTACACACATACCTCTATGAAAAACAAATGTTTCCATCGTCAATAAAAAAAAAAGAGAGCAAGTTATCAAATCATACCGCACATAACATATGGGAAAGCACCTCGCACAGAGTGTTGTGCCTTATTGCTTAACTTATGTGTTTCTTTCATGTGTCTGTTTTTATTTAAATCAACTCCACTTGAGGGTGGACTATCCCATTAATGATCATTGCACAGTTTGGGCTAACATTCAGTAGTCTCTCTTTGAACCCTTAATGTGCCAATTCTGGATTGATTCACCATCAATACGCACAAATACCATAGAGCAGCAAAGGGTTAAATTTGCTCTTTTCAGAACGCCATTGTATTTATACTGCAGCTCAAAGGAATTGGCATAGGGAAAGGGAAAGGGAAGGAGCCGCAGTTTTAAACAGTGGTATATTTTGTCCAGTTCAGCATGAAACAAATGCTTTTTAGGCGAAAATTGGTGTAGTATAATCATGATGGTGGACCTCTATTAAGGATGGCCCTTTAACAAACATCTGCAAACTTCATGAAAGTTTGCACATATTTAGCATGTATATAGCAACTGTGAAATTCTAAGGTCAAAGGTACTATAACTCCCGTAGAATTATTGCAAATCTAACTAGTTTTCACTGAGATATTACTACATGTATTTTCATGGTACGAAAAAGGAAAGCTTGATCAATTATCAAAGATTATTTCCTCAAACCAAATATTATGCTTTGTCGACTCCAGGGAAAGGTTATGTAACCACTCTCTCTCTCTCAAATGATGACAAAGTCAGGGAACTTTCAGAATTAGTTCTGTAAAAGGGACGGGCTACCTTTAAAGATCTTTGTGTCTTATTGCTTTGCCCATTCTGCAGCCCTGGTATAATCATGTCCAATGCGCAGGGGGGGAATGCTGACTTCTCGAAGGAACAGGTTGAACAGGTATGTATCAGTGCGTTATCAATGCACAATTATTAGATTGTTCGTATCGGCACCACCTCAGGATTCCCATTGATAGATTTGGGATGTAGCGGGCAACACCGAGGTTCCCCACAGAGAGATTGTCATGTGGTGAAATCCACTGTTTTCCCGTATTGCAAAAGAGAGATGCTAAGTCTGATATGGACATGGTGGGCATGAAGTGTGCACAGCAGAAGATGATGCATACTGCTGACATTTGTGCTAAAAAAGTGCTTTCGTATCCAAGAAATTGTACCAAATATGATAGTATAACTTAAATATGACCATAAGCCTACACCTAATTCTTACCCTAACCTTAACCCTCTGCCTAATGTGTGCACTTTCATTTGTCAAAATGTAGGAGATGTAGGTCACTTTTTCCTTCTTCGTTACAGATATAGTCAGCATGGTAATGCCCTATGCGTATTGTGCAATGGTGACCCCAATACAAGATTGTGACATTGCATACACTCCCTAATTATTCTATAGTCATATAGTAGCATTAGTCCTGATCCATCAGGGATCAGCTCAGCAAGACAATTTCAACTAAATCTGGTTTATTTAGAAGAATATTAAAATTTTTGGTTTATACCATGTGGTTGTATTATTTCAGTACCGGTATATTTGACCCACTTATGTGGTGAAAAAAGGAAAGGAAGGAGTGCACAAATATTTATCTTAAGTACTGTTTTAATCTTGAATAAAGTCTTATTTTTGTTATGGATATATGTTATCATTGTTTAACCTTCCAGGTGGCTCAGATAATGCACCCGATGGGCCGCGCAGGCACGTCCAGTGAGGTAGCCTCCGTCATCAAGTTTCTGGCTTCTAGCGGGGCTTCATTCGTTACAGGAGAAACGCTGTGCATTGATGGCGGTATGAATAACTACTGTGTCCGTTGAGTGCACGATAACTAACTCCACAATACCCAGCAACGGTTGGCAGACTTAAATATGACTGCATTTTGGCAAATATGATACTCACAAACCCAACAGATCTGCATTGGCATGGTACAAGAAGGATCCATTGAGTTCACACCATACCCATCAACTATTGTTGGGAAATTAGGAATAATGAGTTTGATTTGCAACGTCTTTAAAACATGCTTTTCAAACGAAGATATATGTCTCCTTCAACAAAGAGATGGATTGTTACCACTTACTTGCCTTTTATCTGAAGAATTTGAGATATGTATCCTCTTAAAACATATTCTTACATCTTAGCTAGAAAAACATGGTAATAGTTTGAAGAAACTGAAAGAAACTCAGAGAGCTAAAGTGCAGACTTGGCCCGATTGACAAACAGCCCAGTCCCTTACTTTGTTCGCACAAACAAAGCACTGAAATAATTTAAGAGACATTGAATTGATGTCACAGTGTACTGAAATACATGGCATGAAATGCCAGATATATATGTTATTTGGTGCTACTTCAAAAGTAGATATGGATGCATCTTGTTATATATTACCTTTGCTGAACGTAACAAACTGGTGGAAGGATACATCTTGATGAAACGTTTCTCCTAGCTTATTTCTCTTGACCTCTCTGTGTTCCACTAAACACAAATACTTGTAGTATATGTTGAGTAATCATAATTGCTTCACATTCGTGTGTACAAAATTTAATATCTGTGCTTATTTTTTATTCAGAACATTGCACAATTATCAATCTGATCTTCTTGTGAAGAAATTTATCATATCCTCCATCTCTTCCAATTTCCAACTGTATTAATTTCAGAAATCAATACATATTTTTCAGTTTATTGAAATACTTGCCATAAAGCATAATAGGCCATTTTATACATTTACGCTATTGAGAATGTATATTTGATATTTTATTTTCGGAATATATCTTAATATTTAAAAGGATACAGGGTTTATATGACATTGGTAATTCAATGATGCTATTACATATTATGTATTGTCTATTTTGTGGATAATATTTAAACCCATTGCGAAACAGTTGGCAAAGACTTGATTTGTTTTGTATCAATGAATATACAGTTGAATCAAGCTATGATATAATTCCTTTAATCATTAACTTTGACCAGTTGGGCTTTCCTGTAAACTGAAAAAAGTACTAAGAGCACTTGATTGCTAAAAGATATCATCGCCAAATAGATCTTTAAGAGGCTTATCGTATAATCAATTTTGAGAATGTTCTTGGTAGCATTGAATTGAACTCAAGGTCTAGATTTGATTATGAATTGTGGTTTATAACATAGTTGTCAGGACTCTAATTAATATGTTCATGTGTTATCAACAATATGAAGTCTCCAATATTTTTTCCTTGATTATGAATTGTGGTGTATAACATAGTTGTCAGGACTCTTATTCAAATGTTCATGTGTTATCAACAATGGGTAGTCTCCAGTCTGTTTTTTCTTGCTCCAAATACAGCAACATTTGAGTGGTAATACATGTATGTATTTTTATCAGGAGGTGAATGGTCTTCTTTTTCATCGCGATCGCGCGATCAACGGTCGAGATCTTAGGGGGGGGGGGCTGTTTTTGCCCCCCCCCCCCCCCCCCCCCCCCCCCCCCCGGCTATGCAATTTCAAAATAGCCCGGGCTATATAGGGTTAAAAGTGTGGTAAAGAAAGGGTGCAAAGCAGGAAGATACAAATTTTTCACTGAACTTGCACCTCCCTGGCCCAACGATTCAAGTGTGTATGTGACAAGGGAATGGCAATGTATCCAGAGCCCTTTATACATGTACATAAGGGATCTGAATGTACCCATCTCTCTCTTTATTATACATGTATAATCATACAAAGAAACATGCATGAGAATGTAACCCCCCCCCCCCCCTATTTCTCTCTCTCTCCCCCTCTCGCTATCGTATATCCATCTCCCTCTCTCCCTCACCCCTCTCTCTCGCTACAGTATAGCCCCCCCCCCCCCCCCCCCCCCCCCCGTCTCTCGCTACAGGAGTATATCCCCCCCCCCTCTCTCTCTCTATCTCTCTTTCTCTCTCTCTCTCTCTCTCTCGCTATAGGAGTGTATTCTTCCTCCCCTACCTCTCCTCTCTCTCGCTGTAGGAGCATCCTCCCCCTCCCCCTCTCTCTCTCTCTCTCTCTCTCTCGCTATAGGAGTATATTTCCCTCCCTCCCCTCTCTTTCTCTCTTTCTCTCTCTCTCTCTCTCTCTCTCTCTCTCTCTCTCTCTCTCGCTCGCTCGCTGTAGGAGTATGCCCCTCTCCCACTCCGCCCCTCCCCCTCTCTCTCTCGCCATAGGAGTGTATCCCTCTCCCTCTTGCTATAGGAGTATATCCAGGAGTTACAGTTACAATATATCCCAGTACACTCACAAAACACATACATGTACAAAGCTTGGAAACGATAAGTACAAATCACGTTTTTAATATACATATGTAGTACATCTACTACTCATTACAGTAAAAAGGGGGAACAACCCATTTCTGACGAATTCTGATCAGTCCCATCATGTGCATGGAATGTAGTCAATAAGCTTTTCCTGACAGTTAAGGAAAAAAGGAAGCAGGTGACATTTAGTTTGAGCATCCTCAGAGAGGATTGAGATTTTTCAAGTTTGCCACATCTCTGCAATCTTGACATACACTTCTGGAAAGCTTTTGATCCTGGAATTTTACCTCATATTTTGCAGTCCTCTTTGTTTTTATATCTCACTCTCTGTCTCTCATTTTTTTTCTATCACTCTGTCTCTCAATTTCTCGATCACTTTATGTTTCTAAATTTCTCTACCACTCTCTCTCATGTTCCCTCTCCGTCTCTCTCTCCCCGTCTGTTTGCCTCTCTACAAATAGATCATTCATAATAGGTTAATTCTTTAATAGACCAATGTCGTAATGTATGCACATCCCCACACTAACATACCACTTTCATTATGTAATGAAATGTTCTTCACGTCGTTCAAACAATACGTTACTAATGGTAACCCCAAAGCTTGTTCGAGGTTTGTCCGAGTAGCAACAACCAAAAGATTCAGATTGCGTTCCATCCATTGAAACTGAATCACGAAACACCATGAATATAGGTGATTGTATTTACGCGTTGCAAGACAGTATGAAGAGGGAAAGTTGTGAATACATTACGAAAATGGATTATTGACAAGGGCCATGGTTGATGTTAATGTCACCAGACAAGAGCAGCAAGAGCAAGCTCAGTGTTTAATTCGAGACTGCTTAAAACGCATAATTACAAAGATCTTCTCGATTCTGCAAGAAGATTGGTAGAAGATATGGAACAAGCTCAACGGCATATCAGCATGAAGGTGCACAGAAAGTCACACATGACCACTTTCCTTGATTGAAACAAGCGTGTTCGAAACGACTCTTAAGGTGGCGGATACCGGGAAAGTTGAAGAGTAGCAAGAACTAATATGCATTCCACCAATTTAAACTGAATCACCAGAAACGGGTGAATATCATATATGGATAAAGTTATGAATACAATGCGCGAACGGCTTATTCAAAACTACTGTACGATGGCATGTATGCAACACTTAAAGGATTTCTAAATTACATTTTTTTTTGCCGCAATAAAGTCTCATTTTGACGAAAATTTTGATAAACACACGCCTCCAGAGACGTCAGAGAAGTCAGAATGCCATAGATTGTACGTAAATCAACAACAGACCATTTTCGTAATGTATTCATAACTTTCACCCTAACTGCGTAGTAATGCGTTATTGCATTCACCTGTATCTTGTCATTCACATTCAATGGATGGAATGCACTTTGAATCTATTAGTTGTTGCTACTCGGACAAACCTCGGACAAGCTTTGGGGTTCCCACTGGTAACGTATTGTTTGAATGGCATGAATAACATTTTTTATTCACGCCGTTGGCATTCATGGAATTTTGACTTTTCTGACGTCACTGGAGGCGTGCGTTTTTTCAAAATTTCGTCAAAATGAGACTTTATTGCGGCAAACGAATGTGAAAATCGTTTTAGTGGATAATTTTACATAGATTAGTCGGAACTTATTCTAATTTAGTAACCCTTTAAATAACACCATTCTAACATTCATCGTATATCATCGTACAATACAACGTTAAACCAGCGATAGGCCTAAGCAGGGATGTGTTATGGAAGGATATGAAACAACTTTATTTCTTTGAACCCGCACGTGCCACCGCCGAAAAATTATGTGGTCTCAGCTTGTGCTTTTCAGGTGTTTTAACAATAACTAACAGGATTGCGTAGCAACGGTTTCTCAGAGAGAACAAAAGAAATGTAGAGTCACCTTTCGCTTGTCCAGTTCTGTTGGATTGCATCAATAATTTTGTGAGGAAAAGAGATCATGATCAGCGAAAAAAAAAATAAACATTTTTTTCTGCATCTCAGCTGCACGTAAATGCACGCAAACTCTGTTAATGGAAATAAACAGCTTAAGATATGATTTTGATTGAATCTAACATTTGCGGTAATCTGCGCAAAGTGCGGAAATTTGTTAATTGTGTTAGTAAGAATATTATCATATATCTCCGTTTGTGCATCATTCAACAATTATTTAGAAGAAAACCGAGTACAGAATCTTTAGTTGTGCTGTCCTTAACTTTCTTGAAAATTGCAAAATAATGTGATAAGAAACACAGCTTCGAGAGACAAAATAGGGGATTAAAGATATTGCTTTCCAAGTTAACTACAGCTAAATGTCGGTGGCGCGCATGGGACATCAAAGCATTGTAGTGATTGTGGAATGCTTTTGACATTCATTAGCACGTTTATAGTATCTATACAGATGTTTGAATATATCATGCTCGTGTTGTCCCTCCTTCCTAACACATGCCTGGCCTATAAGCTACACATTAAACTGAGCATGTACCCTGAATACATACGGTCATGCATGACTCTGTGTGTACCAAGGATCTGTGTGTATTACGACAGTACGGACACGATCTTTTGTTATGCGGACAAAATTTCAAAGGAACCCTTTGAAATGTACGCATAACAAAAGACCATGCTCATAGTGTATGAACGATTTTGGGCACGATACATTCACAGCTTAGGGTCGCTAAAACATTCATCGTGGAGGGATGTAAACATGAATATAAACACCATGTAACGACTAAATTCTCCCGGTTAAGCACCGACGCTATTATGGCCGAGAGGTCTAATACGCCGGCAGTAAGCTCACACTCGTGCGCCTCGCACGGGTTCGAATCTCGTCTGACGCTAATACAGGTTCAAGGATTTTTGCGGTTTGGCACCGTGTGATTGGGATCAGCCTTGTTTCCTCCCCTAAATCGTTAGGGCCTCGGCTAGAGTTCCAGGAGTTTACAAAGAGACATGCTTTGGGCCGATCGCCATATCAGAAGGGCACTAATGGACAATGGTAGTCGGTAAAAGGTCATTGATTTGGCCCCTAAGTCACGACACCTGAACGCCTGGCAACCATTGCGTAATCTTTTGATTTTTTTTTTAAAAAGTGCTTTGATTAGTTGTTTTCCATCTATCTTTATATACTGAGTAACCCGTCACATTTCCTCCCCCTTGTTTTTGTTTGTTTTTGTTTTTGAAATCCACTTTAATTTGTTTTCTATCCTTATCTTTAGCAACAATAAGCTTGGATGATGCGAATGAAAATCAAACAACAGCATATCACAAATACAGGCCCAATCCGTAATATTGACTAAAAAGTATACCATTAAAATAGAGGCCTTCGACCAATAGCACATTTCGAAGTATCACCCTCATTTTTTGTCGAGACCTGAAAAAAAAATCCAGGGTTTGGAAAAAAACTAGTAATTGGAACCCGGATAGCAAGGTATCTGTGGGAGATATGGGAATCATGTGGGTCTACTGGGGTCCATATGTATACCATATTCAACCCATATGGGGTCCATATGGTTTGTGCCACCTACAGCCCAGATAATAAAACCACATGGGCTCCATGTGGTATGTGATGTGGTCTTATTTCTGTGTCGACTGAGCCATATAGAGCCCATATGGGGCCCATATGGGCTTTTCCACCTTTAATTTCATACATTAGGCCTATGGACTTGTGTCATATTTTTGTACATGTGAATAGATATACGGTATAAGCCTATAACTAAATAGAAGGAACATTTAAGCATAAATTCCAATAACCGTTTTATTGAAAAAATAAATGAATGCCACCTAATTGAATCCAAACAACAATAAATAAGACAAAATGTTCATATTTAATTGTACTAACAAATATTTTTTGAAGTAAATTTCCGTAGTAACATATACACACACAAAACAAACAGATGCTCAGTGAAATGTGGCTTTGGATTGCACATTGTAGGGGATTGACAGATTGTTATTGAATTAAGGAAATGTACAGTTTTCAGCAATTGGTATCATGGTTTACTGTTCTATGCGCCAGGCGGCTGCGGAGGGGGGGGGATTTAATTCTTAAAATCTACTTGAGATTTTTTTCTCTCTCTCCCTCTCTCTCTCTCTATATATATATATTATGTATATATTTGTCTTATTTATTGTCGTTTGGATTCAATTATATATATATATATATATATACGAAATTTACAATGCGTATGAGTGTCCGGTATCTTTCATCCTCTCTTCTTCCTAATTGCGTCCCACGATACCGATTTAGCTCATTTGAATAGTGCGTCTGAGTATCATTAACATAATAACACTATATCTAGCTCATTTGAATAAAACAACAATATCCTTACTTTGCTTTTCGCACTACCATAAAGTCGAAAGTATGCTAAACTCCCTGAGACACAATATTTTTTTGCTAAGTTCGTTCTCGGAATACCCCAGCTCTTATAGGTGAGAGTCAACTATTCAGAGCTCTAGTGATCTCACCACTAACCCACGGTACAAAGTTTATTATTCCTTATCGCTCAAACAAACAATACTACTGTTTATTTTGTCTGCGTGAAGCAAAGTTTTCGTCTGCAAAGCAAAGGTGAAACTCCCAAGTACATCTGATTTTTTACACATCCTAATATATGCGACAATCGAGCACACACATACGTAATACAAACGTCGAGCTACTGGAATATAGCGATGGGGGAATTCAGTGGAAAGGTTGTCTTGATAACTGGTAAGAAATTGTGTCTTGTCTTTTGATAACTTTGATGATAAAGAAACGTGTGACTGAAATCTCATTTATAAATGATTTCCTTTTTTTGAATAACTTTGATTACAAAGAAACGTACACATGAAATAAGATTGAGGTAGTGCTCAGCTCCCTTCGTGCAAGTACTGTTGTCGCTATTACGATGCCTGCAGCTCATGCATGCTATGCCTCAATTCTGGAAACAACGCCGATTTTAGGATTAAGGCTGGGGTTAGGGAAATTGAAACACTGTAACTACCTTGCATCAACTGGTAGCAGTTTGACCATTTTGAAAAAAAAATAGGAGAATTCCATGTTCATGCTTTATGATCTAATCTAATGTTATTTTTATCCTGAACAGTTCCGCGTAACCGTCATCTGATAAAATCACAACACGAGTAGCCATTAAATGACTTAATTTCAGTAATGATGTATAAATGTATCGTATTGTTTATTAGAAGTATTGCAGTTTTATTTACATCTCGAATCATTCAAACATTGTATCTTTTTCAGGACCGCAAACTAAAAACTAATTTGGATAAACACGACAAAAGTACGCCATGTTTCCTTTTCAGCATAGCTTTTTAAACTTCGACAAACATCATGTTTCTATTTCTCCCCCACCGTGTTTACAAATACACTATACACCATACTTGTTTATATTTTTTGTTCACGAATGTTCTTGCGTTGTTACTATCGATATCTGCAATCTCGATGGCCGTACTACCAGGTGCCAGCTCAGGCATCGGGGCGGAGACAGCCCTACACTTTGCAGAGGCTGGTGCTAGCCTGTCTCTGATTGGTCGGAATGAGGAGCGCTTGGAGAAGAGTGCGCAGAACTGTCTTGCTAAAGGACTACCCAAGGACAAGGTGGGAGAATCTAGGATATCAAGAACTTTTGCCTTCAAAGTTAGATTAATACTAACTGAACTGAAATATTTGTATTTTCCTTGTCAAGGTCTTGAGCTAATTAAGCGTATATCGACGTAAGTTGTCTGTGAATTACATATGCACATATTCATATGTATATATACATATTCACGAAACATTTTGTATGAGGTTAAAGCCTTTCATTCACATTAACATCTTGGTGCAGAGTTCATGCACATTATACCTCTTGCAATGCTGTGAGCTACAATAGGTCTTAAAGACCGAGAGTCGAAAGAAAAGACTTGCGACAAACAGCGACACGCACACGCTCAGGACTTCTCCCCCCCCCCCTTCTCTCTCTCTCTCTCTCTCTCTCTTTCTCTCTCCCTCTCTCTTTCTCTCTCTCTCTTTCTCTCTCCCTCTCTCTCTCTCTCTCTCTCTCTCTCTCACACACACACATGCACACACAGACACACACGCGCGCGCTCATTATACATGTATATCGGGCTTGGATCCTCAGTCTAGTCGACTGTACAAAGTCCTCATCGCATCCTAGGAGAGATGATTAAATGATATCCCTGCTTACCGACTAAAGGAATGTATCACGCACACAAATATGTACACCATCTCCACTTACTACTTCAGTGTACTCCACATTCTGTTTAATAATACCAGGTGCTGACCATCAGGGCTGAGATGTCTGATGAGGAGGACGTCAAGAGGATCATGCACTCAACCATCAAGCATTTTGGACAACTGGACGTACTGGTTGGTGTGATAGCCCCCTCGCGCAATTAAGTTTGCAAGTCAAGTTTGAGGGATATCTTAGTTGCCCCATAATCGGACGAAAATGTGGCATCGTTAAATAGCTAAACTATTCCTCTTTACAGTGATATATTGTTGATAATGCTTACGTAATCGAAGGTTGTGCAGATCTTTTCAATGTGCATCAAGATCAAAAGGAAAATGTTGCACAAATCGGTGTTATCCATTTGTTTTGGAGGGTTGATGGGTGGTGAGTGGGGATAATGAATTTTGGGGGGCATAATCGTCTAACCGTCTTTTTGCATGCTACGTCCGGCAGACACATTTCCACTAAAATTTCTACCCAACTTGGGTTATTATGACTGAAAGCTTTTCAAATATTTAGAAAAAGCAACTAGCCTATGGGCTGTCATATCTGCAAAACAAAATTTTCTGTTTTAACCTGAAGGTGAATAATGCAGGTGTGTGCAGAATAGACTCAATATTGAGTGAAGACTTGATGGAAACTTTCGACTATATCATGCAAGTCAACGTCCGGTCACTGGTTCAACTGACAAACCTAGCCGTTCCTCATCTGATAGCCACCAAAGGTAAATCATTGTCAGTGTGAAAATACATTTTTATCCTATATTCCAGTCTTTTTACACTGGGAAATTATTGAGATCAATTATAATGCTCCTTATGTACAATGCATAAAAGTATGCCTAATTATGCTGTTTGGTATAGGATACGCATCATGGTTAAAGGCTGTACTGTGATGCCCACTGTTTTTGACATATCATTTTGGCATCATTTTGGCATCCCTAAGGAGATATTGGACCGCCATAATTATCAGGCCACGAAGTAAGTGACTTCACATGGTGCAGGAAAGTCAGGAGGTCATATTTTTTTTTTTACCTTTTCTCTTATTTTCAGGCAGCGTGATTAATGTTTCCAGCGTCCTCGGAAAGAGAGTGGTAAGCAGAATTTGCGAAAAAAAATTGCCGTTTGTCACAATCCAAATCCAAATATGTAAATCCAACCAAACACGTACGGCACAATGAGGAATCACAACATGAAGGAAGGCTGAGGGCATATTTGGTAAAAAGAATTATATTTTTCACAATGAATTGGAGGTCAGAGATCTAAGAGGTCAAAGGTCAATGGACATTGCCAAACTTGGCTAAACATGGCAAAAAATATTTGTTTGCAAATACTTGAAATTAAAGGAATTCAATGGTATATTGTCAACTAGACCTTCAAGTCTTCTATTGCGTGGCAGTCGAATTACTCTAGTTTTGCTAGAATTTATAGCAGTCTCAAATAAAAAGTGCTTTCTATGTACCGACTTAAAGGGTACCACCGGTCAGAAATTTAAATCTCAAATCTCAAAAAATATATATCTCAAATGAACATACCAAAGAAGTTTGAGATCCTGAATTTACTTCTACATTGCTAGGGAATCATTTTAATATCACATTTCTCTATCACTCTAATCGACCGCAGGCATTTCTGCAGAGTGGTGAGAGCCCAGCGAGCCATACACACCCGACAAAGCTGTCGCCCAATTCTCGTAAATGTGAGGTTGCCGTTCAGAGCTTGGAAACCTGAACAGCAAAACCGCTGGATGAGTTCGTTTACAAAAGGGGGGGGGGGGGGGAACTGCACACTAGCAACTTCGAATTTGGAAACAGCATCTATCGCGAGTGACTTTCAATATGGTAGATAATGAAAACGCCGGGACCCTATATCACGCAAGCTGCACGTGTACACATTACTATCATTATTATTATTTTAAGGTGTTTATTTTTTCTCTCTAATTGAATAAATACAATACAGTTCACAAAGTAACAATTGTACAAGTAATTTGAACAAATTACTAAACTCAAGCATGAAATTTCGAGAGAGCGCGCGAAGCGATACTAAATATGCATGCGATGCGATAGTAAGCAAATAATCAGCGTTGGTGAAGGTGATGGGACGAACTATCACTTCACGATCACTTCACGATCTGGATGTAGCTATCTTTCCGAAGCGCAGCTGAGGAAAGATAGCGTATACATTCAGATTGCCGAGGAAGTGATATTTCGTCCATTGCCTGAAACCAAAAGTTGATTATTTGCGTTATATTCCACATCTGAAACCAACTATCTATACCAGAAATGACAATGTGGCATACAAACATGACAAAAGTAATGTTTACTGGTATTATGCACTTTACCGACTTGAGTCCCACCTCTCGGAAGGAGGTTAAGAAGATTAGCAACGAGTCGATATCAATTCCCGAAGTGAACTGACTTGAGTGATTGGGTCTCTACAAATTTTATGCTGAGATACTATTGCCTTTGGTTTCTACAGCGCCTCGCCAGTTTTCAGAGTGTTTTGGGCAACGATATCCATCCGCCGAAACAGCTAGTTCTTTAAGATTCTGTCCTAAATACCTCAAAAGTAGGGTTAGGATAACGATTTATAAGTCTTAGGTTTAGGGTTGGTCTTGGTCTAGGTTTTTTAAGGCCGAGCTAACGATTCATTGAGTAGTTACCTTGAATTGTAAATCCAAGTTTCACACATCCAAATCCAATCAATTATCCAATTTATTATCTCCTTGTCGACGATTAAAAACCACTAAAACAAAAGGCAAAATGGTCCCACAAGTTCCTCACACATAGTTCTCTCCGCAATACTCATTGACGTGATCCAATTGCAATAAGCTACATCTCATTTCCACCATGAAAACATGATTTCCTGGACGATCGCTACGAACTGCCGTTAGGTCTATTGTCGATTGATGGCAGCTCCGTTAGGGCTTTAAAGCCTTTAACAAACCAGTCAATTCAATGGAAAACACAGCACGCAATCGCACTGATACCAAGCTCCAAAGACTCACGTGTAAGCTTCGGACTTTGATTGTTTTTCACGCTTTTTTCACCTGAAAATAGTCCTGGACTCTCATTCACAAATAGTGTTTTAGCTCCTCATTAATTAATTAATTGTTGTCGTGGGCTGAGGAGGGTTTGTTTTGCTCTAGAACTTTTTTGTCCACTTTTGAAACCCCCAAACTGCCGTTTTCCCGGTTTTGAGCCTAAGAAGGCCTCCGGCCTTTTTCTAGGTTTGGCTGTTAGTCAATTGATAGTCCGAGTGTAACGCACTTTCATTTCGCGCGTACTCAAAATATTGATCACGCGCTAGGTCTGTGAGGAGTGAAGAGATCAGCGAAACCAAAAAGTGCTATCACCTAGAGTGTAACGAACCTTTCTTCTCAGGTGATCAGATGGGCAAAACTACGCTTTATCACGTGATCAACTCTTGACCAATCCTATCATAACACTCTTAGTATGTGGAATATAAATCGCGTATTGATCTAGCAGACGTACGTGCAAAACAAATATATGGGCGGAACATCGAGATAGCCGATGTTCCGTGCGATTTATTCATTAATTGCATTTTCTCTAATTACAGAAATATATGACATATCGCAACAAGCTGATTGGTATTCAATTCTAGTACCAAAACAACGAAGCATTCGTTTTGTAATCCCCGGAGGGCCCCTTTAAGATGGAGTAGGTGCAAACAGTGTTAAATGTCTTCTCAAAGCAAATAAAGGAGAAAGGTAAACTTCGTGCCATTTTCAGAACAGCATGATATTGATGGGAAAAACTCCATAACCCAACAAACAAGCATTCATTATAGATATGAATGCGGAAAACACATATCCGAATACGTCGTGATTCCCCCCTTAGAAACCGTACAAATCAAGTAAAAAAATCAGTGTCGTGGAAGTACAACCTCTTGCAATTCGCGATTTACTACATGGTACACGCGCACTAGCGGACTCTCCGGCCAACATGAATAACACAGACAATTGTGTAATGATGTCACATTGTTTTGTCCGTTTCGTACAGATCGCCAACGGGATTTGCTATAGCATCTCCAAGATGGCCATTGACCAGTGCACCAGAGTAGCGGCAGTAGGTGAGTACAAGCGTAGAACACGCATTGGGTTATGAGCAGAAAATTTCGAATTGAGTGTTCTGTCATGACTGACAGATCACCTCTCAATTTCGTCCGATTTTTCTTTCTTTATTATTATTCATTTTTATTCCAGACCTCCCATTATTTTGTGTCACTCGTATATCAGCAATGCATATGCCATGTTTTATTAAATGGTCATTCCTGGATTTCAAGGTCATTACATAATCGTGACGTCATTAACGAGCAAGTTAATGAAAATCTATTACTTCATGTAGCTCAACTGGTCATCTCTGTGTAATGAAATTTGGCATGTATAAAATTAATAACAAGGCGATTAATTTCAATGAAAAAAAAACCCGCAATAACGCGCGCGCAAAATTTAAAAATGCTCCAAATCATCTCAAAATTGTTTTGCACATGTTTCAGACCATTTCTAGCATTTCGAAAATTTCCGCGCGTCCGCGCGCGCGCGTTTTTCCGTGCGTTAAGCATACGCAACGTCGGAAAACTTTTTTTTTCACTCACGTTTTTGATACTACATACAACACATCCTGTCATTTGAGCCATTTCCATCCAATAACAAGGTCGTGCGGCTGCGTCAAAGTTTAAAGTCCGCGCGTGCGTCAATACCTTTTTGTGTGCAAATATTGCGAAAAACATTACTTCAATGGGCCTTAGATCCTCAGAATGGCTGGTGACTCCCAATTTTTTTTTATTCTAAAAGAGTGTGAAATGTAGATGTTATTTCATGTATCATGTTTCACTTATCTTTTACTCTGAAATTTCACCATGGAAGGTCCATGGTGTCACCGTGCATTTACTAGCCCATGCCTGTGCATAAATTTGCCAATGCAGACCACCTAATACTTATCCGCAAGTTTGTCTCGTTTTTATTTATGTTAAAAGGGTAACTTTACTCTGACGATAACTTGATTTCAATAAAAGCAGAAACACGAAATAAACATATGAGTGAAGGTTTCTTGTGAAATTCCATTTCTGTGACGTCACGTGCAAGATGCTCTCCCATAATGTTGTGTACAGAATAACTACATAAATTGCTCTTTGTCTGTTTCTGCAACGAAATGATTTTTTTTTCATTCAGATATGTGTGTAAAACGTTCAATGTCTTACGAATGATATGTTGAATAACTTGAATTCACAGGTTAAACGTACATAATGGGAACACACAACATAATGGGAAAGCACCTCGCACGTGACGTCACAAAAGCACATCTTAACTTTCTTATCCTTTGACGAATTTTCTTCGAACCTTCTGTAATAGTGTATGTTTCGTTCATGCGTCTGCTTTTATTGAAACCAACTTAATTTCAGGCTGAACTATCCCTTTAATGACGAGTTTCAAGGACAATAATGACGAAGACTGTGAGATCCATAATAGACCGAGTGCCACTCTTCCATAACCATGAGTCATATGATTGCTTTATATTATACCAGGAAGGAATAATCTCCAAATGAGATTTTGATTGCAAGGAGGTTTTTGTTTCTCAATAAGTAATAATGGATACAACGATATGAAAGTCCATTATGGCGTTTTTGGAATTCTTTAAATTCCCCCTTCTTCCCTTTTCAGACTTTTTCGATTTACTGAGGGGCCTGAAATTGACTCTTATCTTTCTTTTAAAATATTATTTCAGAAAATGTGATGGGTTTTTCTTCTTCCATCTTGCAGAACTTGCTCCCAAACGAGTTCGAGTCAATGCAGTAAAGTAAGTTCTATGCTCTAACGTCCGTTGTCTTGTTCTTATATTGATACGCTCTCTTGGGCCAATCCCCAGCAATCGGTATATTCATCATACATGAATTTTAAAACTTCTCTTTCGTACTCGGAAGTAAATACCCGCAAAATCAATTCCACCAAAGATGTTTAAGTACATGTATATCTATCCCATTACACAAAGTTTGATTCCGCCACTTAGTATTCATGGCTGCTGTCAACAATATGATGCATACGCGATTGTGTCACGTTCACCTGGATTTTATAATAGGTCATACACATTCCTATACATGCATACATTTCAGCTTTCGCTGCTGAACATTTTAGTTTGTCACTAAGTGCTTGTTATGTAGTTAGTAAGGACAAGCGAATACGAAATTTGAAACTTTTGAGATGGAAATACTAGCTTGGGCGCGGTTGAACACGTTTTTCATGGCACTTGTCTGAAAGGAAAATATCTAAAAGAATATGATGTGGAACACTGTGAACTTAGACTTTAATACTGCAACTTGAAATCACATTTAGGGCCTTTTTGCCATATTGTAACAATATTTCTAGATTGAATAGATGCACAGTAGGTATTACATGTCACAAAATATGGGGGGAGGATATTTCCCCAAAATTCTTCTGCGCATCCGATTTTGTTTACACGTCAAATCCAGGCAAAAATCTGATCCAGAGAATCGGCGGCATTGAACCATGAGATCAAAGAGAAAATCTTTGTAAAGCATTCCTGTGTGACAGGAAGGAAAGTACATTGCGAGGTATAATAATCGCTGCCCAAACACCAATGTATTCACACGAGATTGCTAAGTCGGTGATTTACTTGGTGCATCGTCCCCGTTCTTACCATACGTCGTGAAGGTGTTGCGTTGCGGTGGTTCTGAAATGTGACTGAAGATCTCAAGGTTCAATCCCACCCATGGCACTTGTATCTTTCAGCAAGATACTTTATCCACATTGCTGCTCTCCAGCCAGGAGTAATAAATTGGTACCGGTTAGGAGGTGGATAATTATGTGAATGATCTTGACCCAGCGCCGATATCGTGCAGCGGGCAAGGAATATTCTTCAGGGAATTGAGATGGTGTGCACATATGTGTGCAGGGTATATTCTTGTATCCAATGACCAGGGCTCTTATTGTAACATCCCACTAATTCAGTCCCCGGACTGCGATGGGAAAGACCCTCTACATCATATTTAAAGAATAGCCCAGTGTAATGGCGGTCTATCTTGTCGCTCAATTCACAGCCCTGGTCTCGTCATTACGCCTATCCACGTTACTCTGGGACAGACAAAGGAACAGTTTGAAGAGGTATGTTACAGTTCGTTATGCGTCATTCTTCACTGTTCTTGAACGTTCTTGAAGTCGATTCCACTACGGGATCCCCAATCATATTAAACCCCTCAAAACAAGTTCTGCAACTCAAGTTTCAGGGGTAACAGATCGCGTGTTGCATCATCATCGTACGTGACAGTGGTATCATTAGAAAGCTTGATTATTTTTCTTCACATTTGTGTGCCATTGGCTTCTATTATGCAAACATGAAAATTCGTGGTATTTCTGAATATGATGCAAAGTAATGAATGAAATGGTGCAAAATGCATTGTTTTCAGCAGTGAAGGCGCCATTTCCTTTGGAGATGCAGTTTGTTTTTAAAAGTGCCAACGTGACAATGAACGTTAACGCATCGCCTCATCAACATCTTTCAAAATCACTTAATGAGAAAAACAAACGGAAACACATATTTTTGTAACTTTCATATTACTTCAGGTCTGCGATTACGGGATTTACAAGCATTTAAAACGATACACCATCATCAAGATAAATAGTCAAGCTGTTTTATGATGCCACATTTGTGTACGACAATGACGACACTAAAGATATATCATCCCTCAAACCTAAGTAGCAGAACATTTTTGATGGGGTTTATTTTCGACCGCGACGTAGCAAGCAAACACCGCGATTTCTCACCAAAAAGTTTTTACGTTATATCAATCCCACTGCAGTGCATGTTGCCTACTTATTAAACAAGCAGAAAGATCCTTATCCTGTTTGCCGACTCATGTAAAAGCTAAAGAGTTTAGAAAAGAAGAAGAAAAGACAGGCGAATATTGCAATTGCCAACATAATTATGTACGGTGTAGCTTATAATGTGCAATGTTTTTCGTAGTAGGTGCATAGTCTTTTCTTTGTTATATAATGCTTGATTTTCCAGATGGCCCATATGATGCACCCGATGGATCGCATATGCGAGTCTAGTGAGGTGGCCTCCGCCATCAAGTTCCTTGCTTCTAACGGCGCCTCGTTCATCACGGGAGAAACTCTGTCCATTGATGGTGGCTGGAATGTCCTCAATGCTCAATGAGTCCCGGCTCGGTGTTTGTGTGGCGAGCCTGTGACGAATCATGTGAATCATGTGAATCATAGAACGGTTGGGTTTTGCAATGTTAGAATGATAGGGAACAAGCACCACATACGTTTTAACCTGAAAAGTATTTTTGAGACTTCAGTGCGGCATCAAAAAAATGCTTGATAGATTACATTTATATTGCTCAATAGCCTACAGGTTTTGATAAATGTGTGGATATATCAGGGTCATGTATTTTAAATTGAGTGGATATTGACAGCTTAGAAATTGGGCGGAACTGATGGCGTTCAACAAGATTGTAAAGCATGAACATGGAGTAACAGTCGTATCGGATTATAAAACGTATTGGAAGTGGAAACATAGAGCGATTCTTTACAGTAAAGGTGTATAAAACTTCTGTTTTTAGAATTCGATGTAGGTCACATAGATCTCAATCAAACACGGAGGAGTAAAGTGAGTTTGATCTAAAAATTCAAAAATGTAAAATTCAAAATTCAAGTCAATTCAATTCAATTCAAGTTCACACCAATTACTATGAATGGGAATTTTGGGATCCCATGACGTTGAGAGCTTGAGTTTAAAATGTCTATTACATGTTTTTTTGTTTTAATGAAAAGGTGTCTTCTCCAACGAAAAGTGATTTCCTTGAACAGTTTCCCATGAACAAAGGAAAGTGCGTTAAATGGAGCTTCTAGCTGCCACAGTATAGCCATACTCGCGGGCCCCGTTGCATAAAACTTACCATTGATTTTAAGTTGACTTCCAATGGTATTTTTTTAATTGAAAATTTGAATTTATTGGCTGTCGAGCGATGTTAACATGGTAGTAACCATTGAGAACTGAGTTATCAATCATCATTAATGGCAAGTTTTATGCAACAGGGCTTAGGTCTCGAGTCTCTTACGTCTTGAATAAGTGCAGGGTGAATACCGAGTAGAATTAGCAAAAAGCTTGGAGTGGAAAACGGATGAGTGATGCTCCCCTCTAATTCAGGTTACAAGGCTGTTGAGAAGACTTTATATTAAGTTGAACGTGATGCTTTTTTTAACGATTTGGTTATAAATAGTGTTCTATGACATGGATCAATGTAGTCTGAAATGAATTAATAATTGACGTTCTCCAATAAACTGTATCTCATAAAGCTATATACGGCAACATTTGAGAAGTAATTTTTACCCCCATATTGAGGCAACTGGTGATCTTTTTTCTGGTTATTTCTGGTCTGTTCTGTACAACAACAACGACAAGGGAAGGCCGTCAGGTGAAAATTCATTTTTCTTTAAGGCAATTGTCAGGCACTTGTGTTTTGCAAATATGACTACGTACTTTGTCATTGTTATTGTAATATGCGTTCAGTGAAATTGAATGAATAAAAAATAATAAAAAATATTTATACAATTGGACTGAAATGTATTAAACGTTTAATAGTCAAGTAAATTCACCGTTTCTCCAAAATAATTATCTTCATATAACTTTGTATTCGATATAATAGTAGGTAATGTTCGTTAATAATTTGTATTACCAGTGAAAAATATGCCTCCATGGCGTAGAATATGTTACAAAACACAACATACGATGTAGTTCATGTACTTATGTTGGAATTTACGGGCCCTCTTAGTATTAAACTCGCCTTTATTTTCTTTGTGCAATTTCATGAATTGTTATATCATAAAGCCGACTTAAAAATTTACTTTGAAATCTGCACCATGTGTTTTCTACTGATTTGCTGAGTTTTTATCTGTTACCGTCTGTACAGCTCTAAATAATCATTCGTTTCTATATCTGTATATTTACGTATCTGTTGATATTTTCTAGCTTATTTATGACATCTTCATTTTCTACATTTCTCTGCCTCTCCCACTTTCTTAGAATTGCATAATCTGATAGGTTAATTGTGGGAAAGGTCAATTTGGGGGATTTTTTTTTTATTTCATTGACTTTCGACTTCTGACTTCAGTCAGATTTGACCCCTATTTTACACACTTAATTGGGTTTTTTTTTCACGGCACTGAAAATTACAATGCGTATGAGTGCCCGATGTCTTTCTTTCTCATTTCTTCCTAATCGCGTTTCACAATACCGATATAGCTCATTTACATAGTGTCTCTGAGTATTATTAACATAACAATAATATGTCTAGCTCATTTGAATGAAAACGAAAATCCTTACTTGTCATTTCGAAATACCAAATAGTCCAAATGTAAGCTAACTCCTGAGATACGATACATTTGTGCTAAATTCGTTTTCGGAATCCCCCAGCTCTCGTAAATGAGAGTCACCTATTCACAGCTCTGGTCTCACCACTGAACCATGGTACAAAGTTCATTATCAAACAAACAACACTACTATTTATTTTTTCCACGTGAAGCAAAATATTCTGCCTACATAGCAAAGGTGGAACTCCTAAGTACATCTCATTTATCAAACATCATAATATATGCGACAATCGAGCACGCACACGTAATACAAACGTCGAGCTACTGGAACATAGCGATGGGGGAATTAGGTGGAAAGGTTGTCTTGATAACTGGTAAGAAATTGTGTCTTTTATTGTTATAGCTTTGGTTATAAAGAAACGTATTAATGAAATCTCATTTATATGAATAACTTTGATTATAAAGAAACGTACACATGAAATAAGATTGAGGTAGTGATCAGCTCCCTTCGTGCAAGTACTGTTGTCGCTATTACGAGGCATGCGGTTAATGTATGCTATAAATGCCTGGAAACAGCAACGCCGATTTTAGGGTTAAGGATGGGGTTAGGGAAATTGAAACACTGTAACTAACTTGCATCAACTGGTAGCAGTTTGACCATTTGGAGGGGTATTTTTTAAAAAAAAATCAAATCCGAGGGAAAATTCCATGCTCAAGCTTTATGATCTAATCTAATCTCAGTTTTATCCTGAACATTTCAGCGTAACCGTAGTTTCATCACAACACGAGTAGCCACTAACTGACTTCATTCACTAATGACGTACAAGTATATCGTGTTGTTCATTAGAAGTACTGGACTTTTTTATTAATATCTCGAATCATTCAAACATTATAATATAATGTACAGATATTATAGAGATATTATAGAAATATTATCTCTTTCAGTACCGCACACTGAAAAGTAATTTGGATGTACGATAAAAAGGACGCTATGTTTCCTTTTCAGCAAGCGTTTTAAACTTCGACAAAAATCATGTGTCTCTTTCTTTCCCACCGTGTTTACAAATACACTATACACCATAATTGCTTAAATTTGTCTATTCACGAATGTTCCCGCGTTCTTACGCTCGATATCTGCACACTCAATGGCCGTACTATCAGGTGCCAGCTCAGGCATCGGGGCAGAGACAGCCCTACACTTTGCTGAATCTGGTGCTAGCCTGTCTCTGATTGGTCGAAATGAGGAGCGCTTGGAGAAGAGTGCGCAGAACTGTCTTGCTAAAGGACTGACCAAGGACATGGTGGGAGAATCTAGGTTTATTAAGTATTCAAAGAACTTTTCCCTTCAAAGATGCATTAATGCTAACTGAACTGAAATATTTGTATTTTCCTTTTCAAGGTCATTAAGCGTATATCGACGTACGTTGTCTGTGAAATTACATATGCATTTATTCATAATCATATATACATCTGTACATGTTCACGAAACATTTTGTATAAGGTTAAGGACTTTCATTCACACCAATATGTTGGTACAGACTTCATACAAATTAGACTTTGCAATGTTGTGAGCCACAATAGGTCTTAAAGACCGAGAATCGAAATAAAAGACTAAACTTCTGTGACTTGCGACGAACAGCGACACATATATGCTCATTCTCTCTCTCTCTATCTCTCTCTCTCTATCTGACACATACACACGCAAACACACACTAACATATTGTATATCGGGCTTGGAACCTCAGTCTATTCAACTATACAACGGGAAGTCCTCATCGCAGTCTACAGACTTTAATTAAGAAGGATGATGAAATGACATCCCTGCTTACAGACTAAATGAACGTGTCACGCACACAAATAGGTGCACCATCTCCGCTTACTACTTCAGAGTACTCCACATTCTGTTAACTGTACCAGTTGCTGACCATCATGGCTGACATGTCTGATGAGGAGGACGTCAAAAGGATCATGGACTCGTCTCAACCATCAAGCATTTTGGACAACTGGACGTACTGGTAGGTGTGATAGCCCCCTCGCCCAAATTTTGCAAGTCAAGTTTAAGGGATATCTTTATCTCCATTATCCATTATCGTACAAAGATGTGGTATCATTAAATCGCTAAACTATTCCATTTTACAGTGATATATCGCAGACCTTTTGAATGTGCAGTAAGATCAAAAGAAAAATGTTGCACAAATCGGTGTTACCCCTTTGTTTTCGGAGGGTTGATGGGTAAGTGGGGATAATTAATTATGATTGGGCGTAATCGTCAAACCGTCTTTTTGCAGCGTGCTACGGCAGAGATATTTCAACTCCGATTTCTACCCACTGAAAGTTTTGTCAAAGATTTAGAGGGAGCAACTAGCCTATGGGCTGTTGTATCCGCTAAACATAATTTTATCTTTTAATCTGAAGGTGAATAACGCAGGTGTAGCCAAAGGGGACTCAATAATGAGTGAAGACTTGATGGAAACTTTTGACCACATCATGCACGTCAACGTCCGTTCACTGGTTCAACTGACAAACCTAGCCGTTCCTCATCTAATAGCCACCAAAGGTACATCATTTCTAGTGTGAAAAATCCTCTGTTATATATTATTATATGTTATCCTATATCTATGTTTTTTATATAGGGAAGTTATTGAACTCAATTATAGCGTTCCTTATTTAGAATGCACAATGTAATGGTAAATTAGGCAGAATTATACTGTTTGATATAGTAGGCCGAATTATGCCGTTTGGTATAGTATTCGCATTGTGGTTTCAATAACTACTATATGTGCTCATTGTGTTTGACATATCATGTTGGCATCACTGTAGGGATATCGGACGGCCATAATCATCGGACCACGAATGACGTGACTTCACATAGTGCGGGAAATTATATTTTTACCTGTAATTTTATTTTCAGGCAGCGTGATAAATGTTTCCAGCGTCGTTGGAAAGAGAGTGGTAAGCAGAATTTTGATTTATAGCATTTTTATGCCTCCGCCACTAAGTCATTATGTTTTCGGGTTGTCCGTCCGTCCGTCCCGAATCCGTTTAAGCAACATCTTGAGCACCGTTCACCACATTTGCTTCAAACAACATGGAGGTAGACTTATTAAGTTCAGGTAAACATCCATGACAGTTCAAAAGTCATTAAACTTTGCTCAGATAGGCTAAGAATTGCCCAAATCATATTTTTTCCTAAATAATGAATTGAATAATCCAATTCTAAACAAACTTGATACAAGGATGGATAAATGATTAGATTGGAGGTCAAAGAAGTACGAGGTCAAAGGTCAATGAACAATTGTCAAACCTGGCACACATGGCAAAAATATCGTTGCAAATAGTAAAAAATGAATGGTTTAATTTCACAAAAGAATCCAATGGTACATTGTTCACCAAACCAAGTTTTTTTTAGCATGTATTATCAGTTTTAACCAATTGAAGCTAACAAAGAAGCGGAGGCATATTTATCGATAGATCTAGTGTTGTTATAATTTACAGCGGTCTCACATAAAAAGTGCTTTCTGCGTACCTGCGTAGGATGGAGTCGGTGCCCATTGTTTAAAATGTGATGTTAAGTGAAATAAGGGATGAAAGTATTCTTCGTGTCGTTTTCAGAACAGCATCCATAACCCTACAAAATGGTTCGGTGAACAAACAATATAATAACAAAAATATGAATGCGGAAATAAAAAAAAATCCGGATACGCTGCGATTCCCCCCATAGAAACCGTGAAAATCAACTTAAAAAACAGTGTCGTAGATTTTTTTTTTACTTTCTTGCACGTCGGAATTTACTACGTGACTACACACGCGCACTAGCGGATTCTTCAACATGAATAAGACAGACAATAGTGTATTAAAATACGTTTATCACATTGTCCATTTGGTACAGTCCACCAAGTCGCTTTCCTATCCCATCTCCAAGATGGCCATTGACCAGTGTACCAGAGTAGCGGCAGTAGGTGAGTACAAGCGTTTAATGAAACGGATTGGGTTATAAGCAGAAAACTCTTATTTATGTTTAGGGTAGTTCACCCTGAGGATAAGTTGGTTTTAAAAAGCTAGATCACGAAAGAAACATAAGTAATGAAGATTTGACGAAAGTGGATAAGAACGTTATGATCTTTTGAAATTTCAAATCTGTGACGTCACCTGCGAGAAGCTCTCCCATAATGTTGTGTACAGAATTTGACACCGGAATTATTATTTCTTTCAGGTATGTGTGTAAGAACGTATTTCGAATGATGTGTCAAATGTGCACAGGTAAAAGGATGCATATCTTTTTTGAGATAATGCACATTTTCAAAAAATGAATAATGAGATCTATGATAGATCGAGTGCTATTCTGCCATAAGCATATGATTGTGATGTGCTTTTCTTCTTCCATCTTGCAGAACTTGCTCCCAAAGGACTTCGAGTGAATGCAGTAAAGTAAGTTCTATGCTTTAACATTACGTGTCTCGTTCTTATATTGATATGCTCGCTTGGGCCAATTCCCAGCAATCTGTATATTCATCATACATGAATTTTAAGCTTCTCTTGCGCACTTGGAACTAAATACCTGCAAAGTCAATTCCACCAAAAATGATCTGTTCCTTAATTCATAATGTGACAATTTTGGTACATTTTCCACATGACATGAATTATGCACAAATCGCATGATATAGTGCAGCACTCCGTCTGTGTGGCACACAAACGAGTACTTATGCTTAAGTATAGTTAGGGCTTATTTGTAAGTGTCTTTGCTACTTACCCCTTTTGATGGCATAGGTGCAAGAGGTGTGATATAATTCACGTCAATAGGCTTTTCCTGGATAGGTACAAAAGTACTGCGAGGTATAGTAATCGCTGCCCAAACACCAATGTATTCACACGAGATTGCTAAGCTGGTGCTTTACTTGTTGCATCGTCTCCGTTCTTAGCATACGTTGTGAAGGTGTTGTGGTGTATTGTTTTGAAATGTGACTGAAGATCTCAAGGTTCAGTCCCACCCATGACACATGTATCTTTCATCAAGATACTTTATCCACATTGCTGCTCTCCACCCAGGAGTATAAATGGGTACCGGTTAGGAGGTGAATAATTATGTGAATGATCTTGACCCAGCGCCGATATCGTGCAGCGGGCAAGGAATACTCCCCAGGGAATGGAGATGGTGTGCACATGTGTGCAGGGTATATTCTTGTATCCAATGACCAGGGCTCTTATTGTAACATCCCCCTTAATTCAGTCCCCGGACTGCGATGGGAAAGACCCTCTACATCATATTTAAAAATAAAATAGCCCAGTGTAATGGCGGTCTTTCTGGTCGCTCAATTCTCAGCCCTGGTGCCGTCAGGACGCCTATTCATGATAATATGGGACTGACAAAGGAACGAATCGAAGAGGTATGTTACAGTTCGTTATGCGTCATTCTTAAACGTTTGAAATCAATTCCACTACGGAATCCCCAATCCTATAAACCCCTACAAACAAGTTCTCGGGTTTCAGGGGTAACATATCGCGTGTGCGCATCACCATTGTAGATAACAGGGGTATTATTAGAAAGCTTGATTATTCTTCTTCACATGGTGTACCATTTCCTACTATTATGCAATCATGAAATTCGTAGTATTCCCGAATATGATGCAAAGTTATAAATCAAATGATGCCAAATGCATTGTTTTCAACAGCGGTTTCTTACCGGAGAGATATTACGTTATATGAATCCCACTGCACTGTATGTTGCGTATTTGTGTGCAAGCAGAAAAATCCTTACCCTTTTGCCGAGCTATAGAAAAAGATATAAAGAGTTTAGAAAAAAGAAGGAAAGACAGAAGAAATTTGCAGTTGCAAAAGAACATATGGTGTAGTCTATATTCTGCAATGGACTTTGTAGTAAGTGTATATCGTCTTATCTTTGTATTGGGTAAGTTACGTAATGCTTGACTTTCCAGATGGCTCGAATGGTGCACCCAATGGATCGCATATGCGAGTCTAGTGAGGTGGCATCCGTCATCCAGTTTCTGGCTTCCAGCGGTGCCTCGTTCATCACGGGAGAAACTCTGTCCATCGATGGCGGCTGGAATGTCCTCAATGCTCAATGAGTTCCGGCTGGGTGTTACGTGGCGAGCCTGTGACGAATCAAAGTATTTTCAAAAATATGCTTCAGCCAAATTCGAGATTTGAGTGCGACATCAACTCGTTATTTTTGCTTAACATATGAAATATATCTCACACACCGGGGCATCTGAAAGTCATGTAGAAAGTCTATGGAAAATTAGGTTGTCTCACTATATTGGCAAAAATCTGTGAAGTCAGTGAACATTCTGAAAGTGGCTGTATTGGTTTGGTGCAGTAGAGTCTGAGTAATAATTATTGGGTGTTCTTTGTGAAAAAAATACATATACATATCATCAATATAACAGGTATAACATGTCACATGAAACATTTTATTTCGTTATGAATCTTATTTGGTATGTGTAATGCCTTTATTCTACCACATATTATGTATTGTATATAAATGTTCGGGCTAATCCTTACCCTTCAAAGCTGATTAAACTACATCGTCTACAAAAAAAAAACATTGCGCATTTGTTGAAATGCAGACTATTTGGCTCCATCACGACCGTTATTCTATTTATTCAAAACGCTTGACTTTTTTTTACATTAACATATTAAAAATGGGTGTCATCATGCACCGTTACTTTTAGGTACATTACCGGGATACTTGATGAATGTATATTCTTTGAATATCCATTTCCACAATCATAACATTAGGTATAATCGGTTATTCCATCAATCAAATGTCACAACTCTCTTTTTAAATTTATTCGGCTCGTTGGTCCTATCATATGGAATGCATTACCACCCGTGTTACGCAATATTCAATTTGGAAACTCCTTCAAAAATGAATAAAAACACCATCTATTGTCGCAGTATATTTAAGTTAAATTATGTAACCGTCAGCTATCTAAACTCTTGATTCTTTTTTATTCATTGCAATGGGTGTATCAACTTGTCAAGCCACATAGGCTTTTACTGATACACCTTGTTTCACTTTCCAATAATTTGTATAATATGTTTTACATTCAAGCTACGTAAGTTACTCATTGCGGATTTTAAATCGCTAGTGATAATAGTTCATCTCGCACTGTATGGTCAACAGAATCTAAAAAGATCAAGACATTTCGAACGCCCCTGCAACACTTCGTCAGGTGTTATACAAAATAATAGTAAATACCCTTTGGTCAGTGCAACGCACTAACCAAAATGCGCTCATAGACGGTACAATACTATTGGCCGGCGCACCCGGATGCTCGACCAAACAATAGGCCGCTAACATGGCTCGTATCGTCGGGCGGTAACAAGTTATCTACAAAGTACAAAATGACAGCAACTAACACGCCCCAAAGATACGACCTCGTACGCAATAATTTCAATCGATCTAGACAACGGGATCGACATCCCCGAGTTTTGGATTCGTACGTACGGTATGCCGCCATGACATTCCCCGACCATCCCGTATCAACACGCCATAGCGGCTCGTTGTTTGTAGCTCGCCATTGTTACCACCCAACGATGCGAACCTACTAGGCGACCCTCTGACTGGTTGATTACCCGTAATTGCCACCCTTTTGTCCTTTTTTCAGTAACTTAAACGTTACCACCCGACGATGGAAACCATATCAGGGGCCTATTGTTTGGTCGAGCATCCGGGTGCGCCGGCCAATAGTATTGGACCGTTTATGAGTGGGTTTCGGTTAGTGCGCTGCACTGACGAAAGGGTATTCAAACCCCAACTTACTGCAATTTTATATCACACCTTAAGTGTTGCAGCGGCGCACAAACCGTCGTAATCTTTTTACATTCTTAATGGTCATACATTGCGAGACAAATGATTATCACTAGCGATTTGTTTTACATTTTTTACATATTTAAATGTCTCTATATATTCATATGTACTTTGTAAATATGGTTATTATGTTTTATGGTTTTTTTTACTGAATCTGAAATCAAACGTATCAATCAATCAATATGCTCTCGCTACAATGTTTTATTTTCAACCCGTTCTCTCGCCAGTTGGGTGAAAATTATAGTCATAATGTCTGTGGATGTTTTAATATGTTTTTTTCTTTAGTAAAATTCTATTCTGAAGGTCAGACTTCTAAAATTTAGTTCTTTAGCCTCATTTTGATATTTTACTACTTTATCGTACAAGATCATGGTGTGACTTCACGGCACTGACAATGAAAATGCGTATAAATGCCTGATGTCTTTCTTCCTCAATTCTTACTAATTGCGTTTCACAATATCGATTAAGTTCTTTTAAATGAAAAAAAATATCCTAACTTCGCTTTACGTACAACCAAAAAGTCAAATGTATTGTAACAAAACAGCTCTTCATAAAAAGGCTATGTTTATTATATTATTTCTATAATTTGTTTAAAATTATTATTGAGATCGATTTTTTTTAAATGAATCGATCAGCCGAATTGTAGATCGATATTAGACATGTGTTAGTTAAAATTGGGAATGTTAGATGGCTATAATTTCAAGGAATAAAAAGGAGCGGGATCAAGACTCTTTATAATGATTAAGGCTGGAATAATCAATAATATGACGGGTCACTTATGGTCAACAGTGAATAATTGGTAGAGATAAAATCCTGTGAAGATTTTCTGTCAACACCAGAGAAATCATTAAATTGATGTACAAGAAGAGAGTATGTTGGTGAAATCAAGATGGTTTGAAGTACTACATGTGCACAACATGCACGGCATCTACGGTGTTCTGTGAGTGTCATTAGACATTCAACGTTTTGAGCAGTGTGTTTGCGTCGTTGCTATGTCAATTGTAGTTTGTCTACTACCATTCTTCTATATAAACCCTCCCACTAATTATACTTAACATTTTCTCAACGAATGAACTTTTTCACACATCCATCAAGACAATCAAGACATTTTCACCTTTCACGTACTAGAACACTCCTTGCCCATATGCTCTTCACATTTCACGGACCAAAATACTGAAACTCCTTACACCTAAACATAAGACAATCTGCCACTATAAACACATTCAAAAGAAAAGTAATAAAACACATAATTGAACAATACACAAAATCTGTTAAATCTTGGAAAATAATAAAAGTGGTCAAATCGATACAAGCAAATCAATCCTCCTGCGTTCCTAAATAACCACACATACGAATACATAACATAATTTCATTAGTTCAGTGCATGTTCATCTCATATCGACAAGCACTATGAGCCCCCCCCCCCCCCCACCACACTCATCCTCACCCTCCCCACCCACATCCTCACTCTCCGTCCCCGCTACCTTCCCCTTGCTTTATTACTGATGTTTTTTTTATATTCATCAATGTTATTTCGTTTTTTTAATTGGTTTATATTAATTATATTTGATTTTAAAAAAGAATTGGTGAAAGGGGTCCAGCTGACAAGCTCTTCTTTTTTTGGACTCCCCCACAGACACAGCATAACCACTATCATTACAATTTGAACATTTCATATATTTATTTGATGCCTGTGATTGTATTTGTATTATCTACGATGAGTTGTGGAAAAAATGAATTCAAATTACAAATTACCAGGTGTAGTGCAAATTAAAAGATTAACAAAGCCACGCAGTTTAACTTGTTCAATGTTATGATACGTTATGGATGTGTCTAACGGGGCGATTGGGATTGCACGTTGTTTGTCAGTTGGTTTGACTGTGATAGCATGTTGTGAATGAGTTCCTGATTGCGGAGCTACGTTGGAGGCTGGCGACGGAGATACTGATATTAAGCACATAATCAACGTTGGTGAGGGTAATGGGAAGAACTATCACTTCCGAGGTGATCTGGATGTAGCTATCTTTCCGAAGCGCAGCTGAGGAAAGATAGCGTATACATTCAGATCGCCGAGGAAGTAATAGTTCGTCTCATTGCCTGAAACCAATAGTTGATTATTTGCTTTATATTCCACATCTGAAGCCAACTATCTTTACCAAAAATGACAATTTGACGTACAAAAGTAATGTTTACTTCTCTACCTAACCCCGAGCCGCTGCCATGGGGAACACGCGTAACTAGGACGCGTAACTAGGACGCACGTTAGGACGCGTTACTAGGATCTACTCTTAGTCAAGTGATAGTCCGAGTGTAACGCACTTTTTATTTCGCGCGTACTCAAAATATTGATCACTCGTTAGGACTGTGAGTAGTGAAGAGATCAGCGAAACCAAAAAGTACTATCACCTCGAGTGTAACGAACTTTTCTTCTCAGGTGATCAGATGGGGAAAAACTACGCTTTATCACGTGATCAGCTCTTGACCAATCATATAGCAACATTCTTAGTATGTGGAATATACAATCAGATATATTGCATTCATCCTGGTGAATTCAATATATCTGATATACACGAAAGAAATCCATTATTATTATCATTATACATACAAACCACTTTCCACGACAGCAGCAATCGGTTCAATTTAAACAAACAAAAACAAGAAAAAGAGAAACAGGGGCTTACTCACCTGTATAAAGTCTGCCTCGCACATGTTAAAAGATGCGCGCACGCAATCATACCCCATGCGCAATTGTCAGGGCGAGAATTGATGCACTCATTTTCCCCATTGGCATTGATACTGGTGACGCATAGGACAGATAATATGCTAGCAATATTGCATGCCAGCAAGCAAACCTCTGGAAGAATGATTAATAAAAGGTTTTATTGTATCGAAAAAAGTGGCTGGTATGTGTAATAATGGACATTGTATTCTACGTAGCAAAGGTGAATCTCCTCTGTACATCGATTTGATCACACATTATCATAATTATATGTGACATTCGAGCACGCACGTAGGTAATAGAACCGTCGAGCTACTGGAACAAAGCGATGGGGGAATTCAGTGGAAAGGTTGTCTTGATAACTGGTAAGAAATTGTGTCATGTATTTTGATAACTTTGATTATAAATTAAGCAACGTATAAATGAACTTTAAGGTAGAGGCCAGAGAGTATACCGTGAGCAGAACTTCATGCAAGTTGTCGCTATTACGAAGCCTGCAACTTGTGTATGCTTTACTATTATGCGCATCAATTCTTGAAACAACGAATACATGTACATTGTCGATTTAGGTTTAAGGTTACGGTTAGGGAAATTGAAATGCTGGAAAAAACTTGTATCAATCAGTGAAAGCATTTGGAGGAAATAAACATTACAAACTAGTGGGAAAATTCAATGTTCTTGCTCTTTTATCCTGAACTGCTCCGTGTAACCGGAATCTGATAAAACCACAACACGAGCAGCCATTTAATGATTTAATTTCAATATATGACTTAAAAATATATCGTATTGTTCATTAGAAGTTTTGGAGTTTTTCTCCATATCTCGAATCATTCACACGTTATATCTTTTTAAGAACCGCACACTGAAAACTTATTCGGATGGATACGACAGAAAGAACGCTGTGTTGCCTTTTCAGCAAAGCTGTTTAAACTTCGACGAAAATCATGTGTCCCTTTCTTCCCCACAGTGATTACAAATACACTATACACCATACTTGCTTATATATTTTTTTTTATTCACGAATGTTCCCGCGTTCTTACGATCGCTATCTGCACACTCGATGTCCGCACTACCAGGTGCCAGCTCAGGTATCGGGGCGGAGACAGCCCTGCACTTTGCAGAGGCTGGGGCTAGTCTGTCTCTGATTGGTCGGAATGAGGAGCGCTTGGAGAAGAGTGGGCAGAATTGTCTTGCTAAAGGACTGACCAAGGACAAGGTGGGAGAGTCTATGATATTAAGTATTTTAAGAGCTCAAGTCAAGCTCTTTGCCTTCAAAGTTACACAAAAGCTAACTGAAGAGAAATATTTGTATTTTCATTTTCAAGGCCATAAGCGTGTATCGACGTACGTTGTCTGTGAAATTACATATTCAAATACATCTTCACGTAACATTTTGTATGATGTTTAAGCCTTTCATTGACATAAATTTGTTGGTGTAGAGTTCATGCACATTATAGATCTCTTGCAATGTTGTGAGCTGCAATAGGTCTTAAAGACCGAGAATCGAAAATAAAAGACTAAACGTGTGCGGCTTGTGACGAACAGCGACACACGTATGCTCCTTCTCTTACTCCGTATTTCTCTCTTTCTCTCTCTCTCTCTCTCACACACACGCACACACACACACACACACACTCACCACACCCACACAAGTGTTATTGGGATTGGAACCTCAGTCTATTCAACTGTACAATGGGAAGTCCTCATCGCAGTCTACAGAAGAAGGATAATGAAATAATATCCCTGCTTACAGACTTAATGAACGTATCACGCACACACTGTACTCCAAATTCTGTGTAAATATACCAGGTGCTGACCATCAGGGCTGACATGTCTGATGAGGAGGACGTCAAGAGGATCATGGACTCGACCATTAAGCATTTCGGACAACTGGACGTACTGGTAGGTGTGGTAGGCGTAGGCACATCAAACTCTGGCAAGTAGTCCTACAAATCTGTCTTGCAAGATCTTGCAAAATCTGAATTCCTGTGCTGACCGGCGACAGTGTGATATAGGCCTACCTATCATCACACCGTGTCGTCTTTTTTGGACGCCATCTCTACGGCCTGCTTTTGCCAGCACACCCGCTGTGCTGTACGTAATATGATTCCGTAAATTGCTCTTTTTCTGTTTCTTATAAAGGATTTTTTTTCCCGTTGAGATATGTGTTTAAAAACTAGTTTCTAATTATGTATCAGCTGCATGGGTAAAATGATGCGTATTCGAATGAGAGAATCGACATTATTAAAAAGATTAGTACACAATATATGGGACAGCATCTCGCACGTGACGTCACAGAAATAAAAATAATTGTAACTTTCTTGTCCTTTGACGGATTTCCATGAAACCTTCACCGATGTTTCTTTCATGTTTTCTCTTTTAACCTGAAGGTAAATAACGCAGGTGTGGGCTGTATGGACTCAATAATGAGTGAAGACTTGATGGAAAGGTATGACTACGTCATGCAAGTCAACGTCCGATCACTGGTTCAACTGACAAACCTAGCCGTTCCTCATCTGATAGCCACCAAAGGTAAATCATTTTCAGCGTGACAAATACATTTTATGCTATATTTCATGCATCATGCATAATGAATTGGTAAAGTAGGCCTAATTATGCTGCTCATTATATGATATGCATCCTGTTTAAGGGCTATACTTTGATGCTCACTGTTTTTGACATGTCATTTTGCCATCATTTTTCCGTCACTAAGGGGATTTCGGACCGCCATAATTATCAGGCCACGGATGAAGTGACTTCACATGGTGCAGGAAAGTCAGGAGGTCATTTTTTTTTTTTTTACCTTTTCTCTTTTTTCAGGCAGCGTGATAAACGTTTCCAGCGTCCTCGGAAAGAGAGTGGTAAGCAGAATTTTCCCAAAAAATGATGTTTGTCACAATAAATCCAAATCTAATGGTGTAATTCCAACCAAACACGGCACAATAAAAAAATCACAACATGAAGGTAGGCTGAGGGCATATTTGGTAAAAAAAAAACACCTTACATGGTCAGAGGTCAATGACATTTGTCAATATAGGCTAAAGATTGCCCAGAAATTGACATTTTTCACAATAACCCGTAATCCAATTGTGCAATTCCAACCGAGCGTGGTACAGAGATGAATCACTACACGGAAGTAGGCTGATGATTTATTTGGCAAACTTCGTGATAGATCAGAGGTCAAACGTCAACGAACTTTGAAACATGGTACAAAGTTGGGTCACTACATGGAGCTAGTGACTAATGAGATTTAGGTTAAAATTCCTGAAAGGTCAAAAGTCATTAAACTTTGCCAAAAATATTGTTTTCCCAAAGAACTGAATTAAATAATCCAATTCTAAAAAAACTTGATACAAGGATGGATACCTGGTTAGATTGGAGGTCAGAGAACTAAGAGGTCAAAGGTCAAAGGACATTGCCAAACTTGGCTTGACATAGCAAAAATATATTTATTTGCAAATACTAGAAATTGAAGGGTTTCTTTTTACATAGGAATTCAATGGTACATTGTCAACCAAACCTTGAAGTTTTATGAGCATAGCAGATAATTACTTTTAACCACACGAAGATAACAAGGAAGCGGGTGGATTTTTAACGATTGCGTGGCAGTCCAATTACTCTAGTTTTGTGAGAATCTATAGCAATCTAATATAAAAAGTGTTTTATATGGACCGACTTAAAGGGCCCCTGTCATCAAAATATATGTTGACTTCTGTTGATGCAACTTAATATGTATTCCCCCTGTGACCTCATCAAAGGTATAAATTAGCAGGATAATAGACATAATTTATGCACAAATTAAACATTGCAATGACTACCCCCACCTGCCCACATGAGCATCACATGTCTTCACAGAATACCATCTAACAACCTTTCATGTGGGAATAATCGTTTCCCTATGTCAGAAATGTGCGAGCTATGTGATGCTATAATAAGCACTTGCAGGTAGTCATTGCAATGTTTAGTTTGTGCACCTTCCGTGGTGACACCATCTATTCATAAGAAATCAAGGGTACGCTCACGAAAGGTCATAGCGCACTTACAACATACTAAAATTGCAAAGATTTGCCTGAATGATCAAATGTATGTTTTAGCAACATGATAAAGGGGAGAGAGGAAAAATGGGAAAGAAAATCTCAGAGAATGACAAAGTGAGGGATTGAACAGAAGAAGGTCGCAAAACTCACGTTGCAAAAGGAATGAAAAATTTACCCTACTCACACCAGGATTCGAGCCGCGGGCCTCGCGTTCTTATAACAGCGCCTTTCCCATTGAGCCACAAATCTTCCCATTCATTTAACACGTAAAGCAGAAAAGGGGGCTATAATGATGTAAAAATCAATGTTTAAGCTGAAATTTCGCCATGATCCCGACGTCTGATTAGAAAATAAAGACCCCGTTACAGAAAGCTAATAGACTGAGCTACAAAAAAAAAATCAGAGTAAAAGACTAAACATAAGTGAGTACAGCTATCCTAAAAGATCGTCATGTCATCTCATGATTTGAAATAAATGCCCCTCCCAATGACATTACACGTACAAGCATCCGATTTTTACATTAATGCCTATAATCAAAATTTACACCATGAAGGCGTTATCAAAATGAAAAATAATGGCAATTTTACCATTGAACAATGTCTTTGGCACAACATACTGAAATTTGAGAGAAAATTTTATGGATTACTGAGATACACGAAAACGGCTAAAGAAGTTCATGACGTCATATATGAAAATTCATTTTTTCGATTCATATGGCAATATAATGATGTCACGATGTTTTTGAGGACAAAATGATACATGAAATCACATCTACATTCCATCATCTTTCAGAATACTAAAAGAAAATTGGGGGTCACCAGCCATTCTGAGGAGCTATGGCCGATTGAAGACAGTCATGTTTTTTGCAACATTTGCACACAAAAGCGTATTGACGCACGCGCAGACTTTCAACTTTGACGCACTCGACTTATTTATTGCAAGGAAATGGCTCAAAATGACAGCATAAACAACAATATAAAACTGTACTGCTTATTTCATCATCTTCTCAATACCTCATTTTAGAAATACATGTATGAGAATCATGTATCAATTAATCATAATCAGATTGGGCATTGTTGATTCACACGAAAACAAATGGGTTATAGATTAAAGGTCGACATGTCATTTCATGATGAGAAATAAATGCCCCTTCCATTGACATAACACGTACAAGCGTGTGATTTTGACATAAATACCTATAATCAAATTACACCATGAAGACGTCATCGACATGACTTCTGATTTATCACCGTAAATACATGTGGGTCTCTATTCATTTCAGTATACATGCAATCGGTCGCCATATTTTGAATATCAGTTCTAACACAAAGGTTATTTTAGTATGCTCTATTTTAAAAGATTGCATTAATCATCTAAATTTGTACGTTTTTCGACATTACTCTACATGGTTGTCACCGAATTACACAATATTTGCAGGCCTATCATTGAAGATCATTGAAGATCAATGTAAAACAAAATATTCTTTTTTTAACATTTCTCTTTATATATTATCCTTGATTATACAGTGCGTCCCACAAAAAAGAAACTCATATTTGGAGCTAGATATCACAATAATCATTGATGATGTTTCGATCATAAATTCAACATTAATTGGTAATAAAAGGACCGGCACTTTGACAGGCATTATGAACGTACACAGAGTCGGCCATTCCATGCCTTGTCTCGAGTATGGAGACTGCATAGTCCGTCTGCGTTGTAAAATGATGTATACCATCGTTGGAGGCCAATCTGAGATAATACATGACACGTAGCACATGCTATTATAGACTTCTACTGAATATAATGAATGAAATGAATACATAACGCACCTCATCACGTGATGTCTGCGCTCATTCCTCAAGCCTTATATGGTGACAAGCTGCACCCTATTTCTTTATGCATACATCAACGTACTAACAGGGGGTCACGGCATTATTCCATGCAAATATCTTACAGAAATAGTTGTTTTGCAAGATCAAGATCTGACTGCGCGTGGGCCCAACCCAACGCTCAGTATAAGTTCAGGCGGGAATCTTCCACCACGTGTAGTTGCAGTATTTATTTTACCATGGTTCAAACTCACCCGCCTCTATTTTCAGAGGCCCTTCTGCAAAGTGTTCATGAAACAGATATGCCATTTTCAGATACACATATACCAATTACATAAGTTCATATTATGTAAATGCAGTAGAACTTACAGAGGGAACACATGGGGAAATGAGCTTCTTTATTTGGTCAATGCGTTTGTGTGTATGTTAGTAATTGTATGTAGGCGTGTGTGTATGTGAGAAATAGAAAAAGAAATGGAAAGAAATATAGACAGAGAAACATAGAAAGAGAACAGAGGAAAGAGAAATGGAGGAGGAGAGACATACAGAGCTGATAATGGTGATAGGCTAAACATATGGATAACTACAGCCATCTGTACACAGATTTTGGCAAGCAAGCAGACAATAAAATAATATGCGCCATATTGTTACCTATTGAAACTGAGTTGGCCAAACTGGCTCTGGGAATAACGATGTAGAGAACGAACGGGAGAGTGCAAGAGAATATCAAAGAGATTGAAGGAGAGACAGAGAGAGAAAGAAAGAGAGAGAGATTGAAGGAGAGACAGAGAGAGAGACATACAGACAGACAAACAGGGTGGGGGGAGTTGCTACTGCGGCATATTGTCATTTATAAATATTTGATTATTTCCACCATATGAGAAGGCTGGAATAATTACAGATGAGTTACAAAAATATGCTTTAAGATTTTTTTTAATTTGAAACACAACTTCCTCTTTTCAATGTACACAATAAATCGCACTAGATATCTGTACGGACTGGTGGGTTGATGTGTGTTAGCTCTATCCCGAAGAATGTATCTCCGGTTACAGAATTCAGTTATGAGATTCATGCCACACTGCACAACCATTGAATGTCTATAACAGATATGCAAATAGAGGTGATATGAGACAATATACGTGTGTTAGGGAGCCCAGGGGTGGTATAAGCATAATATCTGTTGCTCGGAAGCATATCGCCCCCCCCCCCCCGCACACATGTAGCACTGCTTGCAGATATCAAACATAAATTATCACGAGACATACTTGATCTGCATTGGCAAATTTGTGTACAGACATGGTATGGTAAATGCACGGTGACACCATCGTCTTTCCATGGTGACACTATCTATTTATTAGAAAACAGAGGCAACGCTCAAGAAAACTAATAAAGCCACGTACAATATACTAACATTTCAGAGACTTCACAAAATGATCACATGACTGTGCTAATAACATGTAATTAATATCATGTAAGATAAAGGGGCGAGAGAAACTGAATGGGAAAGAAAATCTCAAAGACAATGACAAAGTGAGGGATAGAACAGAGGAAAGTGGCAAAATAAACATTGCAAAAGGAATACAAAAATTGACCATACCCACTCCAGGGGTCGAACCAGGGGCCTCGAGATCTTAAAGCAGCGCCTTACCCATTGTGCCACAAATCTTCCCATTCACTTAACACGTAATGCCCAGCAGGGGTTAGAATGAGTAAGAAATCGATAATCAAGCTGAAATTTCGCCATGATCCCGACATCTTATTAAAAAATAGAGATGACGCCCCCGAAAGCTAGTAGACTCAGCTACAACATAATACAATTTCAGAGTAACAGAATTGAACATAAGCGAGATACAGCTCCTAGAAGCTCGTCATGTCATTTCATAAATACCCCTTCCATTGACATTGCACGTACATAGGTCCGATTTTGACATTAATGTCTATAATCAAATTTATACCAAGAAGGTGGAATCATATTAAAAAAGGAAGACTAGTAATTCGTAGAGCAATGTCTAAGCTACCTAATAATAAAATTTGGGAGAAAATTGACAAAGGATTACTGAGATATGCAAAAACGGGTAAAAAAGTTAATGACGTCATAATTGAAAATTCATTTTTTCGATTCATATGGCAATATGATGACGTCAAGATGTACTTACCGGTGAAATAACATATGACATCACATCTATATTTCATACTCTTTTCGAATATTAAAAAAAAATTGGGGGTCACCAGCCATTCTGAGGAGATATGGCCGATTAAAGACAGTCATGTTTTTTGCAATATTTGCACACAAAAGCGTATTGACGCACACGCAGACTTTCAAATTTGACGCACCCGCACGACCTTATTATTGCATGGAAATGCCTCAAAATTTCAGGATGTGTTGTTTGTAGTGTCCCAAACATGAATCAAGCAAACAACCGGAATTTTGAGGCTGCGTTTGTGCTACGCACGAAAAAACGTGAGAACGCGTGCGTACGCGCGGAAATTTTTGAAATGCTCAAAATAGCCTAAAACATATGCAAAAAAAATTATAGCTGATTTAGAGCATTTTTAGATTTTGCACGCTTGTAAATGCAATAACGTACGCGTACGCGCGCGTTTTTTTTTGTAATGAAATTATTTGTCAACTTGTTTAATTTATATATGTCAAATTTCATTTTGATCTAATTATCCATTCTGGAGTAGGATAAAGTAATAATTTTTCAATAAATTGCTCGTTGATGACGTCATGATCATGTGATGACCTTGAAAAGCCTTTTCCTAAAAGATTACAGTAATACCAAGAAGTGATAAAAGTTTAAATAAAAATGATGTAGGCAATTACGAGTTATGCGCGGCACAAAAAAGTGGGGGTGAAGGAATAAAAATAAAGAAGAAGTAGAAGAAGAAGAAGAAGAAGAAGAAGAAGAAGAAGAAGAAGAAGAAGAAGAAGATTAAGAAAATTCTAACGAAATTAAGAGGTGATCTGTCGTTGGCGACAGACCACCTAAATATAGGACACATATTTCCATTGAACAGGTAGTGATTTCGTTATATACATATTAAGTTGTATTAACAGAAGTCAACATATACTTTGATGACAGGGGCCCTTTAAAGGATACCACCGGGCAGAAATTTGAATTCCCTATATCAAAAATATATCTCAAATGAACATACAAAAGAAGTTTGAGATCCTGAATTTATTTCTACCTTGCTAGCTAGGGAATCATTTTAATTGCACATTTTTCTATCACATATTCTAATCGATCGCAGCCATTTCTGCAGGGTGGGGAGAGCCCAACGAGCCATACGCACTCGACAAAGCTGTCGCCCAATTCTCGTAAATGTGAGGTTGCCGATCAGAGCTTGGAAACCTGAACCGCGTAACCGCTGGGAGGGGGGGGGGGGGGGGGAGGGGCTGCACACTGAGCAGACATTCTCCATAATACAGTGTATGTGCGCCAAACCGAGAGAATTCAGCTGCACAAGCAGCGAATAAAATAGCAACTTCGAATTCGAAAACAGTATCTATCGCGAGAGACTTTCAATATGTCAGATAATGAAAACGCTGGTACTGTGTATTGTACTTGTATATGGCCCTATATCACGCAAGCTGCATGTGTACACATTACTATTATTATCATTTTAAGATGTTTATTGTTTTCTCTCAAATTAAATTGATACAATACAGTTCAAAAAGTAGCAATTGTACAAATAATTTGAACAAATTACATAAACTCTAGCATGAAATTTCGAGAGAGCGCACGAATCGATACTAAGTATCGCAATAGTAAGCAAATAATCAACGTTGGTGAAGGTGATGGGATGAACTATCACTTCCGAGGCGATCTGGATGTAGCTATCTTTCCGAAGCGCAGCTGAGGAAAGATAGCGTATATATTCAGATCGCCGCGGAAGTGATAGTTCGTCTCATTGAAACCAAAAGTTGATATGGTGAAACCAACCATCTATACTATAAATGATAATTTGACCTACAAAAGAAATGTTTACTTCTCTACCTAACCCAAGCTGCTGCCAAGGGGAACACGCATATAGTACGCGCGTATAGGACGCGCGTTAGGACGCGTAGTCAATTGATAGTCCGAGTGTAACGCACTTTTATTTCGCGCGATCTCAAAATATTGATCACGCGTTAGGACTGTGAGGAGTGAAGAGATCAGCGAAACCAAAAAGTACTATCACCTCGAGATGGGCAAAACTACGCTTTATCAACTCTTGACCAATCATATAGCAATATTCTTAGTATGTGGAATATAAATCGCTATAACCTACGCGTACTGATCTAGCGGACGTACGTGCAAAACAAATAGACGCGCGGAACATCGAGATAGCCGATGTTCCGTGCGATGGATTAATTAATTGCATTTTATCTAATGGCAGATACATATGACACATCGCAACAAGATGGTTGATATTCAATTCTAGTACCAAAACAACGAAGCATTCGTTTTGTAATCCCTGGAGGGCCCCTTTAAGATGGAGTCGGTGCCCACAGTGTTGAATGTGTTCTCAAGACAAATACAGGAGAAAGGTACACTTCGTGCCTTTTTCAGAACAGCATGATTTTGATAGGGAAAACTTCATATCCCAACAAAATGGTTTGGTGAACAAACAACCATTAATTATAGATATGAATGCGGAAAACACATACCCGAATACGTCGTGACTCCCCCCATAAGACCGTGCAAATCAAGTAAACAAAAAATCAGTGTCGTGGAAATACAACTTTCTTGCACTTCGCAATCTCCTACGTGAATACACACGCGCACCACCGGACTTTCTAACATAAATAACACAGACAATTATGTAATGATATATATGATATATATATTGTCCGTTTCATGCAGACCACAAACGGGATTTGCTATTGCACCTCTAAGATGGCCATTGACCAGTGCACCAGAGTAGCAGCAGTAGGTGAGTACCAGCGCTTAATAGAACGCGGATTGGGTTATTAGCAGAAAACCTCCAATTCTTATTTATGTTGAAGGGGTACTTCACTCTGAGGATAAGTTGATTTCAATACAAGCGGAAACACGAAAGAAACATATAAGTGAAAGTTTGACGAAAATCCATCTAAGGATAAGAAAGTTATGATCTTTTGAAATGCCATTTCTGTGACGTCACGTGTAAGATAGTCTCCCGTAGTGTTGTGTACAGAATAACTACTTAAATTGCTCTTTTTTCTGTTTTTGACAACGAAATGATTTTTTTTTCGTACAGGTATATGTGTGTAAGAAGTTCAACGTATTTTGAATGATGTATCAAATGCACAGGTAAAGGATGCAGATTTTTTTGAGAAAATGTACATT
Organism: Arbacia lixula; assembly: GCA_963669155.1. Lineage (NCBI taxonomy): Eukaryota > Metazoa > Echinodermata > Echinoidea > Arbacioida > Arbaciidae > Arbacia > Arbacia lixula. The sequence goes on from OZ022589.1 coordinate 6,444,369, forward strand.
TTCAAAAAATAAACGTACGCAACATAATGGGAAAGCACCTCGCACGTGACGTTGCAAAAGCACATCTTAACTTTCTTATCCTTTGACGGAGTTTCATCAAACCATCTCTAATAGTCCACGTTTCGTTCACGCGTCTGCTTTTATTGAAACCAACTTAATTTCAGGGTGAACTATTCCTTTAATTACAGGTTTATAGGAATAAAAAAAGGACAATAAAGACGAAAACTGTGAGATCCATAATAGATGGAGTGCCACTCTGCCGTAATCATGACTCATATGATTGCTTTATAGTATACCAGGAAGGAATAATCTCTAAATGAGATTTTGATTGCAAGGAGGTTTTTGTTTCTTAAAATGGATACAATGATATGACATTCCATTATGGCGTTTTGGGGATTCTTTCATTTCCCACTACTTTCCTTCCCAGACTTTTGCGATTTACTGAGAGGCCTAAAATTGCCTCTTATCTTTCTTTTGAAATATTATTTGAGAAAAGAAATGTGATGGGTTTAATCTTCTTCCATCTTGCAGAACTTGCTCCCAAAGGAGTTCGAGTCAATGCAGTAAAGTAAGTTCTATGCTCTAACATCCGTTGTCTTGTTCTTATATTGATACGCTCACTTGGGCCAATCCCCAGCAATCGGTATATACATCATACATGAATTTTCGTACTTTCTTACTTGGAAGTAACTACCCGCAAATTCAATTCCAGCAAGGATGTTTAAGTACATGTATATCTATCCCATTAAACAAAGTTTGATTCCGCCACTTAATATTCATGACTAGCAGCTGCTGTAAACAATATGATGCATACGCGATTGCCTCACGTTCACCTGGATTTTATAATAGGTCACACACATTTCTATACATGCATAAATTTCAGCTTTGGCTGCTGAACTTTTTAGTGCTTGTTATGTAGTTAATAAGGACAAGCGAATACGAAATTTGATACTTTTTGAGATGGAAATACTAGCTTGGGCGCAGCTGGACACGTTTTTTTCATGGTACTTGTCTGAAAGTATATCTGAAAGTAACGCTTCATGCAATTTCTAAATGGAATATAATGCGGAACATTGTGAAATTGAGACTTTTATGCTGCAACTTGAAATCACGTTTAGAGCCTTTGTGTCATATTGTAACAATATTCCTCAATTGAATAGATGCATCGTATACATGTCACAACTGCGCAAGCATATGGGGTAAGGATATTTCCCCAAATTCTTCTGCGCATCCGATTTTGCTAACACGTCAAATCCAGGCAAAAATCTGATCCAGAGAATCGGCGGCATTGAACCATGAGATCAAAGAGAAAATCTTTGTAAAGCATTTTTGTGTGACTAGAAGGAGAGTACAATGAATCAGCATTAACATGATTAAATAAACGTCTGATGGTACCCCATGTACTTAAACATCTTTGATTTCACGAACAGTAGTCTGTTCCTTAATTCATAATTTGCCATTGATACAGTTTGCACATGACATAAATTATGCACAAATCGCATGATGTAGTGTAGCACTTCGTCTACTTGGCACACAAAGGAGTACTTATGGTTAAGTATACTGCCCTACTCTGACAAAAGGAAGCAAGTGACAAATCAGTCAAATCTAGATTAATGGTATTCGTAGATTGTACCCAGCATTCCCTACATACGGCCAAAATCTGGACAAGAAATATTAATCTTGCTGTGAGATATTCAATGTAACATGATGTGGTTTTGCACTGATGCCAATGCAAGTGAAAGACACATTTTTGCTAATTTTCAAGAATAGTCTCGTTTGTTAGTTGCTCCCTTTTGTCAGAGTAGGGCGGTATAGTTGGGGCTTTTTCTGAAGTGTCTTTGCTAATCACCCCTTTCAATAGCATGGTTGCAAGAGATGTGGAATAATTTGCATCAATAGGCTTTTCTTGGACAGGTACAAAAGAACTGCGAGGTATAATAATCGCTGCCCAAACTCCAATGTATTCACACGAGACTGTTAAGTTGGTGCTGTACAGCACCAACTTAACTTAACAGTCTCGTGTACAGCACCAACTTAACTTAACAGTCTCGTGTGAATACATTGGAGTTTGGGCAGCGATTATTATACCTCGCAGTTGCATGGTCCTATCTTTAGTATACGTCGTAAATGTGTTGTGGTGTCGTGGTTGTAAAGTGTGACTGAAAATCTCAAGGTCACAGGTTCACATGGCACTTGTATCTTTCAATACTTTCTCTCCACTATAAATGGGTACCAGGTAGAGGTGGATAATATTGTAAATGATCTTCACCCAGCGCCGATGTCTTGCAGTAAGCAAGGAATACTTCCCAGGGAGTGGAGATGGTGCACATAATTATGTGTGCATGAGAAAGTTCTTGTATCCAGTGACCATGGCTCTAATCATTCAGTCCTCGGACTGCGACGGGAAAGACCCTCTACATCATATTAAAAAAAAAATACCTCAGTGCAATGGCGGTCTATCTTGTCGCTCAATTCTCAGCCCTGGTGCCGTCAGGACGCGTATTCATGAAACTTTGAACCAGACGGAGGAACAGTTCGAAGAGGTATGTTACATTTCAATATGCATCAATCTAAAATGTTTGAAATCAGTTCCACTACGGGAGCCCTAATCATGAAGACCCATCAAAACAAGTTCTGCAACTCGAATTTGACTATTTTGGGGGTAACATATCGCATATTGCATCATCACCGTACGTGGCAGGGGTATCATTAGAAAACGTGATTGTTATTCTTAAAGGGCATATACTGTACTGGGAAGGCAAAAAAGCCTTCAAAATGTAATTGTTAGCAATCTTTTTACCAATGGTCTTAAATTCATGTATTGTCTATTATAGAAGCTTGTTGAAAGTTATTTGCCCTATAATGATCTACATTTGGAGAAATTAGTGATTAAATCACAAATCCTCAAAATGTTCGGGCCGAACATTTTGAGGATTTAATCATTAATCATTAATTACTCCATATGTGGATCATTAGAGGGCAAATAACTTTCAGCAAGCTTCTAAAATAGACAATACATGAATTTAAGACCATTGGTAAAAAGATTGCTAACAATTACATTTTGAAGGCTTTTTTGCCTTCCCAGTACAGTTTATGCCCTTTAACATTAGTGTGTCATTTGCTACTATTATGCAATCATGAAATTCGAAGTATTCCCGAATATGAGGCAAAGTAATAAATGAAATGATACCAAATGCATTGATCTCAACAGCGGTTTCTTACCGGAGAGATGTTACGTTATATAAATCCCACTGCATTGCATGCTGCGTATTTGTGTGCAAGCAGAAAATCCTTGTCTCGTTTACCGAGCTATATAATAGCTAAAGAGAAATTTGCAGTTGCAAAATAATGTACGGTGTAGTCTATAATCTGCAATGGCTTTCGTAGTAGGTCTGTAGTCTTATCTTTATATTAGGGTAAGTTATGTAATGCTTGACTTTCCAGATGGCTCGAATGGTGCACCCGATGGATCGCATATGCGAGACTAGTGAGGTGGCCTCCGTCATCCAGTTTCTGGCTTCTAGCGGTGCCTCGTTCATCACGGGAGAAACTCTGTCCATTGATGGCGGTTGGAATGTCCTCAATGCTCAATGAGTCCCGGCTCGGTGTTACGTGGCGAGCCTGTGACGAATCATGTGAATCATGTGAATCATAGAACGGTTGGGTTTTGCAATGGTAGAATGATAAGGAACAAGTTAATGGTAAATGGTTATTAAATTACATTTGTATTGACAGCTGAGAAATTTAGCCGCATTGATAGCGTTCAACATCATGGAAAGCATGAACATAGGGTAACAGTCGTATTGGATTATAAAACCTGTTGAAAGTGGAAACACGAAGTAATTCTTGACAGTAAATGTGTATGAAACTATTGTGTTTAGAATTATATGACGACCATATAGATTTCAAACAGAAATAGTTGTTGTATTATGTGTTCAATGAAATTGAGTAAACTAACAAATTAATAACTAAAATCACTCATCGGCTTTTTAGCAAACGAACCGCAAGCGCCGCTTCGCCATGAACAAAAGCCGGTGTCTGTTTAGTATTTGCTTTATAATAATGAACAATTGGACTGAAATCTAATAAAAGTTTAATAGTCAAGTAGTTCACCGTTTCTCCAGAATTATTATTTCATATTACTTTGCATTCGATATGATACTTGATGATGTTCGTTTATGGTGTGTATTACCTATGCATCTTCCTTCTCTAGATTTCTCTGTCTCTCCCACCTTCCTTCATGCCATGCCATGGCAACCCCCCACCCCTACCCCCTCCCCTCATCCCTCTCCCCCTTCTCTCTCTCTGTCTCTCTCTCTCTAACTCTCTCCCTCTCGGGTTCTTTCTTTCTCTCTATCTCTCTCTCTCTCTCTGAAAATATCAAAAGGTAAAATGTCCTAACTACCTAAGATAAGCCTCCAATAAAATTGTTTCTATAGTTCGTTCTCAGAATACCCACAAGATCTCTCGTATAAGCGAATTAAAATCGAGTTAACCATAGAGCTATAATAGCCACTATAATAGTATACTGCATAGTTCATTAATTGCTCGCAAACACGCGCTCATTTTATGTATTAAAATAAAGCACACTTTTTGTTCAAATCATTGCTGTATTAACCACATTCCTAGATAAGTACGCGAGCAAACAAAAGTGCTATTTCCATGAAGCTGGTTCCATGGCAGCTAAAATGGAAAGTAAGCGACAACAGCTTGCAAGTTAAAGTACTTGGTAATTCCCCAATTTTATTACACTCTGCGATATCCGTTTTTGTTATTGTTACGAAGTGCGTGAGCAACAGGCGGCAGAGAGACTTCCTTCTCGGGCATTAAATGACCGCCGGATGTCTGCCCGAGTTGACACCGCCTGCTCCAAATACCAAAGTCAATATAATATATAATGTACATAAATTAGTTCAATCAATCTTAATTCAAATATTCTTGGAAATGTCAACGAATTCAAATATCTTAGTGTTGTGTTGGAGTCTTGATTGGACTAGTTGTAAAAAAACATATCACATGCAATTGACTGCATATGTAGAGTGAAGAACTGAAGAACTGAATACATGTACATGAAAAGCCCCCCAGTCACTGTTCACTGTTGTAATGCTCTCACAAAATTAAAATCAGAAGTGTGTCGTATAAGCTACACCTGGGCACTGCGTTAGGCCGGGGGAGGGGGGGGGGGGGGGGGGGGGACTCACTCATACATTTGTGTGACTTCTTTTTTTTTCAAACGTGTCGGGGTTTTTTTAGTCTTTGTTATTGTTATCTTTGATCTTTGTGTTAATTGTACTTGATTGTTACATATTTTGTTATGTTTACGTGATTTGTATCACAGGGCTCCTTTGGAAAACATTACTTGAGACTGGAACGACTACCCTGTCTAAATGAAACGTGAAAAGGAATAATGAAATTATAAGTTAATAAAATGTACTCTCGACTGCATGGTATATGTTGAAACGGCCGATGTATATAGGCCATCGCAGACGACACGATCCGATCAGTCGTACCACTCTGCGACTGGCTGAATCACAGGACCCTGTCACTGGATTTGTGAAAGAAGGTGACGTCACATCTCCAGTCGTATGACTGCAGAATCGTATCAAACCTGTGTCGTCTGCAGATGACGTTAAGAGCTGCAAAATATGACATTTCGGCGGTAATTCGTAGATATTGAGGTAACTGGTGATCATTTTCTGGATATTTTTGTGGGTTTTTTTTTTTTTTTTTTTTTTTTTTGGGGGGGGGGGGGGGTCAATTTTGTGCAACAGCAACCAGAGCAATTTTTCATCTTTCTGTTAGACAATCCTCAGGCACTCGTGTGTTTTGCTGAAATATTATTGGCTATGTTCGTGGCTATGGCATTGTATAAATTTGTTTTTACATTGAATCAAATAATGGTAGGGAGTTCAAAATTTCGGTTTCACCGTAACTCTGTGAGCAAAAGGCAGCGCATGTGTTGTAATTGCTTGATGAAAACGGACAATGGAACTGAAATTTGAATAAAGGTATGATTTTCAAGTAATGCTCCGTTTGTTATTTCCATATTTTGCTTCCATTTGATGCAATACTGGGTGATGTGTGTTGGGCAAATGTAAACCTGGGGACCGTTTCATGAAAGTTGTCAGCAATGTCTTTCTCTTTCTTTGTCTTTCTCCGACAGTTACCACAGTGACAGTCAGAGGCTAGTGCCTCTCAGCCAATCAAAACCGAGGATTTCACTGAAATTGTCAGCACTGACTATTTAGCTAGTGCTGACAACTTTCATGAAACGCCCCCCTGGAGGCTTGTTGATCCTGAGATGAAATAAGGCTCGTTTATATATATGTTGTTCCAGTAATCGAAAGTTCGTTATTCCAAAACAGGAAATAGAGAGAGGAGGGAAATGAAGAAACGGGTCAAACAAGAAGAAATTAAGAGAGAGAGAGAGAGGGGGGGGGGGGGGGAGGAGAGGATGTACATGAAGAGGCACATCAGAGAATCAAAACTTGCATTGCGGTATGAAAACATAACTTGATGAATTACGCTTACTTTGTTATATACATAACGACATAATGATATACATAACGACTCTCCGAATCTCTCCGCCCCCAAAAAATCCTGTATTTCAGGGTAAATTTTTTTGTATGTGATGCGCCACCAACGTTCGTTGTCGACGGATTGATAAATACAGTCCAGGGGTGGACTAATAAAGACTAACAATAATGTGTATGAAATTGTACAGTCATAGCTTCACTGACATTTTCAGAAGTGAAAAAATATTCTTGTTTACGTTTGAACCGCGGCGAGCATAGTCTACATTCATATAATCGTATTGATGTCACGATGCGAGCATTACTCCCACGCGCACACACGGGGCACACACTGGGAAGTGGACAGATGCCGGTCTCCGGCCTTCAGGTTGTAGGTTTCGGACGACCCGCCCAAAACCTCTTCACAATTTACTGATCCCTATAAATTCGCCTTGGGAGGGAAGTTGTGATACAGTATCTTTTTCCATATTCCGTAGTTTTTACCAAATTGTATATTTGGAACCTGCAAAAGGGACACTCTGTCTTTGATAATCAAACTAATATTACATTAAAATGACACAGAAGACAGATGCTCGATGACATTTGTATTTTGCTAATTTGCAGTTAGCGAGGAATTGCTGGAGACATTCCACCCGCCATCAATGGACAGAGTTTCTCCCGTGATGAACGAGGCGCCGCTAGAAGGCAGAAAGTTGATGACGGAAGCCACCTCCCTGGACGTGCCTGGCCGACCCATCGGGTCCGTCCCTTTTGCAAGCTTAAAATTTGAAATCGTCTTTCACGATCGTAAATTGAAGAAAGTGTGATTCAAGACCATTTCTAAGAATATAGCATGTTGAAGCTTTCTGCATATGTAAAAATTTCAGCCGTTAAATTTCAAACTGACTTTTTTCGTACTACAAAAAAGTGTTATTCTTTGTTACAGTATCTATGTGGTTATTATGCACGCGTGAAATCCTAGTTTTATGAGTAATTACCAAACTTTGGAGATGATTCCTTCTATAGAACAATTTTTTCATAATACGTTTTATAATTTCATACACAGATTAATCAATAAAGCAGATATTTCAACACAAACTGCTAAGAGCCTGAGGTAAATACTATTAATCAGACGCTGTTTACGTGCATTATTTGAATTTTACACTACGTATCAGTCTCAAATCATGAATATACAGCTTGCTAACACTTCTCTATATGTTTTGCCAATGTTTCGATGGTTTTGCGGTGATCTGAAAAAGGGACGGACTGTCTTTAAAGTACTCTTTGCGTGTATAATAATTAGAGTCGTTGGCACTGGGTTCCTTCCCATCCCATCCCACTCCCACTCCCCACTTTGGAAAAGCTTGCTGCGTTAAAGGTAGGAAAGCACCTGTATACAAAACAGTCCTGAAACTCGGCATGATTTTAGCTGTATACCCTTATATAACTGCATCACGTATAAAATCTCATCCAAAGATCCAGGCCCGTGTTCCATGAACAAGATTAGTATGCTTAAGTAAAAAAAAATCTAAGCAATTTGTCTTAATTTCTGTCTGAGACAAAATTCTTAGGAAAAGCCAAAAACTAAACTTGTTTGCTTTTGAAACACCCCGTTTAGTAATGATAATAGTTTACATTGATACTGTATTGTCCCTGACAGTGTTCACTGCCTCAGTGAGCGGGCACTGCGCCCTTGAATACAGTGATGCGGATAGCAATCATTGGTCTCTAGGCGACAGGAACGGGTTGGTTTTGGACGACCACCCTTCCAAAACCTCCTCGAAACTTAGCGATCGCTTTAGTTCCGCGTAAAGTCAGTTTCCATTTCTTTTAGTTGAGGGAAGTTCTTATCATTTTTGAACTGCAAAAAGGCCACACTACCTTCTAATGGCAACAAATAATTGAAGCATACCTCTTGAGCGCCCTCTTCCGTCCGGTCACCTTTTGATTGAGCAGGCGTCATGATAACACCAGGGCTGCGTGCATGGATAAGATGTGATTTGATCGCCCTGTATTAACCCTCTCAGTAACAGCCACGAAAGGCCCATTTACTTATTGCATAATTGTGTTATGCACCAATGCGTGGCACTGATGAGATTAAACCGTCTCAGTATAAAGCCATGTAATCAGCATTGACTTCCTACACACCACCACGCCGATAATAATAGGAGGCTTAAAGGGAAAGTTTTCATTGTCACGATCATAGGTGGAGAGATCAGTGGTCACGACCAGTTTCACCTGTATGCGACAATAATGATACCACTGTTAATATATCTATGAGCAGTTTCATGCAGATGCGTTTGTGGTTAAACATGCAACTAACTCCACACATTAGCCTCAATCCTGCAATCATTGCAGCTTAATTTGCACAAATTATGCACACTTTGGCACACAAAGAGTCATAAGACATATCAATATCTGTATAATCAACTTTGTTTTGTTGATAATGTATGACTCACTAAAAATATAGACATTGAATCGACGTGGGGCACAAGGGTTGACTAGATGGTGTGCATATTTGTATCAATTGCTTGATGACTTTGAAAAGATGTGTCGTTAATTCACGCTTCCTCTAAAAAAAGATTGTATATGTGTATATGTATGAACGATTATAATTATGACGCAATAATCACAAATAGTCAAGCGCGTCAATATCGGTATAAATGACTTTGTTTCATTAATCAAGCGCGTCAATATCGGTATAAATGACTTTGTTTCATTAACAGTGTAGCACTCGCTACTTCGTTGACATTGCACTGATTTATGTTATGATGGGAATACATGAAGTGTCAGCCGTCTAGCTCAGCTGGACAATATCAATACTGACAGTGAGTATAGAAATATATAGCGCCTCGAGAGGTGGTACTGAAATCTATGCACACGAGGTGACCTCAGTTGTACTATTATAGTAACAATAGAGAAAATCAAAAGCACCGAATGCATATAGATTTTACTACCACCTCGAGCAGAACGTCCAGTGACACACCTTATCCTTTTGAAGTGTCTCGCAACTTTTGAGATCAAGTGTGAACAAAAAAATCGGACACTTCGTTCCTGAAGATGTTACACAACGTTATGTAATCGCTCGCATGTCAGATCAAAATCTGACCAAAAAGTAACATTTTGCATAGGTTTGTGTACAAAACACTTCTTTTCCTATACAGCTCTAGGCCTTCTGCTAAATCACATTGTGCATGAAACTAATCAAAATACATGTATCTGAAGCAAAATCATTAAGATTTAGAAAAACACTTGAGAAAAAAAAAATACATAAGAAATGTAGAAAAACAATAAAATACATAAGCATTGATTTCATTTTTTTTTTTCTCTACATGGAATTGGTGATTATGCTACACGGCATATTAGACAAAAAGTTTGAAAAAAAAAATGAATGAACTTTCAAAATATGCATCTAATTTATCCAAAATTTCATCCATGGCCGAAATATGAGGGAGGGGTGTCAAAATGCCCCCCCCCCCCCCACATGATATACTTTTTTAATCATTGCACCCATTTCTATAATATACAATTCCCAAACTATTTTCTTCCTTGCTTCATTTCCAGTCAACTGCTCAAATACTAGTATGACTATTTGAAGATACCGTACACAGTCGAGACAGCTATCCCAGAGTTCTGCGCAACTCAAACTTCCTTTTACTTGAGGTTTTCTGCACTTAGGTACTGCGATATGATACTGTATTTCCATCTCCTTCTATCTTAATGTGTAATGATAATCCATTATTGATGTAAAATGGTATGATTAGAAGAAAAACAAATTTATCATAATGATTGCTCACTTTTGTTTTTGATATCCGACAGTTCAAGATACATAAGATAAATTTTGTGCATGTTGACGGAGTAGTACGAACGCAGATCCCTATTTGTCGCCACACACTTAGCGATAGGGTATTGACGGCTGTGATGTGTGTGCCGTAGATTTATGGTTCTGCACAATCTTGTATTGTAACGTATTGCAAGAAATGCAATTAACTTAAAGATTGTCCGTCCCTTTTGCAAGCTTAAAAATTGAAATCGTATATCACGATCGTAAATTGAAGAAAGTGTGATTCAAGACCATTTCTAAGAATATAGCATGTTGAAGCTTTATGTGTATGTAAAAATTCCAGCCGTTAAATTTCAAACCGACTTTTTTCGTACTACGAAAAAAGTATTAGTCTTTGTTACAGGATCTATGTGGTTATTATGCATGTGTGAAATCCTAATTTTATGAGTAATTACCAAACGTTGGAAATGATTCCTTCTATAGAATATTTTTTTTTCATAATGCGTTTTATAATTTAATAAACAGATTAATCAATAAAGCAGATATTTCAACACAAACTGCTAAGAGCCTGAGGTAAAGACCATTAATCAGACGTTGTTTACGTGCATTATTTGAATTTTGCACTACGTATCAGTTTCAAATTATGAATATACAGCTTGCTAACACTTCTCTATATGTTTTGCCAATGTTTTGATGGTTTTGTGGTGATCTGAAAAAGGGACGGGCTGTCTTTAATGTTAACTGAGACGTTTTATTAGAATAAACGAAATGGAAATGAGGTTAACAGAGTAGCTTGGATCCGAATGTCAAACGTTGGTCACATCGACTGGTTGGAGAATCATTCGGCGAGATTTTATTAAATTCAGAAAGCAGAACAAGAACTTGAGAAGAAGACGACTGCTCCAACAGTCCAAAGTCGTGAATGTCTCGTGGCAGAGAAAGCCGTAAATTCGCAGCTATTAGAAGACTTACCAAATCATGGCAGTCAATATAGTGTGTGATATATTTCAAAGACAAGTTCACAAAAATGGTGGTGGATTCCTGTTGTTAGCGACATGAAGTTCATGCGCTCAATTAAAATGCACACAAAAAACTTCACATACGTGTTCAAAGACCAGTGGCGTCGTGTTCCTCGGCTTGACGTTCATTCATTCCAAAAAGTCAGAATTAGTATGTTCAGCTCAGATTAACCAGATATGTTGAGAAGCCCCTCAAAAGTAAGGCCTACATTAAAGTGGTCATGATGATTTAGTCACTGCAAGTCAGTGCCATTGCGGCCATTTTGCGGTCGAACAACATACAATGTATTTTCCCAAAATTCAACCAAGCCAGGTAAATGAAAAAAAGCACATAAAACAAAACATTGCAGTGAAAACCAAAGTCAAGTGATCCACAAACCAGCTTCTGCAGGCAGCAATGTTCTGCTCAAGAGAATGTGCTTCATTTGTCTGTGTTGTTACTGTAGGGTCTAAGTCTGGAAAGTTCAACTCAATTTAGTCTATGCATCTGATAATAAAATTCAGGATTTTGTTTTAGGAGGAAAAAGAGGCAAAATTCTGAAATATTTGACAAAAATGTTGCCCATATCTTCTGCTTTTCAAGTTGACCATAGTATAGATTTGTTGATGATAATGTCATGTTTCTCCTTCTTTCAGGAGCAGACATGGGGAAGTTCATGAAGTCGGGCCGCGTGGTCCTTGTCCTGTCTGGACGCTATGCTGGGCGCAAAGCTGTCATCGTCAAGGTGAGCTGATGTGTAGCAATTCCATCCTGGTTTGTTCAACACTGGTCTGATGGCATTTTGTATCTGTAGTGTTAATTGTTATTATGGCTTATTACGTGCTGTATTTAAATGCAGACAGATACACACCTTGGCGTAAGAAATCTCAAGATTTGTGCAGATTTGATCAATGCATAGACATCTAGACAAAAGTTAGGGGAAATGTAGATGTGATCAGCGTAAAAATGGGCAAACTTGTATTGCTAGGTAGAACTTTTTTTTAAAAAGTGTGTCTGGTTCTATCTTCTTTTATCTATTTCTTTTTGATGAGGCCATTCGTCAAGTGCATTAACAACACAGAAGTAAGTAATAAACTAGAAGTTGCTGAGGCATTGCTAATTGCCAGTTATCAACAATTGGGTTGGATGGTGAAATGCTAATCGGTTCACACAATGTAATACATTCTTCAGTTCTTGGAGGTATTTTTGCTGATATTTCTTTATCCATGGTGGAGGGAGTCTTGTGCTTCCAAGTCTTCTCATCTCAAGTAATAGAGGGAGCAGCGTGTATAACAAGTATAAGATACTCTTTACAAATTTAATTGTTAATTTCTTTGTAGAATGGAAACGTGTTGTTGCTGCTTGCCAGCAACATTACAGTGAGGCTCGAAAAGACACAACAACATAACAAATGGCTGAGAATCTTGTTCATTGTAACTAATCAATATTTGTGTTGTAGAACCACGATGATGGGAGCAGTGACCGGCCATACAGCCACGCTCTGGTCGCTGGCATCGACCGCTACCCGCGCAAGGTGACCAAGGACATGAGCAAGAAGAAGATGAAGAGGAGGTCCCGCATCAAGACCTTTGTCAAGCTGTACAACTACAACCATCTCATGCCAACCAGGTGAGCAGACACTCCCATTTTTTGGTGTATCTCTCTCTTATCTCTATCAGTGTCTATTCATCCCTCTCTCTCTTGGTCTAAATCTCTTCTTTCCTCTCTCTCTCTTTGTCTCTCTGTCATATTCTGTCTATAGGTATATCTATCACTGTTCATCACTGACTCCCTCTCCATTTGTCTCTTCATTTTTCATGGCTCTCCCATTGTTTTTTTTTTATTTTTTTTATCTCCCTTTCCAATTCTATTTGTCCTTTTCTCCTCTTATGTTTCTCTGTCTCATTTATCTTATAGCACACTTGTAGTCACACTAAGTCAAGTTCTACATGAAATGGTTTCTTTGGTTACTCAATGGATGAATAGTGTACCATTCATGTTTAGGTTAATTTTATATCATTGCAATGTTCAATTATTTTGCTTCAGGTTAGTAGTGCCAGTCTTCCATTAAGGTGTTGGCTTGCATGAGTACAGAATATATTGAGCTGTCAATAAGAATTTTCAGTATTTTATTACTAATGATTAACTTCAATACTGCAGGTTTTAGTGAAGAGACCAAATTTCACAACTAAGTTTTCATGTATTTCCATTCAATTCAGTGGGGATACTCACTTCGTCAGATTGCTGATTTTGTGTTATCGCCTGCAAAATGCTGAGTGGGCAACTGTGAAAATTGTTTAAAATCGAACACAAAATGATGAACATGTTCCTGCTCTTACATCATACTCCAGGTATTCCGTGGATGTGCCCATTGACAAGACCGTCGTCAACAAGGAATCTTTCAAGGACCCCACACAGAAGCGCAAGGCCAAGAGGGAAATCAAGTCCAAGTTTGTTGAGAGGTACCAATCAAAATGGGCTCAATCTTAAACTTTTCACGGGAGCACTAATGATCAGTTGCCGTAAAAGATAGTAGTAGTGAAGATTTTGATACCCGTTCTCATGGCAAAACTTTTCTGCTGTGTCACAGGTCTTGGTATTTGATTGTACTGTCTAAATAATATTTGGACATTTCCTACACATGACACCAATATCAACCGAGAATGGGACCTGTGATCACAGCAAAAGGGTTCAGGTGGTGTCGCATCAAGCTGTTCGTAAGCTATGCATGACTTTATGCATGACTGGTAACCTGTTTTTGATGTAGAGCACTCCCATTAGCTAATGTTGAAATATGATCTTTGTGAATTATTGTTAGCAAGCGTCTGAATACAAAACTTCATGATTTCTCAAATTTGATTAAGATTGGTGGAAATTAAATCCATCTCATTTCGCACAAGAATAAGTCACCAGTCATGCGTAGCTTACGAACAGCTTGGTGAAACGCCTCCTTGCATTATTATGGGTCTGGTAATCTTGTACCACAATGTATCACTTTCCTTAACCTAAAAGATAGGAGATTAGATTCATTGAGGGTCAATAAACTTTGCTAAAAAAAAACTACATGTAACATGATTTAATATTTATGCAATAACTGGGAATTCAATGGTCAAGGAACGATGGATTTCTGCATGGAGATACATGTATATTTGTGAGATTTCAGGGCCCAGTTCCTTGAAGGTCAATGAACTTTGGCTGCAAAACATTGCCCAACAGAGAACTTCAACTCCTAAGTGGTATAGTGCCACAGGGGATCACTAAGTCAAAGTAAACTGATACAATTTAGGGTGGACTTTCCCTTAACCCTAATCAGGCCGGGCTTTTTGGACTGTTCTGTGGCCGAGGGGGGGTTGATTCAACCCCCCCTTGAGATCTCGGCCATCGGTCGCGCGATTGCGACAAAATTTGGCACGCACGATACCTGTATCATAATCTACAAGATTATTCTGTTATATTTTTCAACATTGTTGATTGTTAATTTTAATTAATTAATTATGCAAATTTAGCCCACAATTATATAAAACACTAAATAAAAACATTTAGAGTCTAATATTTGGTTTGTATATCTGTTACAATATGTTTAACGATTGGTCATCAAAAACACTTTGAAAATTCATTTTAATTCGTATGTATTTTATTGTTTTTGGAATTTCTTATGTATTTCTTTGTTTTTTTACTTTTGTTTTTCTTTGTTTTTTTTACTGAAAATTGTCTGTGACCACTTTTCAGCCATGATTAGCATCAAATTAATCAATCAAAATCATCAAATGGAAAAATAATTAGGCGTTTATGAGTTTTATTAACAAGCACTGTTTTCCATAGGAAATGCACACAAAATTGCAAAATTGTGCATGTTTTGGGGATGACATGCATTACGAAAACGGGCGTGGCTCCGTAATGGTATGCGTGGATGTCGCGAATTTGGTCTCAAAAGATGCGCAAGACTCGAAAGAAAAAAGTCAAGAAGTGTTGCGATGAGTCGTTCTTGCGTTGCGGCATTATTGCACGAAACGTCGAGGGGGGGGTTGATTCAACCCCCCCCCCCGGCCGTTTTAGGGTTAAAGTGTGGTACACATGTGATGATACTCAACCCCACTTTCACTGGCGAACTGAACAAGAAGTCTCCCCGAGATCTCTTGTCCCTGTTGAGTAGAGTTTCTGATGTGTGCCTTGCAGAGATAAGATGATAGTGATGAGTGAGTGGAGAGAATGCTCATACATGTAAATATAATTTTGATTATTGTGATATTGCTCCTAGCTTGTTGAATTTGCCTTACCTGTATCTGAATTATTTATCTGTGTGCTCAAAATAGTTGGCAGCTATAAATGAAAGTTTTGGCAACTAAAGTAGAAACTAAAGCAAAGTTGTGTGATCATGGTATTAAAATAAGTAATCATTTACATTGTCTGCACATTTACATGCTATCAGCCAAATTTGGTTGATGTTATTGTTACATTGTAATTGTGAATTGTTAACATGCCAGCTTTTCATTAGGTCAGTTAATAAATATTTTGAGTTTATAATGCAGTTATGTGTAATCTCCTAATTTTCTCCTTTCTCCTCCCCCCCCCCCCCCCACTTTCTCTCCCTCCTACCCCTCTGTTTCTCTATCATTCTCTTATCCATGTCCCCTCTTTCAATGTTTTTTTCCCTTTCTTCAATCACCATATTTTCTATTCCATCTTCTATTCATTTTCCTTTTTTTCCTCCATCTCATCTTCTCAAATCCCTCCCTCCTGTTCATTTTCACCCCTCCATCTTCTACCTTTATTTGCTATCTCTTGTCCAGGTACAAGACTGGCAAGAACAAGTGGTTCTTCCAGAAGCTGCGATTCTAGACTGACCTACTTCGGGCCGCTCCTCATCCGGTTCTCCTCACCCACACTCTGTACATTATGAACTGCTCAAACGTTCCCCATTCACACCACACTTGCGATGGTAGCAAAACCTGCAATAAAATATGAAATCTGGCCATGATCAATGCCAACCCAATGTTGAGGTGTGCACAGTGTATTTATTGAGATGTAGAGGTAGAGTGTTGGGAGAAGTGCAGTTTGTGAATGAAAATGTTGTCAAGATAAGTGAAGGGGTAGGGTTCCCAAAGTTTGATGAATTGTGATGAGTGTGACGAGTAATAAGTTGGTGTCGTCGATTCCTTTGTTATGCTGAAGTGAGTTTCACTGGTCTGGCATTGTCAAGCAGTACAGTGTCAGGCATTCCCAAAGAGTCCCGCTATGATCACTGATGTTTGCTCTCAAATGATTCTAGAACCAGTTGCCCTGACAACATGCTCATATGACGTCACACTTCAGGACTCTATGATGTGATGAGGAAGTCTGATAAAAAGATGAAAATATAGGTCATTTAATGGCTTGGACAGAGATGGAACGAATGGTCTTTGTAGGCAGTATTTGGCTGTAGAAGGGAGAGCATATTGAAGATTGAGTACATGGATGTATGGACAGAAGATCAGTGCATTAAAGTACCGCAGTGTGACGTCAAATGGGCATGTCAAGTCGCTGGTTCTAAACTTTGTGGGCAGATCAGACATTGGTGATCCAATCGAGGACTCTCATTTTGAGTGCACAACACTAAATGTCGGACCGTTGGAACTTGCCCGAGAGATGGTTAGAACCAGAAGTCCGCGTATCAATGGATATATAATGACACCACTTTGGTACTCTATAGATGTGGGAAAATCATGGACTTGTCGAATGAATAAATGGGAAAAACGGATGGATGAGCGAATGAAAATGAAGGTGCCAACGTATGTGTTGTACAATAAATGTATGGTGATGGCATTACTGGATAGCGAAGTACATGTACATGAAAGTGGTGAGTGGTACGATGATAGTTAAAGACAGCCAGTCCCTTTTTCAGATCACCACAAAACCATCGAAACATTGACAAAACATATAGAGAAGTGTTAGCAAGCTCTATATTCACAATATGAAACTGATACGTAGTGTAAAATTCAGATAATGCACGTAAACAACGTCTGATTAATAGTCTTTACCTCAGGCTCTTAGCAGTTTGTGTTGAAATATCTGCTTTATTGATTAATCTGTTTATTAAATTATAAAACGCATCATGAAAAAAATTGTTCTATGGAAGGAATCATCTCCAAAGTTTGGTAGTTACTTATGAAATAGGATTTCACACACGCATAATAACCACATAGATACTGTAACCAAGACTAATACTTTTTTCATAGTACGAAAAAAGTCGGTTTGAAATTTAACGGCTGAAATTTTTTACATAATACAGAAAGCTTCAACATGCTTTATTCTTAGAAATGGTCTTGAATCACACTTCCTTCAATTTACGATCGTGATAGACGATTTCAAATTTTAAGCTTGCAAAAGGGACGGACGATCTTTAATCACAAAATGGATGCCCGAATGGTGTTCTGTGTGTGACTGTGTGTGTGTGTATTACATTTATTCAGGTCATTCCTTCTAACAGTGGCACATCCTTTCTGTCAGCATTAAGATGAGAAATAAATGCTGCATTACCTTTGTACCAACATGTGTTGAATTTGTCGTACATGTACATGCAACATTTTCCAGAGCATAATTTTGTCACAATGATCTTAAAGGGCCCCTGTCATTAAAATGTATGTTGACTTCTGTTGATGCAACTTAATATGTATATAACAAAAGCACTTACTGTCAATGGAAATATGTGTCCTATACATGTATTTTAAAATAGTTTTTCTATATTTTTTCTCAGCACTGATAAGTCACACCTCCAAGATATCCTCCAACTCAGATTCCCCCTGTGACATCATCAAATGTAGAAATTAGCAGGATAATAAGATAAAATTTATGCACAAACTAAACATTGCAATGACTACCTGCAAGTCCTTATAATAGCATCACATAGCTCGCACATTTCTGACATATGGAAACGATTATTCCCACATGAAAGGTTGTTGGATGGTATTGTGTGAAGACGTGATGATCTTGTGGACTGGTGGTGGTAGTCGTTGCACTGTTAAGTTTGTACATAAATTCTGCTTATTATCCTGCTAATTTCTACCTTTGATGACGTCACAGGGGGAATCTTGAGCTGGAGGATATTTTGGAGGCGGGGCTTATCAGTGCTGAGAAGAAATAAAAAAAAATATTTTAAAATGTAGGACACATATTTCCATTGAAGAGTTAGTGATTTTGTTATATGTACATACATGTATTATGTTGCATCAACATAAGTCGACATACATTTTGATGACAGGAGACCTTTAAAGTTGTAATATCAAAGTGAGTTCAAAATATACTGCCAAATACATTTCACACAAAACTGAACATTACTTCACTACAATATGTATAGAGTGTACATGTACATGTAGTTTAATAGCTTTCACTCGCAGGCCATGATTCTGTACAACTTTAGGAACAAGATACATTTTTTATGGACTTTCAGCAATGGGGATATACGATGATAATAAACAATTTACAGTAAAGGGCGAATTCTTACATGTTACACAATGGAGAAGCTACAGAGCAAGCTGAAGGGAAGCGTGGAGGCCCAGATATGGAACGGGTACCATCATATCGATGGACTCCTTCAAAACTGTTAAAATAGCTTAAGCAATGGTAGTCACTAAGAGCGAGCACACGTTTTTATTTTTAAAACTCAATACGATAACTTAGTACCCAATTTCAACTCCACCTCCGACTACACAAGTTGAGGCAATGATCTTCCATGAGGGCAGCACAATAGAGAAGATGGAGTTGGAGGTACATACATACATACATACATACATACATACATACATACAAGTACATACAAATTTACTTGTGACCGAGTAAAAAGCTTGACCTTGAATCCTTTTCAAAGCACTGTGGATCTAGTTGTTCAGAATCTATTCCAAACAGTGATATTTCATATAGGCCATCAAAAAGGAATGAAAAGGAATTCATATAAAACAAGAATTAATACTACGAGCCTGCTTTGCCCCCCAAAATCCTTTTTGATGTCATTTTCGTAATTTGTACACCTCCACAATTTGTATTTGAGCAGTGCTGCAAAAAACGTGAAAGTGAACGAATATTGAATGAAGCATTTGAAAAAATAAGGAAAATGCCAGTAAACGGCACAAAATTGCACATTTTCATAAACATTTCAGAAATTTGCTACACTACGCAGGAAACTTCCTTACTTAACTACACTAAAATGTTACTGTTGTATCAATGTTCTATAAAGAAAGGGCAGACTTAATGCTCCAAAATTACTTCTGTCGCACTCTCAGATTTATTCCTCTTGAAGCTTCGGTAAACAAGAGGTTATATGTCAATGTCGGCAACCGACTCATTCTTGCAAGGAGCAAGATATTTTATTTCAACATTAAGTACAGGTAAACCGTTATATTCTACTTCCAAATTTTGAATACTCGGTAGCTTTGAGAGTATTGACGAAAATAAATACAATTCACATGCAAACATGGAACATTTAATTTGCTTAAATAAATACTGCAAAATGAGATTGAAATTTCCATTTCCTTCTCGGAAAAGATAAGAGAAAAGAGCATGTCACCTGACCTGATGAAAACCCTAAAACAACTCATAAATAAGACAATTACATTAGACATTATGAAACATACCGATAATTTGTTCTTTACTTATATACACAGTTAAGAAGAGCCCATCGGCACAAAAGAAACTCTGTAGACTAGAGTGAAATGGAAAACTCAAGTCCTTCAGTAGCAGTCACCTTTTTGGTATGGTAAGAATGTATGCATGCACTTGTACTTACTTCTACGCATATTATGTCTTCATACACTTTTTTAAAGAGGAGGTTTTAAAGGTCAACAGCAAAAAGGAGGTGATATTTATGTACTTGAGGAGCAGACAGTGGAATCACATTTGCAAGTACTAGGTGCTGGAAAAAAGTTTCAACATTTGTGAACTGCTTAAAAAGTCATAACTTGGATCAAGCTGAAGCCTACACATCCTAATGTCAAAGAATTTCAAATATTTCACAAGTATGTTTCATGACATATGATAAGTTACTATTCTTGTAATATTCTTGGGAATATTTCATGAGATTTTCTGCAAGAAGCCTCAATGACAGGTATGATACACAATGATCATTATTGTGTTCTGAATGAATTATCTCATACACACAAATTTGTTGGTCCAAATTTATCCAAAAGAAAAAAAGTCATTAAATATTCTAAGTACCAGTATTATTACAATAATAATCAATGATAAAATATCATGAAACCTACTTCGAAAACCATTGACATCCTCTGGCTTTATGATGTGTACATTTAAACTAAATTTAGTTGTAACTTTTTGTACCCGGTAATCAGTTTTCAAAAGTGTCCAAAGTTTTTGTAACACCTAGTAGCATTGTGTTTACCCAGTGTAGTCAGCTTTTTAGCATTACCTCAAGGAGTTTGACTCATTGTGCCGGATATGCAGATATATCATACATGAACAGACAGACTTTGCCAGCATTTTTATACAAATTACCATTTCACAACATATTCTGGTTTCAAATCCCACCATCATTTTTCAGAAGTCACAAGATCTCCCCCCTTAATAAATATATTATATGGTGTTTACAGCGAGTAGAATACAGTACTCCCATGATAACGAGCCCGGATATGAGATTTCAATGTAATGAATGCAATTCTCCAGGCACCAGATTCAAATCTGTTTCCATGCGCCTACATTGCAGAGTTTGGATAAATGAGTTATCTATTTCTTGACGGTCTTCAATCTGCTCTCTAGAGATTCACAGTTGGCTTGGATGGCGGCCACGTTGGCAGCAAATGATTCCTTCAGCTGCATGCAATGAAACAGGGTAAAAAGGAGGAAGGGAAAAATGGTAATACTAATTTACTTATATTTCATTTAACAAAGATGCCATGAAAGTCAAACTTTTTTATATGCTGAGTAGTACAATCACCCATATCATGTAAAAAAAAAAAATGATATTTCAAATCAATTATAATGTATTTTGTTTTGTTTCATTTCTTATGTATTCTACTGGTTTTTCTAAAATTTTTCCTTCTTTTTTATGATTCCTTTTCCATATAAGTTTTAAGTACAATATGACCAAGCAAAAGGCCTAAAAGGTATATTTGACAGTGATATAGAGCAGTACAGGAAAAACAGTACTTTGTTCACAAACCTATGCAAAATCTCACTTTTTGGTCGGACATGCGATTAGTTGTAACATAATTTTTTAATTGCATAAAATTGACCTCTGAACGGATTGTCCGATTTCTTGGTCTCAAAAGTTGTGAGACGCTGCAAAAGTAAAAGTCACAAAAAAGTGTGTAAAGATGTGCAGCAGTTGCGCATCAGTCGTGGTATTTCTACAGGGGGGTTCAAATATGGTCGAGTTTCAAATAAATGTTATCAGGGAATCATTTGTAACACTTGATTGAACACCATGTTCTCCTTTAGTAACAAAAAATACAAATTAAATTTCTATCACTATCAAGTAAAAAAGACAATTTGACTGCCTCCTTGACAGTGAAAATAGAGAAAGGGGGACCAGGGCAATTTATTCACTTCAATGCCAAAATGAGTGCCTGCAAATAAGAGTAGAATCCCTGTGAAAGACACAAAGGCAATAGACCCATATTCATAATGGTGGTTGATCTTGATAAGAATACTAAAACCTGGACTAACTTTAATATAACTGACTTTGTCCTCTGAATTACTATTGTATTGTGTTTGTCCACATAATAATTGCTGCAAATCATTAAAATCACCCACTGTTGTGATTATGTGATGATAAACAATTTTGTGACAGCATCATATGATTCATTTCGTGCCCCATGAAGTTTAGTCTACGTTTGGTATACGGTGTAAGTTCAACCACTGCTGTGTATACAGGCTATACATTACCATGGACAGCATGATTCCAGGTGCTTGTTTAATAGTCTCTGCAAAAAAATGATATTTTTTTCCGCGTTTTGACCTCTTACCTCCTTGAGAAGAGTATCCTGGCTACCTATGCTGGAAGTGAGTTGCTGTTGGGCAGTGTCCAACTGACTGATGGCTTGGCTGAACTGCAATGCTGTAAATCAGCAAGGAGACGGAAAGAAAAAGGACATGTTAACCCTTTCTGTGACAGACAAATGACTATTACATGATATGTGTATGTGTATATCACTGGAGCAAAACATGCATTCAAGACCGAGTGTCCCATTTGCAAAAGTTATGTAACTCAGCAGCAATCAGCAGTACAACCTAACGATATTTCAGTCATAGCCTCATGAATGTTTTCAGGAAAAGTGAAAAATCTAGTGACGTTTACGTTTGAAACCTAGTGGCCATAGTCTACATCCACAATCGTATTGCCCCTGTCCGTCCGCGATCCGCCACACACTGCGTGTATGCTCCCATTCAATGCATACACTGTGGAGCAGATCGCTGCAGCCAGCGGTCTACAGTCTCTATGCTAAAGGTTTCGGATGACCCGCCCAAAACCCTGAAAATCAGGTGGTCACTATAACTTCCCTAAAAGTTTGTTTCTAGTACTACTATTGGGAGGAAAGTTCTATACTTTCTTCTTCCATTTTTTGTGGATTTTTAAAACCAAATTCTACCTTTTTGACCTGCAAATGCAGTCTCATACAGCACCTTTCAGGTATCATTTGCATATCATTGATGGAATTATGAGAATGTACTATGCAGCAATTCAAATTCAGCTTCATTTGCCATCATCATCATTATTTCATATTCATCATCAGGAGGATCATGATTTCAACCATTGTCAACATCCCTTTAACACTTTCATCATCATCATTATCGATCATTGTTTGTAGCCATTCTCTTCAACATCATCATTATCTTTATGACCATCTTCAACATCACCATCATCATTCTCCTACTCATCAAACCTCTCACCATCATGACTACTCATTGTCAATGTCATCATCGACATCACTGTCCTTGAGTACCTTCATCAAGTTTATTATCATCTTTAATATCACCATTATCACTGTCATATCATCATTGTCATGTATTCTAATCATTAGAGTTAACATCAATTTTCATCATCATTACGAGCATCATTGCCATGGCAATCATTGTTATTATCATTAGCATTATCCATGTCAGCAAAATCATCTATTTCATCACCATTATAGATTATTTATTGTCGACATCATCAGAAATCATCACTGTCATAATACCATAATTGCCACAATTTTAAATCAATATCTCATGACCACTATTATTACCACTACCCTCATCATCCTTGTTGCCAGGTGAGGCATACCTTGTTCATGGAGATCTTTCAGAGCCTGCAGCCTGTCCACAACCTTGGGCAGAGTGTCCGCCACGCTGTCCCACTTCTCCACCATCTCGTACAACGCAGAGATCTGAAAATCACAAACACCCGCTTACTTTATAAACCAGAAAATAATTCAAGTTCCAAAAATTATAGGCATTTTCAGTTGGCAATAAATAAAATAAAATAAAAATAAATAAAAATGGTAGGCAATGTCAAAATATTTGAAGAAGCCCTTCCCCCTCCCCAGATAGCTGAAATCAACTTCCAAAAATGATAAGCATTTTCAGTTTGGTAATAGAGTAACAGAGTGTGTCGTCATATTCATTGTTATGCAGGTTTCTGATTCTAAACATCATCACTCCAGGGAGAGGTTTACCAGTCCAACATTGTCTAGCGGGCTAGTGTCGGGCACTCCCAATTACAGTCCCCGCTGTGATCACCGCTGATTGTTCTACCCGCATAGTTAAAAATCAGTTGTCTTGACAATATACTCGATTGACGTCACACTTCGGTACTCTAAAAGCTCTGTTTGAAAAACTGGTAAGCAATGTCAAAATATGTCAAGCAGCCCCCCCCCCCCCCCCCCCCCCCCGCCCTCTCTGCTACCTCCCACCCACCTTGCTCTCCTTGCCGGCGTCTTCCACAGCAGACTTCTTCTCGGAGATTTGGTCTAGTCTCTGGAGCAGACCCTGCACCCTGGCCTCGATGTGGTCTACCTGGCTTGGGTCTAGAACCGCCACTCTGGCCTGCAGCTGGCTCACAGACTCCTGCAAAAGGTCAACCAAGGTCATATTTTGTTTATTTATTGTAAGAGTCCAGATTTTTTGGTGAGTTGCTCTCTTTCGTGGTCGACATAAAGAAAAGAAGAATTATGATAGGTTTGTTTGTATGAAAGCAGAACAAAATGGAATGAGTTATCATGTCACACCTCGTAGGATAAACAAATTAAAGGGATACTTCACCCTGAAGATAAGTTGGTTTCAATAAAAGCAGAGACATGAAAGGAACACAAAAGTGAAGATTTGACAAAAATCTGTCGAAGGATAAGACAGTTATGATCTTTTGAAATTTCAATTTCGTGATGTCACGTCATGTACAGAATAAATCCATAAAATATTCTTTTACTGTTTTTGATAACAGGATCATTTTTTTTTCTTACAGGTGTGTCTGTAAAAACGAATTTCTAATGATGTGTCAGATGCACAGGTAAAAGGATGCACATCTTTTTGAGAAAGTGGACATTTTCAAAAAGAGATGTACACAACGAATGGGAGAACACCTCACACTTGACGTCACAAAATTGAAATTTCAAAATATCAGAACTTTCTTATCCTTTGACGGATTTTCGTCAAACCTTCACATGTTTCTTTCATGCGTCTCCTTTTATTGAATCCATCAGGGTGAACATTCCCTTTAATGATTTAAGAAACTTAAAGATCCAATTATCCACTTACCATGAGGCTTTTTGAGCTTGTGTCTGCAGTAAGTGAGGCCTGAAATAGAGCAAAATTAGAATGTATGTAAAATTATCTCACATGCACAAAATTACAATAACAGTATTCATAAACTCTCATGTGATGTTGATTTTTTAAAAATGGAATATTTCACTTATTTAGATGTGCTGAATGATTATTATCTTCAAACACTTTGCACAAAGTGCACCATGGTTTCATAGTTTAAAAGAATCACTTCTTTGAGTTCTGATTCCAAGAATAATGTTGGGATTTTGAAGAGCATCACAAAACAGATCTGTGAGTTTCAACCATAATTTCCAAAATGCTGCACCACATTCAGCTAGTCTTCTACAAATCAGATGTTTGTAACGTATTAATCACATCGCCCTATGCCTTAGCTAGGTAATCTATTATTAGATTGAATATTATCCAGTTTATCCTAGCCTATAGTTTCCCTTCATTCACTTGGGCTAGACTTACAATCATTCACTTTATCCTAACTTAGTCCTCTAGTTACCCTTCACGACGTTCCCAGAGGCAACAGGCCAGTTTTAGTAGGGGAGTGTTTATACAAGAGCTAGACTGATAAATGTGTACTGGTGGCAACTGTATCCTATAACAGTCATCACATACATGTACTTACCTGTGATGTAAATGTGTCAAAAAAAAAAAAACATATCGGTAAGCAAGGTGGTGTTGCACTGATAGATTAGATTAGTGGTCGCATGCTGGACAATTGGTTTGATTTAGAATTCTCCATGACAACTTACAAGTTTCTTTGGGTCCTGTCCTAGCATAGCTTCCAGTCTTGTCAGGCGCTGCTCCAGCTCTGCTCCCTGTCAAGTCAGAAGTCGGAAAGAAAGACTTTCATTATTGGTCATTCAATTTCAAACAAGCATTATTTTGATCCTCAAATTATTCAGAAGGGCCATTGTGAGCGCAGAGAACAATTTACAACCAAATTAACTTGAAATTAAACAGCTGATCAAAATGTAAATAAAACTCATCAAAACTGAATATTACACTTTGTTGATTCCAGGAAAAGAGTAAATAGCCACTCTCTCTCAAATAATGACAAAGTCAAGGAATGTTCAGAAAAAGGTCTGCAAAAAAAACAGGCTAACTTTAAGGGTTAAACAGTGTCATGCTTGCCTTGGAGACTTGAGTGAACTTGTTCTGCTCCGGCCGGTAGAAGAGTTCATAGGTCACGTGACCATCCTTGGTCTCCGCAGCACCTTTCTTGGTTGGGGTTTTCCCCTGCGATGTCCCTTTCTTAAACTCGTCTAGCTGGTTGAACAGTTTTCTGAAGAAAAAAAAAAAATCAAATTCTGAATCAAAAGATTTCCGCCACGTTTAAGAGTAGGGGGGCTGCCAAGAGGAATGGTTGTAATCATACTTAATTGGTTTGATTTCTCTTTTGTCACAATGCATCTGCCATTTGAAATAGACATGAATGCTTCAAGTAATGTAATCATCTCTATCTCTGGTCATCCATCTGACAATCCAATGCTGAATTGAAGTCATATGATTTGCCAATCAGAAAGGCATCATAGAAACAGTGGTCCAATGGTTTAAAATGAAGGAAAACATAACACTTCAAATTTCAACAAAAAAAAATAAAACATTAACAGCTCAAAATCTGTAAGAGGTGTGATTGGATTTCATTTGATGAGGCTTAAGCAAATTCATTGTTCTGAATAAATAGTAATATAAGCTTATTTCTTTTTGTTTTATTTGAATAAGTCCTTTATTGCTGAATATTCATGATTTTCAATTGTCAACTGATACATTTGAACTAATCAAATATGAGCAATGAATGCCTGAAAGAAATAAACAAATAAAGTAATCAAACAAACAAATCAACACAAATTGATTAATAATGAAAATTTCTAATACTCAGTAACGGGAGAGACTTACTTTGGAAGAGAGCCCTGTGGGTCAGCAGCTTCAATTACAGACTCTGTCCCCAGGATTTTCTCAAGGTGCATCCCATAGAGTTGCTCTTGGAGTACATTGACGTCTTTCATCAAAGTGACTGGGGATACCCCTACAGCTGCAGAGTCATCCTTGGCTGTTTTCTGGTTTCATTTCAGGGGGAAGGGACATCACATTTTACTTTTACAGAATGAGACAACTTCAGAATATCTTCATTTTCTAGAAACAATGATCGCATGAAAATCTCGATACTTACCTTCAAATGCTGATCTATCAATGTATCGAGGAGTGTGTTTATATCCATCTACATTCATCACTTATAGATATCTGTCAATGAGACAACTTCAGAATGTCTTCATTTTGTCACAACACTGATCTTATAAAATCTGAATACTTATCCTTTTAATACTAATCCAGTAATGTATCAAGGAATGTATTCATATTTATCTATATTAATCATTTATAGATATCTGTCATTCCATCTTTCTATCTATCTATCCATCCGTCTACTCCAACATTTTCCCTTCCTTTTCTTACTTTTTGTGTTTGCAAATAAGAAACAGATGTTGTAACATTAACCTTGATTGGTTTTACCCTTTAGAACAGGAAGGGGAAGAATATCAAGACCAGAGAAAGACTTTGTTTTCCTGAATCTCATCAATTTTTTTGATGAGAAAAACATCACAGGTCAACAAAATCAGCTTCCTATATTTTGTCACCCTCCAAGAGCCTTCCTTTAAGGGACAAATCGAGATAAGTGCAATGATTTCTTTTTCCATTTCTCATTTTTTAGAGCTTTTCCAAAAGAATGCCCAAACAGTCCTCTCAAGGACTGCCACATGGTGGACAGTGAAAATCACCCTATATTTCTCACCATGTGAGAACCTTCTTTCAAGGAACAAATCAAGATGAATGCACAGGTTTGTTCTTCTCTCCATCTCTCACCTGGAGTTTATCCACTTCCTCTGCTAGTTCTCTCATCTCGTGCTGGAGCCGCTGAAACTTCTGGACCGGCGTCTCCTTATCCTGGAAGCCATCCTCAAGCTAAAGAGAGAAACGGCCAAAAAAAACCCCAATGAAACAGACCTCTACATTGACTGCCCTTTTTGTGTGATATAAATCCATTTATCTCTTCCCTGCCTCAAATTATATGATACATGTTTATGACTACCTTCCAGAAGCCAAATTATTGAGAAGGTTATAGCTGGCTTTTAGTAGAATTCAGGAGCTGAGATGTAGGAAGCTCAAGTTTATGTGTAATATGTATGAGGAATCCCAAAATCTGAAAATGATAAAGTTGTTGAAATAAAGCAAGACCGGTCAGAATTATGATGACTGCAGACCACTTTTTCAATGATTATATGTCCTGTTAGAAATACTATCATTACTATCCATTAAAAGTATTATTGTATAGCAAGTACATGAAGAGTCTTGAAAAAAATACTCTAGATTGTACAGTAATTACATGAAGAGTTAAGTTATGAGGCTTGCTTGAAGTGTTACAAGCAAAGCGTTTTTTTTCCTGAACTTACTATTTCATACTCCTTCTTCGGTGCTATATATCCTGTCCGCCTGGAATGACTGATACGATCTGAGAAATCTACATGACAAAAGTAAAATGATACAGAATCATTTATAGATGTTAACATACACATTGACTAGTGAACTAGTATGTGAGTAGGTTAAGGAATCCCTTTTCTAGTACAACATTTATTTTTTTTCAAATGAAAAGCAGCAATTAGTAATTTGCAGGGTAATATAGATTTTATTGATTAAGTTCAATTATTGTGTTCTCAAAGATAGTATACATTATATCAAGGAATAATTTACAATGCTTTCCGTCTTTTTGTGCTGTTTCGTTTGAGTCACAATTTCACCTTACAAACAATGATAAATATTACAGTGGAACAAATTGGAAGTTCACAATTTTTATGACAATAATTCTCAGTATAATCTTATCAATGGCAGAGTGCACACTTATATTCAACCCAGTCAAACATAAAACACACCTGCACAAGGCATCTTAGCCCATCATTTCTTTTTTAAAGACCCATGAAGATAACAAAGAGGGCCTCTGAAAATGACATATTTTTTCTCAATCAAAAGGTAGTATTCATTGTATGTTTTAATGTGATTGTTCAGTTCAGAGTGCCAATAGTACATGCAGCACCTGCAACATCTGTTTTCCTGTAACAACTCCAGAAAACCCCAGCTCATTTAATATTTCAAGAGAAGGCGCTGTAAAGATAGTAACTGGTCAGTCCACTTACCAACTTGTCCAGTGAGGAGGCTCTTGTCCTTGAACTTGTTGAATGCATCCTTGGTGTTTATGGTCAACTTTTCCACCACCTCACTGTTCAACTCAGACTATTGGTAAAAAAAATAAATACACAACAAACAAATATATAAACATCTACCTATCTATCTAGTCTATTTCTCTCCTCTGCCGAAGAAAGGCCTCCTCATCATTTTCCCATTTTGATGTATCTTGTGCCACTTGTTTCCAAGTCATACTACCATATTCTCTAATATCGTCAATCCACCTCCTACTTTGTCTGCCTCTTCCTTTGGTATTAGCTCTGGGGTCCAGACAGTTAATTTACGTGTCCATCTATCATCTTTCCTCCTGACCAGATGACCAGCCCACCTCCATTTCTTTGATTTAATTCCATGTACTATGTCCCATACTTTGGTTTCCTTTCTCAAATCCTGGTTTCTAACTTTGTCCCTCTATGTAATTCTTTCCATAGCCCTTTCAGTTACTCTAAGTTTTCTCTCCAGTCTCTTAGTTGTGGTCCATGTTTCTGCTCCATAAGAGAGCACAGGTATGATGCACTAGTTGAAAATCTGGGGGGTTTTTTTAGAGAAAGAGGGAGCTTCTCATCACGAAAGAAAGTCTTGGACTTTCTTGTAAACAAATCCTTAATTCATTTCAGTTCACCAACAACCGCCAACAATGAACAGTGGCATTGTGCTACAAGCGAAGTATTATGGTGGATTTAGTTCCATCGTCATCTCCAGGTGGCAGAACAGAGCACTGCTGCAGTCTGAACAAGAGCATTCAACTCACACTTGCCCTTGTCATTCCTCAACAAAGACAAAGACAAAGAAATCATCTTAGAGTTAGCTTCTTTTCACTGAATTTCGATGTCACTTTGATCTACACTGAATGAAACTCGGTACATGTAAAATAACAATTGTAATACATCAATGAATACAGTGAACTCAACATATAGATTTTCATGTGAAATTCCTGGATATCGAGGAGATTATAGCACCAACACCCATATCACATAGACCAGCATTACATGTACATGTACATTGTATGTTGGGTTAACCCTCTCAGTCTAACAGGTAATGAACTGTGTTGTATTGACATGGGACTATTATTGTTTGACACTGGGGGTCGGGGAAGGGGGGGGGGCAGAGGAGTTTGAGGTTAATTTCTATACTTACTATCACATGCTGCTGATCATCCTCAGGTAGATCATTTGTTTCATAGACATCTGGCTGGGTGTCCTGAAAGGAAAAATATACATGTACATAAACATGCATTACAAACCAATGAATTTACTTCTGCTATGACGTTCATAATTTATGTTTGCAAAACAACTTACTTCACAAACTTCCACCTATGCAGGCTACATATTCAGCTCTTCATAATCGTCTCAATTTGTTTAACCTGACAGATTTGAGAATGGCGGAAATTACTGTTTTTCCCTCTTCTTTCCTTCAGACACAGTGAATTCATAAAAAAAAAATAAGCAAAATTATATTAATGTTAAAGGAATACCGGTAAGCTGAAACTATATACCGGGAAAGTTGATACTTTTGATAATCTTTGTAAGCGCTTTCCTATTTTATTGAGCTTTAAATCGCCAAGCCCTGCCCTGAAGATCCCTACCCTGGGCTTTATCAATGCCAATGGGTAGGACAGTCCCACAGTAAACTAACTGATTAGACTATTAGTTAAGATTTGCCACAGCTCTCAAATTCAAAAGTACTTCTTCAAATCCCTTCAATCTTCAATCACTCAAATGCTCTGGAAAGGTTACCACTGGGCATAATGCAATTCCAAGTTTGATTTACTTTGCTTTTTCTATGGGTGTGTCACTGTAGGTATGTGAAATGAAAATGTCAAATTTATTAATTCTTGATAAATTTGGTATCAACTGAAAGGTCTAGGAGAGACAAGTGCAGTAATTTTTGAATTATTTAAATCTCATTGTTATGAGCATTTTAATTACAGCATTTTAAAAATTGCAAAACACTGCTTATTTGGTAACGGAAATTGTACAGTATTTCAACAGGACATATAAAAACAATGTGACCAACGTACATCTGAACCGACCTTAAAAATGACCTTACTTCCTAGAAAAGTGATAAAATTTATTTCAACGATATAAAAATTGATTTTGATTAATACTTAACACATTTTGAAACAACTACCGGTAATTATTTTGACAAAAATAAAAAATTGCACACAGTAGTTCAAGGTTTCACATCTTCACTGATACCTACTTTGTGCATATTGGCATTCAAATACGAGAACAGCAAAAGATTTGGTAAGGGTAGCCCCCTCCCGCACAATATCAATCCTGGTATAAAACGTAAATGTGATTTGGGACAGTTTCGCGATAGCGCACGCACAGCCATTTCACATACCATGTCACTAGCACTGTCACTGTACTGTCACTGTCAGGTCAACTCAGTAACCACACAATTCGCGCTGTCAATCTTGCATATTTTGAATGCATGTTAGTGGAAGCGATGAGAACTAAAAACATTGAACAGGCTCATCAACGTTCAGAATTGTCTGCATCAGAAAAGTACTGGATCAGTTGATATATTTAGAGTAGGGTCTATTTCTGTTTTTTAATTTGCCTGCATTGGTTGCAAACTTGGGACTTCAGAAGTTCAGTCAGATATGAAAAGTACAAATTTGGAGTCTATTTCAGGGAAATATGACCATTCTTAATATCTAAACAGATTTCTAAAAGTTAAATCATTCATTATGCTATAATTTCTGCTCTGAAATGTGCGTCAATTGTCTTCGCGGAACCAACATATCGGTGTTCAATTCAATCCGGTCATATGGCTCTCGATCTCGACTAACGTTACGTTAGTTAGGAGCCAACGTTTCATGTCCCCACCCGCGTATTTCCACGTAGTGAACAACGGGCGTATGTTAATGATAAAAAAATGGGAAGCTTGAATATATTTCACAATATTATTATAGGGGGCAATCTTCGTCCAAACCAAAAGCAAATATTTAAAGGTATTATTCACGTCACGTAGTAAACCATAATATTTAGGGGAAATCAAGCAAATTATCAAAGTACTTACGATTCCGGGCAAGTCAGCATACTTTGGATCCGCCATCCTAACCCATCGTTTATGCTAATACAGCTACGCGCCTACAAATTGAGTGCGCTATACTATCCGGTGCCGTTCACACAGAGTGCATAGAGGAACTCTCTTCGAGATAATACGTACGTTCCGGCCTTTTTCATCAAGAATGCCCCCTATCATTTCATCAATACTTTGCGAATACTTTCTTCTAAATATCACTGTTTACACTTTACAAAAGTGTTTATGTACGTGTCCAATAATTAATGGTAATTAAAGACAATGCAGAATCGCACTTCTGGGCCTATGTATCTTCAGAAAATCGTCAGGAGGAATCGTGTGGTAATATTTAAAGGAAGTACCAAGGGGAGTATTATGATATAGGCCTAACTATATAGTGAACAATAACGACAGAACAATATTGATCATATTGTGTATCTTTCAGTCGCCATGGAAGACACGATGCATCATTGAAGGTGTAAGGCCAAGTCATACGATTCAAGTTTTTATCTAGTTTGGCAACAATTTCCATTGACATTTTGTATGATCGATACAAACCAAATACATTTTATTTTATGATTTTTATTTTTTTTACACCTTTTTATGCAATAAGTGTCCTGTTTCTTTCTATTTTATTGGGCATGTAGATTGATGTCTAATAGGTCTAAGGAGAATGCAAGCTAAATTGTACTGACGGAACGGGGTGATCCAAGAAACCGATTCAACAGATTTATACAAATTAAACATAATCATAGGCTATCATGATGAGACATCGACAGTATACAGGGCTAATGAGTAGACTCATTGTCTGACTCCGCCAATCTGTTTTGTATCTGTGTTCTCAATTCAATTATTTTCATTAAGATTTAAGAGTCAAATCTTGGAAAAGTGCCTGATGAAAAATTCCATCATCCATTTCCTGTTTGGCTGCTACACACACAAACAAAATGAACGTCGTTCTGGGGTATATAAGGAGAACCATATAGTTTTGCCTTGGGTCAATCAAAATGAATCGGGGTCAGTTTTTAACATGTACAAGGGACTCTGTATCTTTGTGAGCCCAGCTATTGAAATGACGAATTTATTGTTGCACTTATTTGTACATGTGTTCATTCGTTTCCTTTTTGTATTGAGAAGGCGGCCCTGTTAAAATATCATTTCCAAATTAAGACATAAACCCCGGGTGGTACTCATTGTCGCACATGCAGTTGGAGCCCGTTTGTTGCTCAGATAGGCCTATATTACAATAAAACGTATATAGCTTACTCTTTAAATTGTGAGACTTTCAGTAGCTCAAATGTGAAGGTTAATATAAAAATTATCTTCACCAATGATGTACCGCGCATACATAAAGTAATCACTGAATAAAATGTAATCGCGACAAGTGCGAAAAGAACCTATGTAACTATAAAAGTGGACAAGAAAGTAAATGTTTTAGGCCTAATTTGTCTGAAACAGGCTTCAGTGAAATTGCCGAAAGTTAAAAGATATTCCTCTCAAGCCAGTATTCTAAACGTAGATAGTCTTGGAAACACGGAGATAACAAAGGAACGTGACAGGTTTTCCCATCGGACCGTCCTAGTTAAGATCACTGTAAAGAAATGCCGATTTCTAAGAAACAACTGAAATTGAAGATCATTTTGAAAATTGTGTGTTAGTTATTCGCGAATGCGCTTTAATTGGTACCAAAAATGTCCCCATACAACAGTCCGGCTTGCTTTTGTTTTATTTTAGAGTTCCAGTAAAAATATTATTTGCATGCTATGGTCCGCTTTACTACCACAAACTATTTGATAATTATACAATGTTTATTTTCCCCGAAACTTTTTGGGAAAATATATTATACTCTTTAATACAGTTATCAGGGCTCTATTCTTTTAGGCCTTTTTTTTTCTTAATGAGTGTAATAACCTAATAAGGAGGTTTCAAGTTCAAAACATTTTGTTTTCGGAATTTACTGCCCAAATTGCGTCTAGATACCTACCGCCTTTGCAACCTTTCAAAATGCAAATTGTCCACATCCTAGGAAAAGGAAATAATATACACCAGGCTAGGAAAGTGTCATCCTCAGTGAGTGTTGATCCCCCGGAGTAGCGTGGGGGTGGGACGGTGGGAGTGGGGGGGGGGGGGGGGGGGGCAGGGGCGTAGATACGGGAGGCTGGGGGCACGTGCCTCCCCCCAAATTGCGTGTGCCCCCAGATTCCCCCTCGTAATGATGTGTATGCGCCCCCCCCCAAAAAAATCATATTTTGGTGCCCCCTTTAAGCCCCCCCCCCCCCCCCACTGAAAAAAAATCCTATCTACACCCCTGGGGGGGGGGGGGGCGATAGGTTAGCTTTGCAAATATCCCCGATAATTTTTCAAAGTAATGAAAAGAAAACTGTTAGTATAATGTGCAAAAAAATAAAGAATAATTTGATGAAAATATGAAAGCTCTCGCTCCCCAAACTAGCTCATCTATATAGGTGTTTATCTTCGGTTGGTATTCCCGAGTTCTTTTCAAAACGCGATCCCCGCAAAATCCGTCCAGAAATAGCAAGTTTCTGACACTCGAGTATAAACCTAGGTAGCTCCTCTCTCTAGACATTGCTAAAAAGTAGATTCACAATTTAATGTTACCCTTTGCCGATTATGAAACTTGAGATTGCCAAATTATTATTGTGATAGTATAGCGCAGCACATATACATTGCCCACGCACTATCTATACCGTACGCGTACGTACGTACGCATACTGAATTATCTCTCAAGAGCCGAGTGGAAAATAGGGAGGGTCAGTCAGAGGAATTTGTGGACATATTTCTACCGGTGTTTGACAAATTCCTTGCTTCCTGACATCTTCATATCGAGAGAATTTATTCTTGAGTGGCATTGAATGGATTTCCCCTCCACTCAGTCAACACAACTGGAAAATATGCTAGTTTTCGTCGTCTAAATTGGAATTTGTGCTGTCATAATTGGATGCAGTGCACTGGCTGCAGTGTGTCAATCGCCGGGTTGTACGCGTGTACGTCTATCATCACAACCTTTCAACGTAGGATCGCGTAGGCTTCCAGTGTGTTACAGTGAATTACACAGACAGCAGTGCAATGGTACAGGGTATACACTGTGCATCTCATTAGCATTTAGAAATTGACTTCAAAACAAACGCAGACATTGATCATGGAACAATGATTATATGTTTAGCTTCTGAGCACTGAACTCAACTTCGTTTTTTCAGGATTTGACATTCTTTTCTGGGATTCAGGGAGAAAAACAAGGCAGACAAGATGTCGGATCCAGCCGAGTGCAATATCAAAGTGGTCTGCCGTGTGCGGCCAATGAACGCAAATGAACAGAACACTTCTCATGTCTGCACGAAATTCATCAATGAAGAACAAGTTCAAATTGGTGTAAGTATGCTCTTTAGTTCAAAGAAAACGGACATCTGGGGTAGGTTTCTCAAAACAATAACTTATGTTAAGCTTATTTCAATCCAATAGTTGAAATCAAGGTGTCTCAAATTTCTCAACTTCAATGTCGATGCTAAACGTCGGACCTGCTCAAGCCTCAAATCTTGTTGCATCCTTGAGAACAGTAGTAACTTATGGACAGCTAAGTTGGGTAATAATATATATGCCCATGAAAGTGAATATATTTGCATTATGCAAGCTCTACAAAAATAATACAACGTGATAAACAGGGTTTTTTTTCTGGGTGTGGAAGAGACCTTCAATGGTATTGATTGAGGATGGAAAACAACTAGGTGATCAATAGCAGAGTGAAGCATCTAGATTTATATTTGAACATTGCAGAGGTATACCTGACATATCACCAGATATTGTATTTCCCTTTTTTTCTGAACAGGTTGAATTAATTTGTATATAAATATATCTTGGCTTAGACTTCAAGACAATGTGCATTACACTTTTGGTGGTGTATAGACACCACTGCATTGTCTGCAAATGCTAGAATCTAATTGGGTCGGGTCACCACATAAATAACTTATTAATTCAACTAACGTTACATGATCAAAATGAACAAAATATGGTTTGTTAAAGTGATTGGCTATTGAGCAGTGTTACCATGGTAGTTACCATTGTTGGCAGAGTTACATGTACCATTAATGGTAAGTTTGATGCAACAGGGTCCTTCTTCTGCTGCTTCATTCCTGAAGATTATGCACTGTGTGTGCATGTGCGAGCACCATATGTGTGTGCTAGCCAGACGGATTTCATGTTCCCGTTGCACACAGAACGTGAAGAGGTCGTAAATTGAAACTAGACAAGCATTATTCTCGTCTTGACGTGAGGAAGTACATGTATTTCTTCAGTAACAGAGTTGTTGATTTGTGGAATAGTCTTCCAGATTGTGTTGTCTTAGCGACTTCTGTAAACTCCTTTAAAAATAGACTGGACAAATACCGGAGTAATAATCCTGATCTTATTTATGAGCCTGTATACAATACATGTAGACTGTATGTCTTTTACACACTGTCCTGACCCACACACATTTATTTTAACATGATAAGATGATTGCAATCTATGATCGATGAACAGGCAAAGTCCTACAATCATCGTTGGATTAAAGAAGTAGTAAAGTACTGTATGTTAAGTCATACACTACAGCTCAAAGGAGTTGGCACGGGTAAAGGCCGAGTAAAGGGATAGGGAAGAAAGGGAAGGAGCCGCAGTTTTGAACCGCGACATATTTTGTCCAGTTCAACATGAAACATGATGCTTTTTAGGTTAAAGCATCATGTTTCATGCTGAACTGGACAAAATATACCGCGATTTAAAACTGAGGCACCTTCCCTTTCTTCCCTTTCCCTTTACCTGTGCCAATTGCTTTGAGGTAGAGTGTACATGTAGGCTGTTTGTCTTTTACACAATGTCCTGACCCACACACATTTATTTTAAATGTGATAAGAAAACCTTTTATGATTGCAATCTACGATCAATGAACAGGCAAAGTCCTACAATCATTGTTGGATTAAAGTAAAGTAAAGTAAAGTAAGTAAAGTACTGTACGTTAAGTCAAACATACGTGTACACACATGTACAGGGTGTACAAGTAGTACATTTTACACTGGTATTAGAGAGCCCAGATTCTATGAACTTTCAAACAATGAGGGTCAAGAGTGAGTTATCATAACGCCTCAAACCTCAGCAACTGTTTTCAGTTTAGTCATTATCCTGTTTATAACAAAGTGATACATACATGTATGCATGGATGTTTGTGTGAGTGTATCTGTGTTTGATATTCTTCTTCATAATGAAGCAGGTGATCAAAAGGGATAGGGGAGGGAAGGGGAGGGGAGAGGAGGGGAGGGAAGGGGAGGGGAGGGTCAAGGCAACACAGGGAAAGAAGGAATACTTTGATGAAGGAAACGAAATAAGAGGCAGTAAAATACATTTTATGAAAGACTCATTGACATACACTGTACCTGCAGCACAACACCTCAACCTTCTTTGCGTGGCCATCTACAGAAGTTTCATATTCCATGTATGGTCGTACATCTCACTACCTGGACTCGACTAGACTTTGGAATGCTTTTCCAGCAAAATCCATCATCTGCATCTCAGTAGCTACATGTAGCTTCAAAACTGAGTCGCATGAAAAACAACTGCACTAGGGCTGCGACTGTAGTTTTGAACAGCTTAGAATTTCCACAGCACATTTAGACTGCACAACACACACTACATACATGATACACCAACATCAAGGTGGACTGTACTTCAATGGAAAAAGAATTAGGAGGAGAAGAAAAAATATTTTGGTGAATCATAAAAGTCTACTCAAAGACTTAAAGAAAAACGT
The DNA here is from genome assembly GCA_963669155.1 of Arbacia lixula. Taxonomy (NCBI): domain Eukaryota; kingdom Metazoa; phylum Echinodermata; class Echinoidea; order Arbacioida; family Arbaciidae; genus Arbacia; species Arbacia lixula. Next base: position 6,482,461 of record OZ022589.1, read on the forward strand.
TTAGATTGTAGTGATAACCTACATGTACATGTATGTAAAAGCCCAAAACAAAGGTTGCCCCATAAGTGGGACACACATGTTTTGAAGATTTTTTTTTTTTTTTTTTTTTTTTTGGGGGGGGGGGGGGGGGTATAGTGTAAAGCTAAAAGTTAGCCATGTTTTTGTCATGTAATATTCCTCCAGATCCATACTGACTTCAATGTGGAGCACACAAGCACAGAATGACCGCACAATTATTAAGATTTATAACATATATGTCTGTAAATATTTAATATGGGGCAGACGCCAGAATGTAGTACTTAGACGATTAGTACATGTTTGTGTACATGTCTACAGAATGTGTAACTACTCTACACGCTGTTCATAATGTACAAATATTTACATTGTACATGAGCTACATTCATCTTCTGCCCCCATTTTGCATAATCTGCGCACAGCATGTAATGTCCGTAGAGCATTAGCATTGCTCGAGTGTGTGGCTAGGCAGCGTTAGAAATCCACTCTTTTCCATTCATTCAATTTCCTTTTGTTCTCTGTGCAGATTGCACCGATTCACATAATGGTTTGCATGCTGTATAGATACAACCTTGGAATCTGTGTGAGCAGAGTGGAGAATGATATTCCATATTCCACAATGCAAATATGGTGTGACACGTCATTTGTTCGTGCACACGCTATCAGTGTAACAATGCAAAAACTTAAACAACCACATATGATCAGTATTGGTACACTGTCTGATACTGTACTAAAGTTACATGTACATGTATTTATTTACTCTACATGGTACATCATTGCAACATGTATAGTAGCATATTTCAACATGTAAAATCATCACACCCTTCCAATTACATTCCTTGTACTGACACTTTTACATGTATTGTTTTGTGTTTACATGTATTTTTAGGTATTTTCCTATGGACAGTGCTATCACTGGCCCCTTCAATGTGTATTTTTTTCTTTAACCACTAGATACTTCTAAATGCTGACACACTATTCCATCTTCCTGATTAACTTCATATTCTTTATCATTAAACCAACCATTTTTCAGCAAAGGCATCAATTGTATACAATGTACATTGTACATTATTTAGTGTAAACAATACATTCATGTACACAATGACGCAGTCACAGTGTGTGTACACGTATGGAATGCACAGTCGACACATTATGTATTCTTACATCTGTGTAGCACTGAAACAAGAGCGGGACACCTCTACTTCGTAAGTACTGTAATGTTGCCAGTGAATTAATGGCCTTCAAATTCTGAGTCATGAGTGGCGGCACGTACAGTTGTACATGCACTTAGCAATCGCTGTAACAAACCGCGGTCCTATACATTATGCATTCACGTTCATGTACATTAGTACTGTGAGGTAGCTTTTCTCTATCCTCATTCTCTCTCACTCTTTCTTTTTCTACTTCTCTCTATATTCTTCAGTTTCAGTCGCTATCTTTCTTGCTCTGAGCTTTTTCTCTGAAGTTGATTTTTGTTGGTCCCCATCTTCTCTCCCATCCTCACTTATTTCTCTTAAATCCTCCATCTATCTTCTTCCTCCATCTTGTTTTCATCCTACATGTATCTCACCCTCATCCTCCCTCATATTTTCTCATCCTCCCTCTCTCTCTCTCTTTCTCATCTTCTTTCACACTTTCCTCTCTCTCATCCTCCCTCACTTCTATTTCCCCTCTGAATATATTTCTGATCCTGTCCTATCTTTCATTTTCTCTTATCCTCCATCTATCTTTTTTATTATCTTCTTTTATCTGCTTTCATCCTATCTCACTTTCATCCTCATCTTTTGTCATCCTCTCACTCTCACTTTCTCTGCCATCCTCTCACTTTCTCATTATGTCGCTTTCTCTGGCTGCCCCTCCCTCCTGCACCTCTGTTTATTTCTGTCTACTCTCTCTGTCTCTGTCTCTCTGTCTGTCTGTCTGTCTCTCTGTGTCAATCTCTCTCTCTCTCTCTCTCTCTCTCTCTCTCTCTCCCCTTCTCTCCCTCCATGTCTATCTGTCTAGTGCTCCTTTCACTCTCTCTCTGTCTGTCTGTCTGTCTGTCTGTCTCTCTCTGTCTCTGTCTGTCTGTCTCTCTCTCTCTCTCTCTCCTTCTCTCCCTCCCTGTCTATCTGTCTAGTGCTCCTTTCACTCTCTCTGTCTGTTTGTATGTCTGTCTGTCTGTCTATCTGTCTCTCTCTATGTCTGTCTATGCCTGTCTATCTGTCTAGTGCACCTTTCACTCTCTCTCTCTCTGTCTCTCTCTGTCTCTGTCTCTCACCCACTCAGTGTGGCGCAGCTCGCAAGCTGAGCCATCACCTCATGAATTATTCATGGAAAGTGACGTGGGATGGATGAGGGCCAGTGGGGATAGTTCGTCGGGATTAGCTCATACATGTACATAGTACACCTACAGTATACATATCACTGCTCAGTGTCGTCCTATGAGTGTTACCCATTCGTCATCTGCAGTTTTAATCCACCTAGCGTATTAATGGTCTAGTTCAGTTACACCTAGACGCTGATTATTGTTCATGGACATGGTGTATGTAAATTTAGAGTCACTTAGTGAGTCATCAATATTCTTTTCTATGGTTACAGTTATACATACATGTACACAGAGCATTCTTATCTTTGACACTATCAAGGTGTGTTATTATGCTTAAGTGCACTGATTCAAATCAATTATTATGTGAAGCTACATTGTGTTAGGTAAAGAGAGATCATCATGCATGGTTTGTGGTTTAAAGTTTATTTGAATAGTTCTAAAAAGATTGTGTGTGTACTGTGTGGGCTGTGGCAGCATGGACCTATCATGGATGGACTGCGCTCGGATAAACTTCCTTTGATCTATGAGGTCCGCCGCCTCATAAAAATCCAAGACATTCAGGTGTTTTAAACAACTAGCTGTATTTCTAATTAGGTAGTGCCTTCCTCTGAATAACAAAAGAAAATCTGTTTTGAGAAGTATGCCCAACCGTTCAGCCTTCGCTGGGAGCTCGTTGCTGATCTTTTTACACACACTGTGAATTAGTTTTGGGGTAAGCGAAGGGAAACTTTGAAAAAAATTGTGGAAAGAATTTGGTCTGTTACTTTTTCGGACACCTCCGCACACGAAATTGAGGTTGTTTCCATGAAAGATGAAACACTCAATAAACGATTTACAAGATATTTTTAAGGAAATATTATTTGGAAATGTGTGATATGGAGGCATTTCTCTGGCATGTTTTCTATAGTATTCTCATTTTATCACAAAAACGAAGCAACAATATAATCTGAAATTCACAGAATCGTATCTTTATAAGATGTAATACTACTGCACATGTACTTCAGTTCATGTAGTGGTTCTGAAATCTTCTGCGCATACAGAATATATATTCCTCAAAATGCATCCTACATTTTGTCATGCTTGTTTGGCGGCGGATTTCCCTCGATCAAAGAGCCAAACGCGTAAAATATTCCATTGTGACATCAATGCACACGACTGCTGTAGGAATAAATTACACTTCGTGCTGACTCCATTCCTTACACCTCTCTGGTGGCAGTAACTAAGGACTATAAAATATGATTGAAAGAGGAAATTTATAAAAAAGAAAGAAACATAAATCAGTTGGGGTAGAAAGGAGAGGAGGAAGAGAAGAGAAAAGGGAGGAAGGTAAAGAAGAGGAACAGCAATGGAGAGGATAATAGGAGCTGGGAAGGGGACACGTTATGGAAGGAAAGTAAGAATCATCTCTGGTCTATGAGATTGCCTATACTCGCACAAATACTAGTACTCATGTGCTCACACTTTGATGAGGTGCCTTACGGACACACTGTGGACATGAAACAGCTATGGTATGGGATATTATATTGGGGATGACACCGACACCGCACATGAACCTAAAGTGCAATGAAATTAACATCTAATGAAGATGGTGACATGGTGACTTGCTCCCAAATTAACTAAATGATTCATACAAAGTATCTGTATTTATCTGTTGTTATGTGATAGTTTGTGTGTATTACAGCGTATATACATGTATTTGCAAATATTTAGCAAATATGGGGTTGGGAAATCAGATATCAAATTAGTGCTGTTAATTGATAGTGCTAGTACATGTAGGAAGGAAGATTTTCTAGAGAGCATTCCCATAAGTCTGGCCCTACTGTATGTTGTAAAGAGTTGCAATTGATCTGAATGGGTATAATGTACAAAGTTACAATTTATATCAATCATATAGAACATGGCCTAGATGTTAAGCATGCCGCATTTTTAGTTTTGTTTTTGCAAATGCAGATGCGATTCCAACTTCGGTCTTATTGCCACCAACTTAACTATTTTGTTAACATCAGTCTAATGTAAACCTGTCTTAATATATTGCTCATTCACTCCTTTTGCTCCCTTGTGTTTTTAAGCAGAAGACGTGAATTGAAAGTTTGGTCTTATTTCCATGAACCTGCGATGTTATGTTAATATCAGTCTAATGTAAACCCATCTCCTAAGCTCACTCTCTCTCTCTCTCTGCTCCCCTGTGCTGTGATGCAGATGTGACTCAAACTTAGGTGCAATTTTCCATGAACCTGCAATATTTTGTCAACATCAGTCTAATGTAAACCCACCTCCTAAGCTCACTCTCTCTCTCTCTCTGCTCCCCTGTGCTTTGAAGCCTTAGCCCTCCAGCCATGTCTGCTGCAGCTCAGAACGTGAAAGGTCAGCCGTGTTTGTGGGCTGGGTGGGATGGGCTGGGCTGGGCAAGACTCACCGGTAACGGCGGTAAGAGTGGGTAGGAAGCGCACGGCCGCCACCAACGCAGAGGGACACGTGAAGGGAGCCTTCAAGAGAAGATGTAGCCTCCTTTGTTGGCTTTTCGAGTAAACCCGCCTCCTACACTCGCCCTCTTCCTGTGCTCCCCTGTGCTTTGAAGCTACAGACGTGATTCAAACTTTGGTGTAATTTCCATGAACCTGCAATATTTTTTAAAAAAAAAATGAAAAAAGCCTGGTTTTCAAGCTTTTGGACATGGCTGATTCAAGCCTAAAGATGAGAGTCTAGTATTCACAAGACTTGTCACTTTTGAATTCTCCTCTGGTGGCAGCCAGAACCTGTTTTTTTTTAAATATTGTAGCTTAGATTGAAAATGCCGACAGCCTGGAAGCTAGGCTAGTTCAAAAACTGTCTTTTAAAGTCAGTTGGTATTCTGAAAATGTTAGTTAAAATCAAAATCTGGGATGAAAGGCCAATCACTGTTATGGATCATAAGGGATGTTATGTCAAAACTTAAGTTTAAATTCAGAATACTCCTCCACTCCCCTTCCCCTTCTTCCTTTCCTTCTGATGCACAGCTGCAACAACAACTAGGTCTGGAAACATAGACTAGGTTTTCTAACAGGCTTCCCAATGAGTGGGAGAGGATGAGCTAGTCTATACTTTGTGTGTAGACTTTCATGTACGTGAGATGGCATGCTTGTTCTGTGTGTCCACACGCTCTTCCAGCCTAGATCCAAGGCTAGAGAAGAAAGGGGTTTGAGGGCAAAAATTGGAAAGGAAATCGTATTCATTATTTCCAGCATTGCAATCCAGTGAGTGAGACTGCATGCTACCTCTGACATAAGAACAGCTGTTGATGGATGAGGAATGCATCACTCTCTGACATTATACTCACATGTACTGTTCATGTATGTTTTAAGGACAGGGTGTCCCATTTTGCAAAAGTTGTGTAACTCGGCAGGAACCAGTAGTATACCCTAACCATAACGTGTGTGAAATTTCACAATCATAGCCTCGCAAATCTATTCAGGAAAAGAAAAAAAAACTATGAAAAAACAGAATGTTGTCCAGAGTCTATCTTTCTCTTTTTGAATACATATACAGTAAATGAACGAATGAATGAATGAATGAATGAATGAATGAATGAATGAATGAATGAATGAATGAATGAATGAATGAATGAATGAATGAATGAATGAATGAATGAATGGATGAATGAACGAGTGAATGAATGAATGAATGAATGAATGAATGAATGAATGAATGAATGAATGAATGCATGGAAAACTTGTTAACCCATTCGATCCTGAGCCTGCCTATGCAGGCTGGATGTCTCCATTCAGATACTAAGCAGCGCGACTCCTGATTAATCTGCTTTACGGACAATAAACAACAGGCTATGAATAAACTTCCAATGCTTCATGCTGTAGCTCGCAATTTTAAAAGCACTCATTTGATTACTGCAGTTCAGTAGCAAATGTTGACATCCTTACTGGACCAGGCTTCACAAAGCCTGAAAATCTAACCATGAGAAATGGGTTAAAGAATTTACAAATGAGGGAAGTTGTATTCTAAAAAGAGAGCTTTTTCAAAGTGACAAGTACACATGCACAGCACTAGAACATTGAAAAAGGCATTGTTTCAGATCTGTTTTCTATGTTGAGGTGCCCTTTCCTTGACCCGTTTCCCAAACCTGATGGTTGTAATTAAATTGGAAATGTCTCCCAGCCACTTCCCAGCCATATTCAAGTCATGGCAGATCCAGCAGATTACTCACTTTCTTAACAATCATGCTACAATAGTGCCATTCTCATTGGGCTTACAAAAATTGCGAAGTTAGAAAAATCGTGAAGTTAGGGGATAGGGACAATAGGACCATTCAGCTTTTGGTAAGGTTGCTAGGCAACTTTCATCCCAACTATATACACGATTTTTCGATCTTTGCGATTTTTTAAGCCCAATGAGAATTGCGCTATAGTATTGTGTCCCCTACTCTAGCAAAAGAGCTGCTAATATGACAGCTGTCACTGATAGCAATAAGTTATGCTAGTAGGTCATTTAAAAAAAATAATTTTTGTGTGCAGAACTATATACAAATGACTAAATGGCTTGTACAGGGTTTATGATGAATATATATCCTACATTTAATGTTAATACAGGTACTGAAACATTTCAACAAAGTCATAATCATCCTGGTATTGATATTTCTATATTCTATCTCATTTTACCTCAAAGTTGATTATACACTAAAGAAAAAAATTGACCTCAAATTGAATTAGCAGTCTTTTCAGTTGCTCAAATGCTACATACATGTACCTTTGTACCTTACCTACCAAGTGGTATTTTAGTTATGCTAGTTATGCACTCAAATCCCATAGAGCAGCATTTTGTTAAGCTCAGGAAGGGTCCCTGAGTGCATACTTCCTTATAAAGGTGCAGTAAATAGCAAAACAATATCAGGAAAATAATGCCCTTATGTCCTTCCATGTGACTATGTAACATATAATTACTTGCATGAGTTTTGAGTAGGTAAAACACACGTCCCGACCATGTTGTTCTTGGATTGAACCACGATGTTATCCTTGATTTGATTTTTTGTCTCGCCTGAACAAAGTTTGGCAGAGACCTAGTGATCACTTTTCCTGTTACTCTGTTGGTCTGTTGGTCTGTTACAAAAATGTTAAGGTTTTTGTTTGACTTGCTCTCATTTCTTTATTTCATCATCAATTGTGATCAAACTTGGTACAAATGATCCTTGGGTAATATCACATGTGTCGACATGACGATGATGGGGTCAAAGGTCATCTAGGGGTCAAAAGGTCAAATGATATAAGGCTGTGTGCATCATTTTTCTCAAAGTTTTTGTTTGACTTGCTCTCATTTCTTTATTTCTGCATCAATTGTGATCACACTATGTACAAATGATCCTTGGGTAATACTACGTGTGTCTTCATGATGATAATGAGGTCAAATGTCATTTAGGCACCATTTTAGATACAAGTATTTGCAAAAAAAATCAACACTCTATATTGAGATTGAAATCAGGCAAGACTCGTAGTTCGCGAACCACCTTGTTTTTTGAAGGGGACAATAGTCGATGAGCAAACTAAAAGGAAGGAAGCAAGACAAGGTAGACAGGACCAGTTGAGTTGATAGCAGATCTGGCAGTTACATGTAGCAATGGACAATAGGAATGGTGACCTAAATCAGGTTTACCTCCTGTTTTCATTTGAGTCCAAAGACTTCAAGATTGCCTGCTTTTTGTAAGGGTCATCCAACTGATATTACTTGTTACAATTCTGAACTCAATTGCACACTTTGTGATTATTCATTTGTGCTGCTTGGAATAAAACATTTGATGAATTGAGTGCATTTATTAGATGTAATAAAATTGTTTTCTTTCTGATTCATTGCTGTTGGAGCAACTATTTAAATAAAAAAAACAGTTGTTCAAACAAAAGAGAAACATGCAAGTACATGAAAATGTACAGAGTATTGTAAGTATGTACATACTACATTAGCATACCAATGTGTGTACTGTATACAGCTTCCAGAATGAGAGAGAGAGGGGGGTGGGCTGAGAGAGAGAGAGAGAGGGATAGAGAGGGGGGCTGAGAGAGAGAGAGAGAGAGAGAGAGAAAGAGAGAGAGAGAGAGAGAGAGAGAGAGAGAGAGCGAGTGTGTGTGTGTGTGTGTGTCGGGGGGGGGGGGGGGGGTGGGGGGGGGGAGGGGTACATGTAGGGTGGGCAGAGAACCATCCAGGCATTGACCATCTTTGTGTGTGGGAGAGTAAATATTTGTTTGAGTTATTTTAATTTTCTTTAAATCCAATGAACAGATGCTCAAGGCTATGCAATGATGCAAGAAATATGTTGATGATCAAAAGGTCAATTGGGTAATTGAGCCCCTTTGTAATTTATTCACTGCTTTAACTTGTATTGAACATGTTACCCTTTTTACATTGTATTTTCCTAGCTCCTATCCTTAACCCTGTACTATTTTCTGAGGCTTTTTCTGTGTGTCTTGCACATGTGCTCTTTACCATTCAGTTGAAAGTATCATGGTTGCTCGCCCATAGTGCAGTATCTCAGATTGGTCACTGCATTTCCGCTTGCAAGCTTTTCCTTACCCAGGACTATGTTTTATTAGTACTGGAGCTCTAAACCCCGGATTTTACGGCTTAGTACGGCAATTGTGGGGTAGTAATCCTCTATCCTCCGTTAAAAACCAATGTGAACAGAAAGTGGTCCAAGACGCCCCCCCCCCCCCTTTTCCCTTAGCCCCACCAATAGTACAAGGCTTAGGAAATGTTTGCCAGTTTAAGGATACAACATGTGTTTCGCAACTGATTGCATTACTTCGCCATCTTTAGTCCTGTTATTAAAGGTTGTTTGTCTTCTTTCATCTTATACAGGGCAAGATCTTCATGTTTGACAGGATCTTCAAGCCCAACACCACACAGGAAGAAGTGTACAACAAGGCAGCCCGACAGATCGTTAAAGGTAATTAGACTTAAACCCATTTTGGACCAAGTACCACAAATGTGTGGTTTGGCGCTATCATCATTGATATCAAGCATTTAAAATGATCAAAGATGTGCCACATGAAAGAACTTCATTTCTGCACAAGATGACTTCTTTCTTGTTGTTATGTCATTACCTCAGAAATAATCTTTCAAATCGAAATAGGGGCCGAATACGGGTCTTCAAATTGCCAAAGCGTCGAAAAGGTTGAAATTGTACGTTTGCTCTTCAAATTGGCACAATTATTGCTTTATATAGTATGTTTTTGAAGGTTTTTTTTTTTAGACATTCATGAGGTATATCCAGCACTAACTCTATCCCCTGTGGTATATTCAGTGTTATTATACAATCTACAAATAAAACATGTACCTGTGTACAAAAAGTATTACAAGTTTGTGGGCCTTGGCTTGGGGACATGTGCAAATACTTGCCAGACTAGCCTAGCTCTCAGGCTGTCAAGTCAGTTTCTTTCGGATGCATTACAACCAAACTACATCTGGATGCTTTAGGCTAATGCCTTCTCTACAACTGAGAAAAGAAAGGGAAGATGGAATAGTCTACATGTTGAGATTTGGTTTTGGCTGCAGTAGTGCATCAAAAAGAAATAACTTTCAGCCTAGAATTTAGGCTAGTGCCATACCGGCACCAGCTGCGTTTACCAAAATATACATAGCGCTCATCCATGCTCCCCCACATATGTATAAATGGCTGCCGATTTCACAGTCCATGTTTCAAAGTGCATACATGTACATTATAGGGAGTACATGTGTTTAGTGTATACCGTGCATACAAAGCAGAAACACATTATGCAGGGACATGCATAAAGTATGAAACATGTATTCAATAAGGGAGAGAAAGGCCTGAATCCTGTCTTATAGAGATTTGCAATTTATCGCAACATGGCTTGCTTTGATATCAATCACATTAAAAAAGAGAGGGGCTTGGATTTGCGATTAATTCAGATCAATCGCAAGTCTTTATAAGATGGGCCCTGGGCAACATTGTACATTGTAACTCCCAGATTACGGGTTTGATGCAGCGAATAGCATTGAACACAAACACACATGTCCTGATACTCGTACAAACATGCATGATGTACTTTTCAGATTAGAAGACCCTATCGTACTGTACTTGTAAAATGTCTTACTCTGCATTATGTGTAATAGTGATAGATGTACACTACAGCTCAAAGGAATTGGCATATGGAAAGGGAAAGGGAAGAAAGGGAAGGAGCCGCAGTTGTAAACCGCGGTATATTTTGTCCAGTTCAGCAGGAAACACGATGCTTTAGCCTGAAAAAACATCATGTATCGTGCTGAACTGGACAAAATATACCACGGTTTAAAAGTGCGGCTCCTTCCCTTTCTTCCCTTTCCCTTTTCCTATGCTAATTCCTTTGAGCTGGACAAAATAGTGTACATGTGCACACATATGTTTTACTACATTTACAATGATCTTCCTGGCATCGCATTTCAATGCACTTTGTATTGTGGATTGGGCTTTGGGTAATTTAACTCCTGAAATGGAGATATGGGGAGCTGCAAAGAGAAAAAAAGGGCTTTAGAAAGGAAAACATGTCACACACAGCATGTTTGGATTAATGTTTGTTTCATGATGTAATGATCAATAAGTAGCATGTTCAAAGAAGTCCAGGCTGCAAATTATTTGCTGATCTATAATTAGGCTTGCTGGTATAGTTTTGATTTTTGTCATGTATTCATGTATTAAATGTATTGGAATCCAGAATGATTTTGCTATTATTTGGACCAGTGTAGTTGTATAGTACGTTGTGGGTAGGATGTACAGAGAATACAGGAAGGTGCATGCCTGCTGTATAAACATACCGGTACTCAAATTGCAATGCGTATACAGTGAAGATGGTACAGAAAACTGACCCTACAAGGTACAATGTAAGTTTGCAGGGACATGCAATTATAGTCAAACAATGTAGACATTGTACGTCCATGTTCAAGTTGATGGATGGAGTGGATGAGTGGATGGATAGATGGATGGAAAGATGGATAGATGGATGGATAGATGGATGCATAGATGGGTGGATAAATAGATGAATGAAAATAATGAATGGATGGAGACATGTTTTTACATGTTCATCCAAGGATCGACCGGATGATTACATGTAGATAGATACATGGACAGGTGGATGGTACATCCATACAGCAAACAGAATATTTACCTTCAAACTTTGTAAAGACAGTGATGCAGGGCATTGCTTGTTTACATTGGCACCCCCAAGTTTGTCTATGAACACATCGGATGACTATCCCATAAAGCAGTGACCAAAGTATCATGTAAATCCCTGTGCAAACTACCAGCTTAAATCTTTCATTCCCTTAAATACTGTAGGTGTCATTTGTTTTTTAATGAATAATATGAATGAATAAATAATTCACAAATCAAAGTTGTGAAATAGGAATGAGTGGCACAGATTCTGGTACTGGTAGTAATCTTGGCAGAACTTTTCAGTCTTCACCCCAGCCCCTATTTATGTGTGATTTCAGGATTGTGAAGAGGAATCATCTGAAAATGATAACATTGTTGAAATTAAATGAGACTGGGACGTGATGATGATGATGATGATGATGATGATGATGATGATGATGATGATGATGATGATGATGATGATAATGATGATGATGATGATGATGATGATGATGATGATAATGAATACATGTAAGATGCGACTCTATCTTGCCTTTAAGGAGGATAGAATAGCAAGTAGATCCGGGGTCATTGAAATGAACATATATATGAAGGTCAATGAAAACAAAGGTGTGCATTGTAGATGGAGAGGAGAGAAAAGGGGACACGCATGGTTTGAATGTGAAAGAAAGAGAGAAGGGGACAGACAGAGGGAGAGAGTGGAGAGACAGCGAGAGATGGAAAGGGGAGTGAAAGAGATAAAGAGAGAGGGAGAGAGAGAGAGAGAGAGAGAGAGAGAGAGAGAGAGAGAGAGAGGGAGGGAGGGAGAAAGAGAGAAAGAAAGAGAGAAAGAGAGGGGGGCAGACAAAGGGAGAGAAAGGTGAGGAAGCGAGAGATGGAAAGGGGAGTGAAAGAGATAAAGAGAGAGAGAGAGAGAGAGAGAGAGAGAGAGAGAGAGAGGGAGAGGGAGAGAGAAAGAGAGAATGAGAGAGGGGGAGAGAGAAGGGAGAAAGAGAGAGAGAAAGAGAGAAAGAGAGAGAGAGAGAAGAAAAAGAAATGGGGAGAGGGGGGCAAGCAAATATAATGCCCAAGGGAGAGAGAGAGAGAGAGAAAGTGAACATTCATGTCAACTTGCATTACGGATCAGTGTGTTGCTATGCCTGGCTCATGTGAATAGATTATGAGCCTTGATCACCTCAACAATGGGCCTCCGTTCTGCCCTCGAGCTGTGACGTACTAGAACCATCCTGTGACTTCAACATCAGCAGTAGATGTTGGCTCAAGTTGTGTGCCGGTGGACACGCTATCGCTAAGTGCCATCCACAGTGGAAAATGAAGAGGGCACTTGATAACCATGCCTTATGGCATCGCTGATGAGGTGCATGTAATATTCACAGCACACATCAACCCCACCGCCTTTCCTCATGATCAACTCTACACTGCTGTCTGCGTGTGTATATGTGTGTGTGTGTGTGTGTGTGTGTATGTGTGTGTATGTGTGTGTATGTGTGTGTATGTGTGTGTCTACTCTGCAGTCTTGTCAGTCTGTCAGTTGGTCAGCTTGTCTGTTCTCAAGCATTGGGTCTGAAATCACAGACTATTGCAGCGCTAGAAAGTTCCACCAGTCTAGTCTGGTCTCAGCTGAGTCTGCCTGCAGTCTAGTGTGTGTGTGTGTGTGTGTGTACACTAATGTGACTGTATTTTACTATGCATCAGAGTGTGTGTGTTTGACTGTAGTAACTTATCAGTGTGTGAGTGTGTGTGTGGTGTGCGCAGTGTAGTCCCATCAACTGCTCCCTCTGTCCTGCTCTCTCCTCCCTTCAGGAATGCCATGAAATAAAAGAGTTAAATCTGTCAAGATACCAAGCCAAAAGAAAAACACCATTGACTTAGTGCACATTTCATTTACCCATGATACAGGGAGGATTAATTGGAATGCATTTCATTTCACTTACAAGTTCATATTTTTTATATTATAACCCACATCCTCAGGCTATAATAGTGGGAGTGTTTTTGTGCAGACTGCAGAAAAAATTAAATGCATTACATTGGCATTGGGAGAGGTCACAGATTTTTTCCTGGAAAAGTTCACATGTCATTACTGCTCACAGATTTTGATTCAAATAATCTCACTGTGGATTATTAGTGGTTAGGGCTTCTATGAAAAAAAAAATCAGGTTTATGTTTGATTGAGTACTCCACAGATTTATCTTAACAGCAACAACACACACACAAAAATGTCAGCCTGTTGAAGAATGGACTATCCTTGACTATCAATTTGCAAAATACATGTAAAAATAAACTACTGCGTAGGATAATATCTATACATTGTGCCAGTCAAGTACCCAGCCGATGAGTGTCATTTCAGAAAATGAGTTCGTGTGCCAATTTAGCTGTCATATTAAAGACAGCCAGTCCCTTTTTCAGATCACCACAAAACCATCGAAACATTGGCAAAACATATAGAGAAGTGTAAGCAAGCTCTATATTCACAATTTGAAACTGATACGTAGTGTAAAATTCAAATAATGCACGTAAACAACGTCTGATTATTAGTCTTTACCTCAGGCTCTTAGCAGTTTGTGTTGAAATATCTGCTTTATTGATTAATGTGTTTATTAAATTATAACACGCATTATGAAAAACATTGTTCTATGGAAGGAATCATCTCCAAAGTTTGGTAGTTACTCATAAAATTAGGATTTCACACACGCATAATAACCACATAGATACTGTAACAAAGACTAATACTTTTTTCGTGGTACGAAAAAAGTCGGTTTGAAATTTAACGGCTGAAATTTTTTACATATACAGAAAGCTTCAACATGCTATATTCTTAGAAATGGTCTTGAATCACACTTTGCTCAATTTACGATCGTGATAGACGATTTCAAATTTTAAGCTTGCAAAAGGGACTGACAATCTTTAAAGAGAGCCGTTTTATGAATAACATTTTGTGCCATCTGGTTGAGTTATCAATCAAAAGTGATCTGTAATAAGCCATTTCGTAATTGCAATTGAGCATGAGCAGATTATTGCTTTTAGTAAATGACCTCAGGTCATTTCCCAAACTCACAGACTAAAATGGGAATTCATTAGATAGTCGACCACATTTCAATCTATTATCATGCAAATATGGCAATAGCTATTCAGCTCTGAGAACGTAGTGAAAGAACATTCCACCATGTGCATCTGCCTCTATTGTTGTTCTGCGCACACTATAAAATGTCTTTACATCCATCATCTAACACAACTTCATGAAAAACAACCCCAGTGAGCAGTCTAGTAGTATTTATTCAGTGCATTGTCCGACCATGGTGTAATTATGAAATGGTCTGTAGTAATCCCATTCACTTCCCACTGCATGGACAGTAGCTTCATGAACTGCTTTTCGAATATCATGTCATATCACTAGTCGGCGGAAAGTGGTGTGTGCGTGGAGCAGCATCACTTTAATTTCCGACCAATTTGGGAACTGCTGCAGCATTGGCTGCGGGCCATCGATCAATTTGCATTTGCAATAAATTATCACTACAGCAATCTGGTGACCATCCTTGGCCATGTACAGTGTGGATTACACCATGCACACTATCGGGCCCTTCATTTTACAATCTGGATGCGCACATCTGATATTAGAGAGTGGATCACATTATGTGGAATATGTGTTGCCTTTTTTTTTAATAAGTTAATAAGTAAATTTCTGGGGGAAATATATTTTATATCAAGCAAAGGTTAAGTCATACTAATTTTTTGTTGGGGAAATGGATGTGAAATAAATCAAACTTGAGCTACATGTAGGATTCATATTGAAAGCTACAGTATGGATAAATACGAATCAACATGCACAAGCAGGTAAAAACAGTGATTCCAAACAGCTCAAACGTGAAGTATTTGTTACTTCATGTACAGTGTAGATGTTAACATGTACAGTATAGAACATACAGAACATTCAAATGACACATATGGTTTTCATTGAAAATGGAACAGCAACTGCTCCGCTCCTGCACGTCATAACAAACCATTGGGTGGGTTTCTTTATTTCTTCATTTTGCCAGACAAAATGCTGCTCTTTATTACGCTGTATTTGCACCTATCACTGACCCATAAAGGGTTAACTTCATTTACATGAACATGTACTTGGTACAGTATGTACATGACCCTCTCTGCCAGACAATGTATTACTTTTATACAGGAAATGCATGTATCACTGGCAAAAAGATTCACGTACATTGTTGTATATTGTTGTACATTATGTACATGGCCCTCTCTGCCAGACAATGTTTTGCTTTTTTGCATCATTGGACAGATACATACATTGTCTGGCATTGTCTGTATATGACTTACATAAAATATACTATACATGTACATGCCTCGCTTTGCCAGACAATGTATTGCTTTTATACAGGATATAAATGTATCACTGGCAAAAAGATTCATGTACAGACTACATGCATGTAGGGTAGCATGTGAAGATTGATGGGGATCGCATCTGAGTCTGTCCACAAACGTGCACAGCTTCACATCCTGACTAGTAATTTGGGATGGGCTTTGGATGAGAGAGAATTCACAAACAGGTGGACACTGTAGATATTGGATGGGCTAGGCTGCCTCCCCGAAACATTATCAAGGGAGATGAAAGTCAGCAGACGTAATAGGAAACCATGTGTGTTTCTAGATTTAGTGATTGTCTTTTAGATGCTTTTTACACATGCTGTATGAGACATGTAATATTTATCATTAAATAACAGAAAGTATATTGTAATAGATGACGAATCTTATTATGAATCATCATTATTCTAATCATGTTATTATAAATTATGTATTATCACTTAAATTTTAACACTGGTCAATTTTATTATCATTTTTCTTTAAAAGCCCATACAGTGTAGTACAAGTAGTTTCAACATAAAAAATGAAGCCTACTTCTTGTGCAACTAAGATTCTATTGACCCCACTGTAACAGTAAGATCAATTGCTGTTCAAATGATTCTGTTAAATCTTTCCCTACATGAACAAAACAGTTAAAACAAAAGCATTTTGGTCTCGGATTGCTAGTTTTATAGACAGGGTAGCCCATTTGCAAAAGTCTTAAAACTCGGCAGGAATCGGCAGTATACATGTACCCTAATTATAATGTGTATAAAAGCTCACATTCAAAACTTATCAAACCCTTTTCAGGAAAAGTGAAGAACTATTCTTGTTTACTTTTGAAATGGCCCGACCACAGTCAGCTTCCAGGCTATTGGGCATTTCATGTCCAAACTATATTAACAAACAGGTCTGGCTGCAGTAGACTAATCACTCTTTTCTTACCTCGCTGCTCTCTTGATGGACCAGGAGCAGAGGAGAATTAGTTTTGTCTTTGCTAGACCATAATACTTGTGGAAATTTTGTTTTTTGTGCCTGATGCCAGGAAACAGCCACCCTGAAATGTATGTTCTGCATTACACCCACGAGGCAAAATAATTTTTCACATGGGCTGAGTTAATAGAGGGGTCTTCATATCATTATGGAGGCTATTGAGTGATTCTAGCCTGGTTTACAGGCTGTTGGGTATTTTTAATCCAATGTAAGGTATTCAATAAACAGGTCTGGCTGCAGTAGACTAATCATTCTCAATTCCCTCTCCACTTCGGACGTCCTGAGAAAAGAGCAGAATGATACAGTGACTTTAGTCATAGGGTACTAGACTATTTTTCATTTGGGATCAGAAATGTGTAAAAGCCTGAAAACCAGGCTACATGTAGCTGGGCTTGGGATCATCCAGGGGTTGAAGTAAAGCCGTTGAGAGCTTGCTGTCCATACAGCGGTGGTCGCGCATGATCTCTGAAAACACGGCGCCACACTAGCCAAACAGTTTTTTAGATGGAATATAAATTAGAGTACTACATACCTTTAGTGGAAAGTTGTCAGTGTAAGTGTTTTTTTTTTGTTTTTTTTGTTCAATCGGTATTGACATGGAATAGAATTATAATTGAAGACAACTGCATAATAATACGCATTTATTATCAAATATGAATATATATGATCATGCTCTTGCCTTGGAGAAAAATGTCTGTTTCAACATAATTTGTAGTAGAGTTGAATAGATCAACATGTACTTTCCATGCTCATATCATTGGAGCTACAATATGTGAGGGATGGTTAATTTGCATTGAAAGGATATTTATGTTAGAATATTATATCATAATACTGTAAGTCATAAAATTATATTACTGCATTAAATATTTTTGGCCTCTATTATGACTGTCACACTGAGAAACAATTCAGTTTTAGAGAGACGTTGAAAACAAGACAGTTCAGAGAAAGTATGATCAGATTGTAAGGGAGGGGGGTATTTGTACAATTTTGTACTTGGTGCTTTTAAAGCATGATGTTATAAAATAGGCACATCAAACCATGGTGTGCATTATACTCAATTCGCAGAGTACACTTTTCAAATATGCAAGGGCTCTTCTTTAAAATTTTGGGGCTACATACATGTACATCACCTGAGCCTCCTTGTATTTTACCCCACTGATATAGTGATTAATCATAACTGCAAATACAAGTGATGGAGGTTGGTTGATGTAGACTGCTAAGCACTAACCATGCACTTGTCGCAGCCATCCTTCATGCTGGATGAGTCATGATGAGAGACAATGCCGTCGTCGCATGTAGGGCAAAGCTGGGCAAAGCATATGAGGCCCTGAGTGCCTGGGGGCCTCCCTGTGATGAGGTCCGTACACTCTAAGAGTTGTCTTGTATGTATGTGATAACAGGTTGAGTTGGTAAGGCACTTAACAGTTCATCATTGAATTATTCAAGTGCATAGAGTGCTGTGCAAAATGGCGATGCATGTGCACAATGAGATGTGAACATTAGTCTAACATTAGATTTAAAATACAAGAACTAACAGTTCTTTTGAAATATAATGGATGTGGGAGAACCTAAATAGTTATATGATTAGTTTTATGGCGAGTCTATGTTTAAGAAGGCAGTACATGTAAATTTATGAATTAGAATAGCAAATAGTTCTTTTCAATACACGTTATACTACTGGTGCGCCTTGAAGTTCCTGGGATCCCCCTGAAAATACTGTTAATTTACACCAAAATAGCCGTAATATTGCAGTATTTTGGACACAGTGGAGTCTCTCCATACCTCTAGCCAGTCATGTACTCGAGTGTGATACTATTCCGCTATTAGTGTGCATTCACTTGTGGAGTAATAAGTGAGTAAATTCCAAACCCTCAAAATGATCAGCCCAAACATTTTGATGATTTTTTATATTATCACTGATTACTCCAAATGTGGATCATTTGATGGCAAATAACTTTCAGCACGTTTCTAAACCGGACAATACATGAATTTAAGATCATTGGCAAGAAGATTGCTCATGATCACCAATTTTGAAGGTTTTTTTGTCGTCCCAATACAGTATGCCCTTTAAGGCAAGAGAGATCTGT
The DNA here is from genome assembly GCA_963669155.1 of Arbacia lixula. Classification (NCBI taxonomy): domain Eukaryota; kingdom Metazoa; phylum Echinodermata; class Echinoidea; order Arbacioida; family Arbaciidae; genus Arbacia; species Arbacia lixula. The sequence continues at coordinate 6,501,335 of OZ022589.1, forward strand.
AGACAGTCTTTCTCATACTCACGCCCCACTCCTGTAATGGGTTTTGTACCAAATTGCTCACGCTCTGTGTTATTTTGATCTTTGCAAGACAGAGCGACTGGCGTCCCCTCAAAACCAAGTGGTTGTCATCATGCACCATTTATTTTACAACCTAAATTTGTTTCATCAGCAGTCGGTTGTGACGTACATGTACATGGATGTAGAGTAGAATGTTGTTAGCATTTGAAAATGCATGTTCATGTTCTCACTGTAGCAGGTGTAGTTTGCTTTGCAGTACTGCATGTACAGTGTAGATCCATAAAAGCCCAAAGCTAAGTTATTCAATATGGAGATTTGTACCATTGTTAGTTTTGTTACCATTCGATATTGATCACATTTCTTTATATTTAGGTGCTAAATCCTTACTGATTGTAAAGTTGTAACACTGAAATGCCAAATATAATTAGCCTTTCCAGTCTAGAGTTTAGGAAATACTCTTATTCTTATTTTTCAAGTATGTGCATGTGCCTGTTATAACCAATTGTTTCAACTTTAAAGGGCACTTTAAGGATGATTCCTCATAGTTTATACAAGACATGTTGTAGAGTGTGCTCTCATTAATGGCCATGTACATTAAACAATACAGCATAGACAGGCAGGTTTGCTCAATGTCCTTGTACAGAGAGTTTGTACATATGATTCAGTACATGTACATACAGCATGTTTGCGTTGTGAAACATTCGTACAAAGTATAATGATATGCACACAGAGATTACTCTGTTTATTCACTAGTAAATACACTAAGGCTATCTATTTTGCAGTATCAACAATTTTATTCGGGCAGTACTTGGCAATATTACAACACTTACATGTATATGATAGTTGTATAAATGACTTCAATGGTTTCAATAGTATAAGAGTATCGATTTGTGAAAATAAATGTAGAGAGAAAGAAGTCTTTGAGGAATTAGTGTACGTGCACAGACCCAGTCGGAAAAAGACTCACAAGTTGTTAGTAGACCTCTATACCAAGGTAAAACAACAAATAATTTGCAGGGGATATTGTAAAGCCTTACGTCATGTAAAAGACATTTTAAACTAAGCTGTGCATGATACTGTATGAAAAAAACATCGCAGGGGTGCTTTTGTTACTCAGGAGGGCGCTTCTTTGTGGGGGCTAATTCACTCAGAGCCCCCAATTTTGCACTGCTATATGATCCCATCATACGTAGTCTCCATATATCAGACTAATTAGCTGACATTATTTCTTTAGTTCTGTGCCATATGACAGCCAGTGGCATTGAATCACAACTGAAAACTACATGCACCTGTATATGTTAAAGGGTATATACTGTACTGAGAAGGCCCAAAAGCCTTCAAAATGTAATTGTTAGCTATCTTCTTGCCAATGGTCTTAAATTCATGTATTGACCATTTTAGAAGCTTGCTGAAAGTTATTTGCCCTCAAATGATCTACATTTGGAGTAATGAGTGATTAAATCACAAACATTTTGAGGATTTAATCATTAATTACTTCATATGTGGATCATTTGAAGGAAAATAACTTTCAGCAAGCTTCCAAAATAGACAATACATGAATTTAAGACCATTGGCAAGAAGATTGCTAACAATTACATTTTGAAGGATTTTTTGCCTTCCCAGTACAGTATATGCCCTTTAAGTTCTGTGCCATATGACAACCAGTGGCATTGAATCACAGCTAAATACTACATGCACATGTACATGTTAAAGGCCTACATGTATTTATCTGTACACACAACACCCATCATTTCACTCCAGATTTGTGACTACAAATATAAGAAGGATCTTAAGTCAATATTGTGATAGGCACTTGTAAATTGGCGGTTATTTATATTTGAAACCATGCCTGTCACTCACATGAACGTTAGATATGATGAAACGTTTATGCATTTTCAGTATTCATTTGAGTAAATAGATGAACAGGATAATACTGACTAGGCAAAGAAATTTGGTATTGTCATGATTGCAAACTTGCATCATTATGACTGCATATATTTGAACCAAGAAATTGTGAAATATTTGTATGCAATTGCAGTATAATTGACACACATGTAGATGGATAGACACATGTATTAAAGGCCTATTGTGCGGGTTCGATCTCTTGTAGTTGCAAGTTTGCATCATACTGTGCGTGTAGATATTTGTCTTTGATGACCTCAGACATTCACTCACTGATTGTCAGAAATTATGAAATATTTCTGTGCAATTGCAGTATATTGGCGTTAGAAGTACATTTATTTATTCAAGGCAGATTCATTTGGTGATACATGTATCATACTCTGTGGCTGCAAGCTTGCATCATGCTGTCTGCCTACATATTTGTCTTTGATGACCTACGATATTCACTCATGTAGGAGTGTATTTTTCAGTATAATGTACAATGTACTAGATGGATACACTGTACATGTACTCTATAGGTATCTGATTTATTAGAGACAGATCTCATTTGGTATAGCTTAAAACACACTCAAGGCTGTAAGCTTGCATCATGCTGCCTGCGTATATGTACATCTAATGTACGTCCGTCTTTCAAAACCTTGGACATTCTCTCGTTTCCAGTGCGCTTGCACGTAAGCCACCAGGCCTTGTTGACTCTAAACTGAAGGGGCTCAGTTTACCCGAGAAATCATGATAAGGACTTGTCCATGAGCCCAGAGCAGTGTTACGGAGTGTGTGTGTGAATGTGCATGGGAGAGGAGAACGGTACTTGGAGAGTAGCTGAAAGAAAGACGGGATGGGAGAGAGATAGGTTAGAGAGTAAAAAGAAGTTGTGAGAGGAAGGGAAGGAGAAAAAGAGAAGTGTGTGTGTGTGTGTGTGTGTGTGTGTGTTTGTGTGTACACATGTATGTGTGTGTGGGGGGGGAGGGGGGAAAGAAGCATGAGAGACAAGAAAAATATAAATGTTTCTGTGGTATTATTTAAAATTTTGCGTACCTTTTTAATATACCTACCATATTGTGCATGTACATGCCAATATTATATCAGTGATTTAAACACAATCAGTGGGAGAAGCTTTGCCCATTGCAAACCGGTATTCCATGTACACTCCAGCCTGGGTACTGGCATGGTAGACTGTGAGAGCAGGAGGATACAGCACAAACCAAACACAAGTGCTGTGCACTCTCACATCGCATACTTTGTTTTTAGCTAAGCCTGGAATGGCAGGAGACCCTTGGAATTTGACTCCAGTGTGAATGAACCCTGCCATTGTGATCCTCATCTCCTAGGGTATCAGAATGCAGTGCCTCCCCATTCAGGGGCATTCCCTCCCCTCTTTCTCTCCAGAGGGGGCGCGCACTGTACCCTCTGTCCCCGGCATGACCTTCTCGCTGTATGAGTAATGTCGGCTTTATGCCTTATCTATCAGGAGTAGATATGTACAGGCCAGGATGTTGACGGAATCGGTGGATACAGAAATATAACATAGACTCATTTAGTTCACTTTGCCTGGGTCATTGCCCTATCTAGAATAGCACACAAACTGCTCATTTTGTCATAAAATAATCCTGATATTTTGATCTTAGATAGCTTAGATACATACTAGCCCCGTTCATATACCATATACCGCTATTATTACCGATGCACATCGGTAAGCAAGTTTCCAGCGAGCCGCAAAAGCACCGTTCATATACACCCCCAAAAGCCGTAATGTTGCAGTGTTTTGGACAGCTGGACTCTCTCCAAACCAATGGTGACATGCTCCGCTCAGCCATACGAGCGGTAGGATTAGTGACCAACAGGCCAGAGCGCGATGCTAAAGGCGCAACATTTACGCCTATTTTGCGGACGCAGTTTATAAGATTCGCTTACCACAATATTGCGGTATTATTACTAGGTCTCGATCCGCGAAAAAGCCGCAAAATAAGCGCAAAAAAGGAGGAAGCAAATACCGCATTATTTGAGCGATTCCCGTTCATATACGCAGCTATCGGTAATGCATCGGCAAAATTGCCGCAAATGTTGCGCCTTTTTCGCGGATAGGCGGTGTATATGAACGGGGTTGTAGATACAGGATGTTATGGAGAGCGAGAGAGAGAAAGAGAGAGAGAGAGAGAGAGAGAGAGAGAGAGAGAGAGAGAGAGAGAGAGAGAGAGAGAGAGAGAGAGAAGGGGGGGGGTGAGATAGGGGAAAGGGGAGGAAAGGGATGAGTGAGGAAGGGAAGGAATAGGAAGAAGTTGGAAAACAGAAAGGAAGAAAGAAAAAAGATCAATGAAACAGAAAATGAGATGAAATATACCTGTTTTGTTCACTCTCTTTATCATATATTCTTTTTAAAAAAATTGAAATAAAGGACTGAACTGAATTTAACTCTTCAGATAATGAGCTCATTTTCCTTACAATAGTCATTACTGCTATGAGAACCCACCTGTTATCTATTTTAAGTTTTAACATTTATCATTTAAGACGAGGCAAATTCCTCTATTTTTAGTTAGAAACCACAGAAGATCTGCCTTCCCAAGAAATAGGATGCACAGTAATAGCCTATCACCCAGTCAAACAAAACTTATTCCAAAAAAAATAATTTCATATTGCTACTTACATTATTGTTGAAGTAATGTTCAGGGTAAGTAGAATTTTAAAGAGATTAAACTCAATATTATGGCACCTGTCATTGGGCTTAGATTTGATGCATCCCTTTGCAATAGTTATTTCTCACACCTTTTATTGATATATGAAGAAAACAACGCAATGAAGTGTCTAGGTGGCAGGCTATGACAGGGTGCATCGACTTTGCTGTTTAGCCGCAAATGACAAGCGCACATGACTCATCATCGTGTCTGAAATTGTCAGTGAGGGAGTGGAGCAGATTTCCATCTATTACATGTGTGTGTGTGTGTGTGTGTGTGTGTGTGTGTTGAAGGGTGGATGAACGTGAACGTCAGCCAGGCACAGTCACAGTCTTGGCAAAATGTCACGCTCACTTTCTACAATGTATGACCACCGTGCATTGTGACATGTACATATAAGTGCGGATAGGACATTTCCCACAGTGCTTGCTTACCAACTGTGTCAACAATATGGAAAGTTTTTTTTTCTAATGGAAAATGCCTCTTTTATTTCTAGTGATACATTTTATTTATGTACCACTGTACTTGTGGTTCTACAAAAATTATACAGATTATTATTCAAGTGTACAATTTCTTTGCAACATTAATCACAGTTATTGATGATTATGCCGGGCCTTAGGGTGATATTGCCCCACATTGCAGATAGAAGCCCACATGGATAAAAAAGGGCCCTGATGAAAAAAATGTTTTGTCCCCATAGGGTGGGTATAATGCAAAACATTTCATTAACCCTTAAATTACTGGGCCTTGAAAACCCCATTGGCTTACCACACATGTGCATGCTGATGGTAATAAGAGAGTTAACCCTTACATTACTGGGCCTTGAAAACCCCATTGGCTTTACTTCACATCTTCATGCCAATGGTAGTGATACGGTTAACCCTTACATTACTGGGCCTTGAAAAGCTCATTGGCTTACTAGACATGTGCATGGCAATGGTAAGGAGAGAGTTAACCATTACATTACGGGGCATTGAAAACCTCATTGGCATTACTACACATCTGCATGCTGATGGTAATGAGAGAGTTAGTGTGCAGACCGTATGATTCATAGGCTTGAGAATACCCACTGGTGCTCACTTCTTATCTCCTCAGTATAAAACGTAAATGCAATCACGATTTGGAAGGGGAGCGATTGTCACAAATCACCATGGCAAGTGCTGTTAATGCATACATTCATTCACTTTGATTGATCACCAACTTCCCGCTTTCGGGTGCCAGACCTTAACGCGTGCCAACCTGAGCAGCTGGTTGGTGTCATCAGTCAAACCTGACACTATGTGCAGTGTATGTAGCTGGAGCATACATGAATGCTCTGTTCGTAGAAAATATTGCAGAAATGATTTATTTTAGAGGGTTGCCAAACTGCTATTAAATCAGCTATGCAATTAAGAGTAATTAATGAGACTTAAAGACAGGGTGTCCCATTTGCAGGTCAAAATTAAATAACATTTTGTATTTAAGGTTTTGTGTGCCATAAGGGGCTTTTTTCATTAGCCTAATGTGGCAAAATAGCTAGCTAGTTCTGATCGGGAGAGCCTAGCCAGATCACAAAATAGCTAGCTATTTGCGTCTTCATTAGCCAGATCAGGTGAAATAGCCAGCTCTTTGGTCGAGAAAACTTCACAAGAAATCTTGGGCTAGATGGCCAAATAGTGAGCTTCTTCATTAGCCTGAAAATTTCTCGATCCCAGCATGCATCAGCGTGAACTGGGGCATTGTGTACGTTTGGTTTTTATATGTGCGTGAAGGGATAGCTCACAACCGAAGCCATGCGGTCGTGGCCTATTTCTGTTTCATGCTACGCATGCGCAAACATCGGGTTACTTCATGCAACCTGAGCTTGAGCTTACGTATCCCGAGTTGCAATTTCAGGCTAGTTTCCTGGATCAGCAAACTAGCTCGCTATTACGTCTGATCGCGCTAATGAAGATGCACCTATTGAGGCATTTTTGCACAAGTATTACAGTCACGCAAAACCCATAGACAGTGTTTGCCCTTAAATTTTCTCAAGGTGGCCAGCATGGCTACTTGAGCATGAGATCCAGGCGGCCAAATGGATTTTCAGGTGGCCCAGACTGTGTGCAATGAGCGATTTTCAGGTGGCCCGATGCGTTTCAGGTGGCCATTGGCCCTTAGGCCGCCGTTACGGGTGAGCCCTGATAGAGCAGCATTATATATTTGGTTTACTACGCAAAATATTCACCTATAGTATTGAGATGGTTAAGGCTTTCTTTGGCAGGTAAACTGTTGCTCTATAGATGCAAATTGTGTGCATCACTTGTGTAAAAAAATCACATGCAGCACACAAAGGTTTATGGAGAATTTGGATTGGGCATGTGCCACAGGCTGGAAACCAGACTACACAAGATAAATGACGGGTTGAGTGGAAACTGGAGTCATTCTTTGTCTGGACACTTTCGAAGAAGAAGAAGAAGAAGAAAAATGTGTAAGTAGGTCATTCTCAGCTGAAGCAGGAAGCCTTTTAATAGAATCCCATTAACCAGATTAGACCTCATGAGATGCAACATTAGGGGTGAGATGCAAGAAAATTGGCTTAGAAGTGTAGTCCAAGCCCACACTCTTCTTAGCCTGACTTCGAGGCTGTACGTTTCCGACATTTCTACTCCCAAGAGTGTAAAGTAGGTTCTAGTACTCAGCAAGAATAGTCACTGTTCCATTCGCAGTTTTTTTCTCAGCTTGTTAGGACTAGCGGGAGAAGAACTAGAGAATGGTTTTGTTTACTGCAGCCAGAGGTGTTTATTTTTTTTTTGTAATTTTCAGATCTTCCCCAGAGGAAAAACATTTTTTCACACTCATTGCATATACATGGAGACACATATTTTTTTTCTTGTGGCAATACATGTCAATACAAGATTGTAAACAAAAAGATCACGTTATACAAAGAAATATTAAAGTGAAGGTACACAGGTGAAGCCTACTGTATAAATTGTCCTAAAAACAGGGCTGTTTATTAAATAGTTTGGGATAGAAATAATGCCCAAAAGTCTGGAAGCTAGGCTGAACTGCTTGAAAGTGTGCTTCATAAGCAGAGAAGTGGATTAGAGGGACGACTGGAACTTGCAGAGTAGCTGTGACTGATGTCGCAAATTGGATGTTACTTGGGGAGATAGCTAGATCTGCTTTGAGGCAAAGTGCTCCTTGCTGGATTAGCACTCCCCATGGGATAGGATGTGGAGCATGAATGCTGTTACCATGGAAACAAAAAGACCCCCTGCACACACATGTCAACCCACAAGGTCTTTTCTGCCAGAGGGTTCATGAATGAGAAATATGAAACTTTATTGGCAGCTGCAAGTGGATGCACAGATGTGAATGGTCACTGTCACAATGGTCACAAATTTGTCCACTCATTAAGTATTATTTGATTGATAATTGATGACAAATAACACAATCTGCTTGTAAAAAATACATCCTTTGACTTCATGCTGTGTACATTTAAGCTTCATTTATTTTCAATGTTTTAAAAGTATCAAAAGTTTTTTAAACACCCAGTACAACCCTATAGACAACACTATAGAAATGTCATAAATTACAGCAGGATTTGAACATTCAAGTTGATGAACAGTGTTTTGCTAGACTTATCTGATTCATTTACATCTATTTAATGTTGAAGAGGAAATGCAAAAGAATGTTTCAATGACCCAGCGAAAGAAAAGAAATGACTACATAATTTCAATTATTAGTCATAACTTAATTTGGAATTGTGATGCCAATGTAACAGTAGAAACGTGTGTTCATATTTGTGAAGAATTCACATGTATTGATAACAAAATGTATTTGCTACAGTTTAATCTAATTCATCGCGACCCATTGGTGATGACAATCGATGGTTAGGTTTCGCGTCTGCAATCACGAGCCCGCTGTGCCGTAATGCTCTGTCCATGATCAGGCATTTTCAGATGCACGCAAGATGGATTTATTCCCGCTGTGACCATGTCCCTCCAGATAGATTTACAAATTCAATCGATAATTTTTTGGTATTTACTCTCCCAATTCTTTTTTCCTCTCTCTTTATCCCTCTCGCCCTCCCCTTTGCATTTATCTGTCTCTCTGTGCCTCCCTCTTTCTCCCTGTCTCATTCCCCCTTCCTTCAACTCCCTGTTTCTTATCTTGCCACCTTTCTCTCTTTGTGCTTTTCTTTCTCCTTAAACTCCCTCTCTCTCTCTCTCTGTCTCTCTGTCTCTCTCTCTCTCTCTCTCTCTCTCTCTCTCTCATTCTCTCTTTCTCTCTCTCATTCTCTTTTCTTTCCCCTCTTTCTCTCTCATTCTCTCTCTTTTTCCTTCCACCTCCCTTCTCTTTTTCTCTTTCTCTCTCCTTACACCTCTTCTCTCTTTCTCTTTCCCTCTCCCTCCTCCCTTCTCCCTGTATCTCCCTGTATCTCCCCATTTCCCTCTCTTGTTCCTCTCTTCCCTTCCCTCATTCCCTTCCCCCCCCCCCCCTGTTTCCCTGTGATTAGGAGGCTACATGCAATAGTTCTCAACATCAAAGGTGATCAAAAGGACTACTTTGATTGAAAGCAATGAAACTAAACACTTATGTGTCCCCTCCCCCTATGAATGGGATGAATTCAATCTTACGTTCTCTACTTGGTCTTGACTGTGATATACCCTTGATGCAACATTTTCACTTTTTTTTTTCACTTTTTCACAAGCAATACGCACAACTTATATATCAGCATTAGTCTGGCACACATGATTAAAAAGCTCATTTACAATGATGTCTAAACTCTCTTTTATTCACCCCTCTCTTCTATCCCTATCTCCTGTAACAGATGTGTTGGAAGGCTACAATGGAACCATCTTCGCCTATGGGCAGACATCCAGTGGAAAGACCTTCACCATGGAGGTAAGTCCAGCTGGTCAGCAGGGAATCTAATCTAATTACTCCAGTCATTTCTCTCCACACCCGTTTACATTACACCAAAGTTGCAAAACTAGCACGATATTTCACGAGCCTAAACCCATCAGACAATAGCACTCTTAAGCTACAATAGACCTCAAAAAGCATGCTAATTTGATAGGGAAATCTGGGGCTATTTCAAAACAGCCTGCTAATGCATAGACACAGCTTTGCAACTTCAGGAAAATTTTCCAGGAGCAATGGGATCGGGATGTTTTTGCAGCTTGAGTGTAGTGATGAGACTCGCGCCTGGAGCTGTGAATTATCCCTGAAATAATTTGATGAGAAAGAAACTCAAGTAGCATTCAGAGTTTGTTTTCATTCATCAACACTATACAAACAGTTGCATGAGACTGCCTGGAGCAGTTTCAGTGCCACAAAAATGATTAAATGATGAAATAGGAAGAGTAGAATGCATCCCGTTTACCTGATGAGCACAATTTATCCAGAGTACGACCTTTTTTTAAGAAAAAGTAAATTGATTGATGTTCATATTTTCATTAACTCTTTGCCCGCCACGCACACTATCTCCCCTCCGCCACATTAATTTCAAGGTGCCACACTCAGAGGGGTTTTGCATACACTGTCTTATTCCACTTCCAATAACTTTTTATTGGTTTGTCGTGATGAAAAAAAATGTGTAGCTAAGTCTAAGAAAAACTTATACTCATGCCAATGATATCATTTTTTCATGTATAATATCATAGATTCTGAGAATTATAACTTTACATTCTGTCTCCAAATTATCGTTTTGGAGGCTATTTTATACCTCTTATATTCAATATTTCCTAATGAAGGTTATTGTCTAAGTTAGTTCATAGAAAAGATGTGTTCTTTAGCTGTCATTACATACCAAACCCATCTCCTTATGGGAATAATGAGCCAAGTAATTTAGGATTTAAATGGGGCATTCAAAAAGAGTAAGCTAACAATGAACTAAACTTCTCTATTGAAATTGACCCTGGGTACTTCTCAATAGACTTCCTGTCCTGGGAGACTTCCTGCCTATTGATACTTTAATCCCCTTATTGTTATATACGACGCAATACACGCGTCGCTTTTGTATGCGTGAGAGCACAATACAATTAAATGCGTTCCGCATGCATTGTGCGCGAAATGTGACTTGAGTCGAACTTGGCAGCCCGCTGTATGAGCTTTGAGTCGAACGAAGCGAGCTAAGAGTTAAAGAATGTAAAAACAAATGCGGGAGATGCCGGTTTTAGTCCTGACTTGTTTAATATTCTGTCTATCATCTTTAAAGGGCATATACTGTACTGGGAAGACAAAAAGCCTTTAAAAGGTGATTGTGAGCAATCTTCTTGCCAATGGTCTTAAATTCATGTATTGCCCATTTTAGAAATTTGCTGAAAGTTTTTTTGCCCTCAAATGATCCACATTTGGATGAATTAATGATTATCAGTGAAATTCTCCAAATGTTCGGGCCGAACAGTTGGGGGATTTGTGATTTAATCCCAAATAGCTACAAATGTGGATCATTTGAGGGCAAATAACTTTCAGCAAGTTTCTAAAATGGGCAATACATGAATTTAAGACCATTGGCAAGAAGATTGCTCATGATCACCCTTTGAAAGTTTTTTTGTCATCCCAGTACAGTATATGCCCTTTAAAACTGGGGATGTACATAAAAGAAGATGGCGACTGATAATGAATTACCTATACAAATGGCAGCTACTTCCTGTCATGTAGACATTCCTCACATTGAGAAATGTTTCTTGTTTTGCTGCTCCCCAGGGTGTCATGGGAAACGCACAGTACATGGGCATCATCCCACGAATCGTCCAAGACATCTTCAACCATATCTACCAGATGGATGAGAGTCTAGAGTTCCATATAAAGGTAAATATGATATGCCAATTATCTTATGTTCCATGTTGAGGTATCAATATATGTTATGTACCATATAAAGGTATGTAAGTCACTTCATGTCATATTTGATATTATGGTAGATATGATAAGTCAATATATGTTATGTTCCATATTAAGGTAAATATAATATGTCAAGTTGTTTAATGTTGAGATGATCCTTTAAAAAGGAAAAGCTGCAATACTTTTGAAATTTTGCTGTAAGTAAAACACATTGACCCATATTCATAATAGAGTTTTAATGCAAATATTGTACTTAGCCTGGACTAATTTTATAAGATGCCAAATTAAACAACATGAAACATTATTTTTGATTCACTATAATTGATTTTTGTTGTCGGAATTGAGTTGATGTACATAATAATTACAGCAAATAATTGAAATCACCCACTTGTTTGATTCTGTGCTGAAAATCATTGATAGCAAAGATATATTCTAGGAATAATGATATACTGTAGTGATATACTGTAGTGATATAATAATATACTGTAGTTGCCACTGAAACGACAAGTACCCTATATGAACTCGAACTCCAAAGGGCTTTCTCAGAATTGTGGAAGGTTTCTTTCCCAATATGATACCTATTAAAATTTAATTAGAGCTATGGAGCCATCAGTCTTTTTTGGAGGCTCTATTTATCAAGTTTAAATGGTTCATTCACCAAATCCTTCAGTTCCTTCACATTTTCCTGTAGGAGAGGAAACTGCAATATCTAAGCTTCCCATCTTCTCCAGTGGCTTGCCCTTGCAAGTCACACCAATGCCCATTTTTTGGACTCGTAGATTATCTCACACCCATAGACTTTACACTTACCTGGTTCCCATATCAGAAGGGTTAATGTGTTGGTTTCAATAGGGTTGATCAAAATTCTAAGAAGCGATATTAAGACATGGTTACATGGATATCAGCAAGCTGAGTGATCTTTTCAGAATCAAAATGTAGTACTCATTACGGCAAGTGAATTTAATCTTGGGAGTTGTCAGTGCAGTTAAGGAAATCACCCTTGTCTTTTGAAAATTTATAGATGGGTTTTTGATGGCACTGAGAATGTGAATGAAAGCACAAACAACATAATGAAGAACACGGAGAAGAAAAAAGTTTATCAACATTTCTGTCTTACTTTTCTTCTCTGATGTCTTTATTAATTTGTTTGTGTTTGCATTTATGTATCACTGCAAAGGAAGAAAAGAGAAAAAGATAAGATTATGCTACAAAATGTCAAGAGCCATTGGCGACAAGTACTTTTGCCCTTTTCTCTGAACATACACCTGCTGTGTATTGGCCACTGGATGGGCTTTGTGGTGATATCCTGTAAAATGGATGGATCCTGTGTGCGTGTATCTGTCTAATCCTGCCAACTTCCATTTACTTACAAGATTCTGCTGAACAGGTGCATGGTGAACATGTAGGTATTCCATGTAGGCTTTAGTTGTAAGGCGTGATTGATGAACGGCTTGTCATTGTGTAAGGTAGGTGTATATGAAGCTGGCTATATGTGTGTATTTACAATGTACATGTACATGTAGAGAAGGTATAAAGGAAAAGTGGTTGTTAGTGTGTACTAGCAGGAGGAGGAGTTATATAAAAACAAAAAAATGGAGGTGAGAGGGGAGGAGAAAAAAAAGAGATGGGCAGGGAAGACAACATAGATAAATGCCTTTGTTATTTAATAGGATTACCTGGCTATTTGCATATATGTGGGGAGATGGAAGAAAGGAAAAGAGGTAGTAAGTAGTAGGAGGAGGAAGGAGTTACAGAAAATGGGAGTTGAGAGGGGAGGAGAAAGGAAAAAGATGGGAAGGGGGACAAGATTGATGAACACCTTGTTATAGAATGCTAGTAGGAGTACCTGGCTATATGTACGACATGTAGAGATGAAGGAAATGAAAAGAGGTAGTCAATGAATAGGAGGAGGAACGGTTATAGAAAATGGGAAGGGGAGAGGGGAGGAGACATAAGGAGATGGGAAAGAGAGACAAGATTGATGAACGCCCAGTTACTGAATACTAGTAGGACTACCTGGCTATGTACAACATGTAGAGATGAAAGAAATGAAAATAGGTAGTCAGTGAATAGGAGGAGGAACAGTTATAGAAAATGGGAAGGGGAGAGGGGAGGAGAAATAAGGAGATGGGAAAGAGAAACAAGATTGATGAACACCTTGTTATTGAATAGGAGTACCTGGCTATATGCATGTATATACAGATGTAGAGATGGAAGAAAGGAAAAGATATGGTTAGTGAGTAGTCGGAGGAGGAGATATAACGAATGGGAGGGGAGAGGGGAGGAGAAAGAAGATGGGAAGGGGAGACAAGACTGAGGAATGGCCTTGTCATTGGCTACATGGCTACTATTTGTGTTTTTGTACATGTAGAGATGGAAGAAAGGAAAAGGGGTTGTCAGTGTGTGCTACATGTAGGAGGAGGAGGAAATGAGAGTGGGGAGGAAAGGATAAACAAGAAGATGGAATGAGAGACAAGATTGATGAATGCTTTATTATTGAATAGGAGTACCTGGCTTTTTGCATGTATTTACATGTAGAAATGGAACAAAGGAGAAGTTAGAGAGGAGGAGTTGAAAAAAAAAAAGACAGAAGGGAGAGAAAGAATATGATGGGAAAGAATGAGGATAAGGAGGGGGTATGGGAGGAGATGAATAGCAAAAGGAGAAGAAGGCAAATGGTGAAAATAAGAAGAAATAAGACAACTTAGGAAAGAAGATGATCAAAGAAACAGCAAAGGTGTAGAAGAACGAGATAGATGAATAAGAAAAAGAGGAGAAAAATAAAAAAAAACATCAGATGTCTTGTGTTAAATCCATTCATGAATAATTGGCATACATTTAAGACTAACGTCTTGTTGTCATTTACATGCTTTGTTATATTTTCATCAAGTTTCTAAATTTCTTCTAGTTTCTAACTTTGACTTTGTGGGTCATGTTGTCGGAGTTCGAATTTGACATATGTCTGCAATGAAGCATCAAATTACCATATAGATTGAATTCATCCAAGTCCGTCCCAATTTGACAAGGATGTGCAACATTCAGATGGATTCAGACATTCGATGTCGAGAGAGTGGGAGAGAGAGTGTGGGTGAGGGAGAGGGGGAGGAGAGAAAAGAGGCCAGCAGAGACAGAGTGAGATACACACATGAGGTTGGGGAAGGATGAGAGAGAGAGGAAGAGACAGCCAAGTGAAGTACACATTTGATGTTATGCCATTATTTGTTTTAAAAGATATTTACATAGTTGGGCTATCAATACACATGAAGGAGTTTGTTATTCCTAGCTCTTACAAAGCAAAGATCTTGATGCATGTAGAGCAAGGACTTATTTTCTGTTAATGACCTGTTCCATATGTCACAAAACATGTACCCTATCATTATATTGTATTGTAGAACTACATGTGCATACATTTCAAATGGTGAAACATTTAGACTTGAATAAATCATTATGTTACTTGCATGATTGTGAATACTGATGTTTGATCATTGATTGGTTTTCTCTCCCTCTCTTCTTCTCTCTAATCCTCTTACCCTCCTTTGAACTTACTTGTATGCCCAATTCTTTTCTCTTTTATTTTGTTGTTTCTCTTTCCCTCTACCTCTCACATCACTCTCCCTTCTGTTTCTCTCTCTCTCTCTCTCTCTCTCTCTCTCTCTCTCTCTCTCTCTCTCTCTCTCTTTCTCTCTCTCTCTCTCTTTCTCTGTGTCTGTCTCTGTCTATCTTTCTCTCTCTCTGTTCTTGCTCTGTACCTCTCCCTCTTCCTCACCCCCTTGACCTCCAGGTATCCTACTTTGAGATCTACATGGACAGAATTCGAGATCTATTAGATGGTGAGTCACTTCACTGCATAATCAATCAGCAGATATCTTTGTTTAAAGGGAGTATACTGTACTGGGAAGACAAAAAGCCTTCAAAAGGTGATTGTGAGCAATCTTCTTGCCAGTGGTCTTAAATTCATGTATTGTCCATTATAGAAACTTGCTGAAAGTTATTTGTTCTCATATGATCCACATTTGGAATAATTAGTGATTTAATCACAAATCCTCAAAATGTTTGGCCCGAACAATTTGAGGATTTGTGATTAAATCACTAATTACTCCAAATGTGGATAGTTTTATGGCAAATAACTTTCAGCAAGTTTCTAAAATGGACAATACATGAATTTAAGACCCCTGGCAAGAAGATTGCTCAAGATCAACTTTTGAAGGCCTTTTTGTCTTCCCAGTACAGTATACTCCCTTTAACTCCTATGCCAAAGAAAGTACTACCATTTTGTAGGTAATATATGTGTATTGCTAAAATTTGTCCATTGGCGCACACAGAGGTAATACAAGATACAAGATACAATATATTTTGTTCAGTCCAATATCATGGAAATTTGCTTTCCATCAGCACAATATGACAATGCAATACATATATAGCAACATTACATGTACTGTTTGTTATAATCTTCCTCTTCTGTAAGTTATAGTGTGGATAATATTAAAATAGACTCATTTGATGAAATCAGTGTGGATAACATTACTACATGTACTTGCTTCTCCGCACCAAGACATTAGCATGTCATTAAGTGCGTACGTGCCTGTGTGCATATGGCAGTAACAGGGTTGAGGACGAACAGAAGGTCAGCGTTCACAGGGACTTCGAAAACACTCATTACATGTGTAGCCGCTAGCGGTGCTGCAGAGCGCCATCTGCATAATCACAGTAAAACAAAAATGGGTCGTACATTTTCAAAGGTCAGTTCCTATCTCATGAACAGCTAAATCACAACATGCTTTATACTAAAGAAAGTCTGGCATCAAAGTGTGCTTGTGGTGAAAAACACATATACATACATGTAAGTGTTTCTAGACTGATGATATGCATAATGTGCATTACATCAGTCACGTACATGTACATGTATTACATCTATGTTTGACCACCTGTGACCTCTTGATGAACAGATCAAACGATTGATGAGCAAACAAATAGATTATGTTTGAGCCAAAACAATCAATGAAGCTCTTGAATGTCATTGTGATGAGTTCAAATGATGGCCTAAAAAATTGATTTCCCATGGCACCCCCAGCCCAAATACTGAACCGCATTATTGATGCAACATGTGTGTTATGTTGCAGTACATGTACATGTCCTGTGTGGTGTGGATTAATACATGTACATGTAGCTCAAAATTGCTGATTTCTTTCATACCCAAGCTTACCAAAATCAAACCTTAAATAGGAGCTGTTGTTACAGTCTTTATAGACCCTGAGGTGGCAAATTAAACAAAATATATACATATGAATTAGCAGATCTGGAATAAATTTTGTTCTAATAAATACTATGTAGAAAATTGGAAAACTTTCAGTTACACTGTGTGGTTGTATTCTTTCAGGATATTTGACCCATATTTGACTACACTCTCACCATGGAAACATTCAAAGAACATCATTAAATCTTCTGTTTTTGAATACATTCCACTCTTGTAATACCTCATCTTCCTTTCTTTGGCCATATTTATTCTCCTTGTTCTTTTGTTTTCTTTTTGTTAAAATTTGCCTTGAGTTCTTCAGCCCCTCTTCATCCTCACCACTCTTCCTTTTCACCTTTTCCTATTCTTCCAATTCTTCCTCTGTTTTCCCTTCTCCCTTCCACTTCTTCTTCTTCACCTGGTTCTTTATTCTTCATTGTTAGACTTCTATGTTAGTTCCTCATCCAGCTCCGTGTTCTCCCTTTTCTTTTCATATTCATCCTGGAACTACATTTCATCACAGACAATACACTTACATATAAACACACACACAAAGACATAATCATTGTATTATCATAAGCACGTAGCCCTTGAAAATGACTCATCCTGACAATTGATTTTTATTGTCCACAAGTGCAAATTTGCCATGGTGGAATATTGTTTGCTATGCAAATTGTTTGCCAATCTTGAATTGATTTTTGTAACATGTGCAGCTCCCATGGTAAACAAATAACCACACGGTATTATGTGTATCCACAGGATATACCATATAGAGGGTTTAAAGGTCCACTGTAAGTGAAGGCATGCTCAGTACGGGTTCCATCCTGAAAAACGATATTAACTCCTTATGCGCTGTTGATTCATTTTTGCACAAGTATTACACAGAAATCCCGTAGAGCAGCAGTTTCTGGTAGAGAAAGAGTTAACCCTTGTGACACCATGGTGCATGAAATGTTTTATAAGTTGAATGGCTCTTCCTAGCTTACAACTGAGAGGGTTAAAGGGATTGTAGAGAAGTGGTTAAATGATGGGACCAATTATTACTGAATATAATGAGAGAAGGGAGAGAGAGAGAGGGAGAGAGAGAGAGAGAGAGAGAGAGAGAGAGAGAGAGAGAGAGAGAGAGAGAGACAACTTATTATTTCAAAGTGATTCCTTCAGGTGATATGGTGATCAGAAGAGAATTAACGATGGGTTATATTATCTTACAAATTTATCCACAGAAGCTTTCTGTTACCATTAGAAGGTATTTGAATTGCCAATGTAGCATAACCATATGAAAATATGATAGAAGGTATTGAAAAGATAAGAGGAATTAAAAACTAGATTTTGGATAAATTGTACCATAAGCCCACGTACTGGGAATGTGGACGATTGTTGTACTTTATATTCTATCTCAAGATACAAGATACAAGATACAAGATATTTTATTCAGTCCAATATCATGGAAATTTGCTTTGAAGAGAGAATTTGAGAAAGCTATATTGTGCAGCGAATAATAATCAAATTCAAAAGGGTAGATACTGGATAATGACAAGGAAAACACCTAATTATTACAGAGTTTTAAAGGTTAGCAGACATCGAGTTTATTCTTTTATGGTTGTTTCCACCTCATTGAGATTCACTGATATGAGACTCCAATAAAAGTGAGAATGGTTTTTCCCCATCTTGACAACCTACAGAAGGCCAAAGAGCCCAGGGATGTAAGCACAGCAAAAGTCAATTTATGTGCAGAATATGATTTATTTGGCTCCGAGTAGTTGTAGGCTCGTGATTATTAAATGTGGGTAAGTGCATTGTGGGTAGTAGGCAGACGGCGCGTGGGGACATACACTTATTAATATTAGATGCATGCAAAAACAGACGTTGGAGAGATTGTCAGATCGATTGAAAGAGGAAGGATGATAATGGAGGAGTAGGAAAAGGACAATGCAGAGAAACCATAGCAGTTGCATTAATGCTACAATCCTTATAGAATTTATGTACTGCATTGTTTACAATGTATGTTGTTTTGCTTTTAATGAGAATTCCCAAATAAAAATGTTTTAAAAAATCCACAAAATTAAAGATGAAAAAAAAACAAGGCATTAAAACCCCTATAAAGTTGGTGTTATGTATTACTACATGCCTGTTGTGCATTTGGGGTGGGTACATGACTTGTGTATAATTTGATAATGACAATCAACCGATGCAAAATAACAATCAAGCTCACAATATTTTATGCTTAAATACAAAATCTTGTCTTGCTGCCATCTATCTACATCCATTTCTTTCTGCTTATTAGCTTCTTCCCTGTAATTTTTCTCTCTATTGCATTTAGATTTTCTTCTATTAATAACAATAAATACTTAAAATCTTTAAGGTTATTTGCTAATTACACATACATGATTACGCATAATGATAGCCAATATCACACTTTGATTAATATCTTTATTTTCTTTGTTTTGTTTTTTCAGTGTCGAAAACCAACCTGTCTGTCCATGAGGATAAGAACCGGGTGCCGTTCGTGAAGGGAGCATCAGAGAGATTTGTCTCAAGTCCCGAGGAGGTCATGGATGTCATAGAGGAGGGAAAGTCAAACAGGCATATCGCTGTCACAAGTAAGTTTGATGGATGGATGGATGGATGGAGAGGGATGAGATAGTTGACTGAAAGGATTACAAAAGTGATACTGTAAATGGATGGATGGATGGATGCATGCATGTAATAGGGGAGGGAACATCAAACTGACACATTGCTGTCACAAGTAAATGAGTGTGATGGATGGTTGGATAGATAAATGGACAGATAGATGGATGGTTAGATGATAGGTGGGTGGATTGATGGAGAGGGATGAGATAGATGAAGGAAAATATTGATAAAGTGATACTGCAGATGGATGATAGATGGATGGCTGTAAAAGAGGAGGGGGAGTCAGACACATTGCTGTCACAAGTAAGTAAGTGAGCTGGATGGATGGAAGGAAGGATAGGTGTATATCATTGAAGAGGACAAGTCAAATAGACATATTACTGTCACAAATCAGTAGGATGCATAGATGGAGCAATTGCAGGATGGAATGTATGGATAGGTGGACATTCTGAATTCATGAAAGTTCAACAATCTGTTGCGACCATTATTTTCTTCCAGACATGAACGAACACAGCTCCAGGAGTCACAGCATCTTCCTGATTCAAGTCAAGCAGGAGAACATGGAGACCAAGAAGAAACTCAGCGGCAAACTTTACCTGGTCGATCTGGCTGGTAGTGAAAAAGTGAGTCTGGGGAGCTATTTGGGGGGGGGGGGGAGGGGCAATGGAGGGGTGAAGGGAAAACATTTTCTAGAATTAAGTGAGGCGAGAGAACATGGAAGTCAACAAGAAACTTGGCGGCAATCTCTACCTGGTCAATCTGGGTGGTAGTGAAACATAAGCATAGGGAAATATGAAGGGGGTAAGTGAGATAGGGCCAGAAAGTGGGGTGAGGATGGACATGAGAAGGAAGTGGACAGCATCGTACAAATTAGAGAACATGGAGACATGAAGAAACTTAGTGGCAACCTCTCCCTGGTCGGTCTGGCTGGTAATGTAAAGGCAAGTGTGGTGAGGTGCAGGAAGGTTGAGGGAGGTACAATCTCTTCTTGATTACTGGTATAGTAAAGGGAAGAAAAAAAATGGAGTTCACAAAGAAACCCTGTTGGAACTAAACATACCCTTACTCAAAGAAATCATGCTGTATGAATCATTTCTCATATATATCATATATGCCAATGTCCAGTTGCAGTAATCAAGAACTCAGATTTTTCCATACTCAACCTAGAATTTGATTTCAGTGAGACTTCATGATTTTGTGAATGGTAGCTCAAAAGTGAATATGCCACATTGGAATAATAGATTTAGATTGATCATACATGTCAATGTCCAGTTGCAGTAATCAAGAACTCAAATTTTTTCATACTCAACCTTAGAATTTGATTTCAGTAAGACTTCATGATTTGGTGATGTCATGTTTTTTACCCCAGGTCAGCAAGACAGGAGCCGAGGGTACCGTTTTAGATGAGGCCAAAAACATCAACAAGTCTCTCTCTGCCCTAGGAAATGTTATATCAGCTCTGGCCGAGGGAAAGGTAAGTTAGCTTATTCCAGTCAAAGTCCCAGAGCTGTTTTAAATACAGTTTAATAATTGTCACTTACCATTAATGGTAACTACCATGGAAACAGCCAATGAGCTTTGATTATTGCACATGCTGCCATGGTAGTTACCATTGACGGTTAGTTACAATCATTGAAAACCTATATGCAACATGGCCCTGAACAACAATTATTGATTAATTAAAAACAGATTGATTTTTTCAATGTATGAAAAAGAAATTGGATCTCCCATCTCTTACTATGGTAGATGTGATTGATGTTAGTATTCATGTTCATGCTTAACATTCTAACATATTGCACAGTATACGAGTAATCCCACCAAGGCATATACATGTATGCCTTGGCTGGCACATGGAATGTGATTGACAATGTGGGCTTGTCTCCCAAGACTATAGTTGTCACTGTATATTGTAGATGAGATTAGATGATCAGCATTGGTGACTTGGGATGATTTAAATGAAGCATTGCATTATTTTATTACAACCCTAACATGACATTAAGATGATGTGTGTCACATGACTCATGTCAATCGATGAATGAAGGGATACCTCAATATCTGTTTAACCCCTTTCATCTCCATGTGTGTGGCAGAAATCTCACATCCCTTACCGCGACAGTAAGATGACTCGCATCCTGCAGGAGTCGCTAGGAGGCAACGCCCGCACCACCATTGTCATCTGCTGCTCCCCATCCTCGTTCAACGAGTCCGAGTCTAAGTCAACTCTCATGTTCGGACAGAGGTCAGTGTCAGAGATGAAACACATTTGATATTAACCCAAACACTAGCGAACCGGGTATACGTGGTTCCCAAATTTCCCACTCAGAAACAAGGAACCCAGTCCCCAGAAACGTAACCATCTCAGCTTGTTTTAAACTCTGTTTTAAGTTCTTATTCCTTTTATATGAGTTCAGCTGATATGTGCAATTAGTACTTCAATTGCTGTCTGTTGAATGTCTGTCCATCAACTGTTTATGCACTATCTTCGGAGTCTTTTGGCAGATAAACGTGGTACCTGTACCTGTTTGTAATTCATGGAGCCAATGAGACCGGGATCCTTGATGTTGACAGAGCGCTTTTCCCGTGATTACGGGTCCCATGACTGTGGCCGTGTTTATCAACTTTTCAGAAATTTAAACGAGTTTCCAAAGGCCTTTACGAACGCGTTTCCAAACGTGTCTCCAAACGCGTTTATAAAATGGTGTGTTTATCAACTCGAACGCCCAAGTCGAAAACCGGCCTTGTCACCGAAAACATGTGGTTTAAATGCGTTTCAAAACAGCTTTGCGTTTATCTCGCTTCTTTAAACGCGTTTCTGGTTTAAACGCGTTTAGGATCATACAAATTTGCGTGTTTCAAAACAGCTTTCCAAACCCCATAATCAAAACACCATTGCGTTTATCAACTCGTTTCAACGTGTTTGGAAACCTTAATTCTACAAAAAAAAGAGTTGATAAACACGCCCTGTGACACTTACTATCCCTTACTTTAAATGCCTGGTTCTTATTCCTTGACAGGGCGAAGACCATCAAGAACACTGTGACAGTCAACATTGAGCTGACAGCGGAGGAGTGGAGGAGCAGGTATGAGAAGGAGAAGGAGAAGAACGCCAGGCTCAAGGCTCAGCTCCATGTGCTGGAGACAGAACTGCAGAGGTGGAGAGGAGGTAAGAGGCACATCAAAGATTTTGCAGACTGATCATGGATACTATCGACATCCATGACCAGCATTTCTAATATCACAGCTACTGTACTGTCATCACACCCTCACCTCTAACTCTTCCTTTTCATCATCGCCTCCATCTCTAATATAATTCCCTTCATTATCATCAACATCATTACCGTCACCATTATCATCATCATCACTGTCATCACCATCACCATTGCCATCATCACCTCCATCACTAATATAATCACCTTCACTATCATCAACATCATCACCACCATTATCATCACCATCAACACCATATTCATCATTATTGCCATCTACATCTTCAATGTCATCTACCCAATCATTGTCACAATCATGTCCGTCACCATCACTATTATCACCACTATCATCATCATTATCACCATCATCACCATCATTACCATCATCACCATTATCATCACCATCATCACCATCATCACCAACATCATTATCATTACCATCACCATCATCACCACCATCATCACCATCATCATCATTGCCGTCACCATCACCATCACCATCATCACTTCAACAATCTTTTTCCTCCTCTTCTTCAATGCTGAAGCATAATTGTAGTAACACATGGATGCCAAAGAATCGCCACCGCCCACACTACATCATGTTCCTGTGTTGTCCTGATGCGCTGGGTACATTCCTAAACCCATTTGATAATCACCCTATCTCTCTCACGCCCCCGTCTCTGTCTGTCTCCTCTCCTCCCAGGCGAGACGGTGCCAGCCAACGAGCAGGTGGACAAGAACCCAGAGATTCTGAAGGACATGATTACCCAGCAGCAGCCCAATGTCATCCAGGTCTCAGAGGAGGAGAAGAACAAGTGGGAGGAGGAGAGGGTCAAGCTCTTCGAGCAGCTGGATGAGAAGGTAAGAAAACAAGACGGATGCGTGTTTGTGTGTGTTTGTGCATGTGTGTGTGTGTGTGTGTGTGTGTGTGTGTGTGTGTGTGTGTGTGTGTGTGTGTGTGTGTGTGTGTGTGTATTTGTGTTTGTGTGAGTGTTGTGTGTTTCTTGGTCCTAGATGAAGTGAAGAACAAGTGGAATAACATAGATCGAGTGTCAAGAGTACATCATTGATTGACCCTGCTACTCTTGAAACTCCAGTGACAAACCCTCATTTTCCTCCTGGTCTCTAGGACAGCAAGATTAACAACCAGAAAACTTAAGACATGGCGAACCAGTTTTACAAAGACATCACATTTATGTCAACCTTACATCAGGGAACGACCCTGTTCTACAAGTAAAACACTCGTTTTTCTCCCGGTCTCCAGGACAGCGAGATTGACAACCAGTCGCGTCTGACGGAGAAGCTGAAGCAGCAGATGCTGGAGCAGGAGGAGCTGCTGTCCTCCATGCAGCGGGACTATGAGCTTCTTCAGGGCCAGATGGGCCGTCTGGAGGCGGAGAATGCTGCAGCCAAGGAGGAGGCCAAGGAGGTGCTCCAGGTAAGATCTTTGGTCCAAGATCTGTCTCTTAGTCCAAAACCAAACTTTAGGTGGAGACCTGTCTCCTGGTCTAAGACAGGTTAGTCTAAGACCTCCCTTGTAGTCTAAGACTACAGCTAAGGAGGTGCTCCAGGTATTGTAAGACCCCTGGTCTTACTCCAATACCAGACATTAGTCTGAGACCTGTATCATCCTAGTCCAAGACAAATTAGTCTAAGACCTCAAGGAGGAGGCCAAGGAGTGCTCCACGTAAGACCTTCAGTTTAAGACCTTTCTCTTAGTCTAAACTTACAAGTTAGTCTGACACCAGTGTCATGGTCTAAAACCATGGAGGAGGCCAATGAGGTGCTCAAGGTAAGACCGTTGGTCCAAGACTTCTCTCTTAGTCTAAAATTACATGTTAGTCTGTCACGCCTCTGCTAGTATAAAACCACAAGTTAGTTTTATACTCTCTCCTAGTCTAAAATCACATTTTCTTTCAAAAGCTCCCTTATAATTCAAGACAACAATCTTCTAGCCTTTGGAAAGTTAATCAGTGTATATTTTTCTTTTTTTTTTCAAGAAAACAAGTTAGTTTTAGGCCATTCATCTAGTCCAAGATAAATTGATTGATAACATGGATTTAATCTCTTTTGAAATAAAAGTCGTGATATATTTTTATAGAGTACCAAAGTGGTGTCGTCATATCCATCATCATACAGGTTGATGGTTTTAAACAACATCATTTAAGTAATGGTTTCACTGGTCTGATATTGTCCAGCAAGCCAGTGTCGGGCTCTTCGGGCTCTGTGACCTGTGACCACCAATATTTATTTTATTCATTTTATTTTATTGGTATTATTTACCCAGGGTAGCCCCTTCAGTGGTTGGACACTGTTCTACCAGGGGGCCCTGCTTTGACATATAACACAAACATGGTTTACATATATACAAACAAATAACATGTATAGTTCAATGAGAAATAAACACCATTTTGGAATTTGCATTTTATCGATGGACAATAACAGTTGAAAATGTATTCCAAGTAGACACACCTGTAATACTGGAAGCACATGTATCATTTCTCTTCGACTTGTAACCAAGTATGTATATAAATATGTGAGGGAATTGATTTTGTTTACAAAATTAAAAAGTTATTTGTTTTTGCAGTGAGCGATTAAAACAGTTGAAAACATATCTCACATTACATCACTTGAAAAACTGGTTAAACTGGTAAGCACATGTACTTGTCTTATTTCGTCCTGGACATTAACCAAACATATATATGTTTTTAACAAACCAAACATTTTATCAATGTTAGCTCTATTCATATAGTTTAGAACCAGTTGTCATGACGACATGCTCATATGCCGTCACACCCCGTTACTCCATCGCCATTGCTCCACTGTTGTCTTGTCTCATCCCATAGGCTCTGGAGGAGATGGCCGTGAACTACGATGAGAAGTCCAAGGAGGTCGAGGACAAGAACAGGATGAATGAGAACCTCAGTGAGGAGGTCAACGAGAAGCAGGTAAATAGGATCAACTCTTTCCTATGGTGTTAGTAGAAGGAATCAAAATTAGATCTCAACATAGGGTGCTCTATGCTCAACTTTTTGAGTCAGAATCGGGCTTTGTAAACGTTTAAATCAGGTTTGCTTCCATGGTTACTATTGTTTAAATGCCGAACTCAACTGAACTAAAAGTGTGTTTCAGATTGGCGTTTCACTCAAAACACGGTTCATGGGAGAGCATGAACAGAACATCCCTTATAAAGCCTTTATGGTTGGAGGAAAAAAATTGGTGCAAACCACAAATTTGCGAATGTTAATGTTGTATTTGTGGATGCAAGTCAGTGCCCGAATTTGACCTGTCCTCCTAGGTCAACTTAGCATGCGTATGTTCGAACCAAGGATCTCTCTGCAAGAGGTGGAAGCTCTCACCACTTTGTCACAGTGCCCTCATTGAATGTTTATTGAATGTTTTGCGGAGAAACAATAGACGGTATTGTTTTGCTGTTGTGTTGTTTTGACCAGACCGCTTTGAACTCGACATCCATGGAGCTACAGAAGTTGCAGGAGCTTGAGCAGCACCAGCGTCGCCGCATCACAGAGATGATGGCTAGCCTGCTCAAAGACCTGGGAGAGATTGGGACTGTGCTGGGTGGCAATGCTGCTGATATGAAGGTAAGGAGGGGGAGGGGGAGGAGGAGGGGTGTGGTTAGAGGAGAGAGAGAGAGAGGAACAGGTAGAGGGACAGAGAAGGAGACAGACAGAGAGAGGGACAGAATGGGAGAGGGACAGAGAGAGGGGCAGAAAGGGAGACGGACAGAGAGAGTGACAGAAAGGGAGAGGGACAGAGAGAGGGACAGAAAGGGAGAGCGACCAAGAGAGAGGGAGTGGGAGAGGGACAGAGAGAGAGAGAGGGGGAGAGAGTTAAATGAAGAAGGCGAGAGAATTAGATGGAAAGACAGAGAGAGAGTAAGATAGAGGGAAAGAGAGAGAGAGAGAAAGTGGGAGGAAGTTTTGGAAGGAAGGAGGAAAGGACGGCAGACATGATGGAAAGAAGGTGATAACTTGAGGTATGAAAAATATCCCCAGCAGGCATTTAGGAAGATGTGATGATGATTATGGATTAGGTTATGTTAAAATAGTCTTTCTTTCAGCGCAATGTAGAAATACAAAGATGATTTTAAGGTTTGTAGCTCCACACCCGCACATACAACTGCATCCTGCATGATTATGATAACCCGGTTGTGTGTTTCATTCATCAGCTCATCTCGGAGTTCAGGAAGCACGGTAGTACAAACAGAAAAGTGAGTGACTATGTCAGCTCTTAACACCTTGTTCATGTAGAATATGTCTACACCGTCATCATCATCGTCATCATCACCACCACCATCTTCGCCTGTTCTGGGTTTTTCAAAAACTTTTAAATACTCAATTATCCTGTATAAATCTAGAACAGTTTTTGTATTGTAATGTAGTTTTTCATTCTCCAGCCCAAGGTAGAGAGCGTGGAGAAAGTAAATTCGAAGTTGACCATACAAATCAATGTCCCGTGGCTTCTCTGTTACCCACCAGTCTTGCTAAATCCGTCTGTATTTTTTATGCCGCCTTTCCACTCCCCAGCCCAACGTGGAGAACATCGAGAAGGTAGATGAGGAGTTCACGATGGCCCGTCTGTTTGTCAGTAAGATGAAGACGGAGGTGAAGACCATGTCGCAGCGCTGCAAGCAGCTGGAGCTGAGCAACGTGGACCAGGAGGCCAAGATCCAGGCCACAGAGGAGGACCTGGGATCCTGCAGGATGCTGATCCAGCAAGTAAGAGATCTCAAACCTTCTCTCTCTCTCCTTCAATGTGTCACTCTTTCACTCTATTCACCTTATTGGTTGGTCCTCTCTATCTGTTCTCCCTCTTTCCCTCTCTTCACTTTCTCAGTTTGTTCTTCGCTCTAAATGTTCTCTCCCTTCTCTCCTCTCCTCGAACTTCCCTTTTTCTCTCTCTATTTCTCTGTCTCTGTCTCTGCATATGTCTGTTTGTCTGTCCCCTCTCTTCTCTATCTGTCTACCCCTCTCTTCCAATCCCTCTCTCTCCCTTTCCCTCTTCCTCTTCCTCTCTTTGTCTGTCTGCCTGTCTTCTCCCATCTTTTCCTCTTTCTTTCTCCTCATCTACTGCTCTCTCTCTCTCCCTCTTTCTCTCTCTCCTCCTTTCTCTCCCCCTTTCTCTCCTTCCCTCTTTCCCTCTCTCCCTCTTTCTCTCTCTCCCTCTTTCTCTCTCTCTCTCTCTCTCTCTCTCTCTCTCTCTCTCTCTCTCTCTCAAAATATTTTCAGTGTGAACTCCTCATTTAATGTATGACTAAATGGATGGATGGATAGATGAATAAATTAATGGGTGGATGAATGGAATGTAATATATCGCTCATTCATTCTCGAACTCGCAGCACGAGGCTAAGATGAACTCACTGTCTGAGAGCATCCGTGAGACGGAAGGCAAGAAGAGGCATCTTGAAGACAGCGTGGACATGCTGAACGAGGAGGTGGCCAGACTTCGAGCCACAGGTCAGCTCACTGCACTGGACATTTCATTTAACCCTCGTAGTACCAAGGCATGAAGAGATTAGTGATTTATAACACAGTGAATGAGTCTATGGTAATGAGAGGGTTAACCCTGTTAGTACCAAGATAAAGAGATTATTGATTTACAATACAGTACATGAGCCCATGGCAATGAGAGCCAGGGCTTTTAACAGCTGCAAAATCATTTCATGTTCCACAACATACAGACTTTGTAGTTTTGTTGCACAAAATCTTCAATAAACATAATGATTTCCTCTGTGTGCTCTAAAGAATAATTTATGCTCATTCTTGAAGGGTACCAAACCTGACAAGCTTAATCCGTGTATTAACTATGGAAGGCTGACTGTTCAGTAATGATCTATTTCAATTCATACTTTAAAATACTTGTGAAGTTCAAGAGAAGTTGTGTTTCATGAATATCAAAAATAGTTGTGTATTTGCACTCAATCAGAGCAGAGCTGCATGTTTGGTAACTGGAAAGAATAGAAGATTGACGACATTATCACACATACTTTGTTTTGTCAAATGAATCTGAAGAGGAATAATTTTGGTACACATTTCTCTCCATAACTACATTTACATCCAGGCTTAGTCCGTAGATTATATGTTTTTTTATATCATGTTTTGTTGTTTGTTTTCTCAGAGGAGATGCGATTGGTCGACCAGGAAGACAAGAAGAGGGAGCAGGAGGATAAGATTCAGTCTGCTCATGAGGTCAAGGTAGGTTGTGTGTTGAGTGTCCTTTTAAATCTGTTAAGAACTGATAAGTAATTTTTAAGATGTTGCAATATGGAGCTTTGTTAATAAGGATGTTAGTTCTCCTCCTGGTCTATTGCATGATTAATATTGCATTCCAGGGCCCTGTAACATTTAGGTTTGCAGTCAATTACAAATTTGAAAAACAAATTCTGATTGATTACTTGTCAGTCTTTTGGACAACGAGCGCATGTAACAATGGTGTCGATTGGCCATTGCAATTTTGCGATTGATTGCAAACGTTTATGTTACGGGGCCCAGATTATAATATGATGCATAGTGATGGGAAAAGAAAATGATGTGCAGAGGAGGAGGAGAAAGAGGAAAAGAGGATGACGGAGAAGAAGAAGAGGAGGAAGAATATGATTTAAAAATAACTATTTGAAAACAGGAAGAAATTCCGGTATTTAATTTAGCACAAGAACTGGTCACCAGTCGTCCTTTGAGTCATGCATAACTTGTGAACAACTTTATGAAACAGAGCCTTGGTTACGAGTTGATTATCCATCTTATCTGCTCTTTCCTGCAGGCGTCTCTAATGGAGCAGATGGAGTCTCACCGTGAGGCCCACCACCAGCAGCTGACCAACCTCCGCACAGAGATCAACGAGAAGGAACACATGATCGAGGAGCTCAAAGAGTAAGTCACTATCCTAGGCCCCATCGCTTAAAACTTACCATTAATCATAACTCTGCCATCAATGGTAACTACCATGGTAACATCACTCAACAGCCAATGAAATCCAGGGTTGCCACAGAGGTTGCCATTTATGGGGTGCAAAATAAATCATCTGGGCCCGTTGCATAAAATTTACCATCGATGGTAACTACTATGGAAACATCGCTCGACAGCCAATCAAATCCAAGGTTGCTATGGAGCTTACCATTTGTAGCAAAGTTGCCATCAAAGGTAAGTTTTATGCAACAGGACCCTGTAGTTCCATTTCATGTCTCTGTTGCAAAGTGATCAAAGGCATAGGCCTGCAATGGTGGTTTAACTTAGACTGTGTACTGAACGTAGACTAACTTCATGGGGCGCAAAATAATTCATCTGATGCTGTCACAAAATGATGAATTCAATGTAGTATGAACACCCTGTATCTCTTTCTATGTGTGTGTTCACACACAAGAAATGGCGAATGGAAAAGCATGAAGCTAAGCATGAATTTGATGCAATGTGAACACCCTGTATCTCTTTGTGTGTGTGCGTTCCCACAGCATCAACCAGCGCATGACTCTGCAGCATGAGAAGCTTCAGCTGGACTATGAGAAGCTTAAGATCGAGGAGGCTGAGAAGGCTGCCAAGCTGAGGGAACTCAGGTGAGAACACTGCTTCCTTTATGATTCAACTCTGATAGTTCATGTGTCACTATTACATTTCTTGCATTACAAATACATGCAAATCCTGCAGAGCGGCATTTTGCCTGGCAATGGAAATGAGCTGGAGGAGAAACCGTAAGATGCAAGGAGAGAATGTATGAGAAAGACAAATCAATTTTTCATATTTTTCATGTAATAATTGCAGAGCTGCCAAGTCTCCCTGATTTTGCAGGAGACTCTCTGAAAATAAAGCAATATTACTAGATTTCATCACATCGCCCAATCGCCCTGATTATTGATAAATTATTGTCATTAGGTTGTACATGTATGCAATTGATCGACATCTCCCTGATTTCTGATGAAATTTCCTAAAATCTGCCTGATTGTTGAATTTCAATGTTGGTAGCTCTGATACTTGGCCAACTGAAGCTCCTAAAGGAAAAGTCCACACTTAGGTTAATTTGGTTTTGATTAAATGAAAACAACATATTAGTGAAGATTTGATGAAAATCAATCAAAGAATAACAGAGTACTGTCTGGCATACCAAGGGCCAATGAAAGTCACAATTGTATTCTGACACTACTTTTCTTCAAAAGCATACATTTAACTATACACTTGTAGGCATCATTAAAGACAATCTTTTGCTTCTTTCTGTCATCTTACATCCCGCAGCCAACAGTTCGACCGACGGGAACAGGCCAAGCAAGACCTCAAGGGTTTGGAAGAGACAGTAGTAAGTACACTTTCATTCATCTATTGACTAATCAAAGCTACGAGGTAGTAGTGGTAAAGACGTGCGGATGTGTTATCAATGGAGTGACCTCAAGGGTTTGGAAGAGACAGTAGTAAGTACACTTTCATTCATCTATTGACTAATCAAAGCTACGAGGTAGTAGTGGTAAAGACTTGCGGACATGGTATCAATGGAGTGACCTCAAGGGTTTGAAAGAGACAGTAGTAAGTACACTTCTATTCATCCATTGACTAATCAAAGCTACGAGGTAGTAGTGGTAAAGACTTGCGGACATGTTATCAATGGAGTCCTGTTCTGCTACAACCATGGGTCCCATGTTAGTTTGATTTCTTGAAATCTGGGGGGATTCGTCTAAATATGGAGGAAATGTTTAAATTAAACGCAATTCAGACCCAGGGGAGATGGTAAAACAGTTTCGTCATGATTACGGCCTGTCATTATCACCAATACTACCTTATACCTTTAAGTGGGAAAGTAAACATAAACACAAGATAGCTGATATGTATGGAAGTAGCATACTTGAAATAAGCAGATTGGAAAGAAAGTAAGATATTTTTATAAATCAATTGAAATTGCAGCTAGACTCATTCCCATAAATGGCTAGTACATGTCAAATTTTGCTTCAATTTTTAATGATATGGTTGACTTTTTGCGACCAAGTTAGCACATTTGTTATGGTGAACTTGCCCTTTTTAAGTGTATAAGATATTGTTGTAGTCCATATCGGAAAATGCTTCACTGTGTATTAAAAAAATCAAAAATTACCTGATGTATCCAGTATCTCTATGAGGTCTATTGAAAAAGTAATAGATATGGATTTGGGGTAAGATTGTTTGCTATGCACATGCTTATTTTAAGTAAGTCACTCTATCTCTCTTCATATTCCTCCCTATCATTTTTTTCTTTCTCCCTCTCTCTCTCCCTCTCTCTCCCTCTCTCTCCCTCTCTCTCACCCCTATCCCTCTCTCTTTCACTCCATCTCTCTCCCTCTCCTCCCTTTTCTCTGTCTCCCTCTACAGGCCAAGGAACTCCAGACGCTACACAACCTCCGCAAGTTGTTTGTGCAGGATCTGCAGAACAGGGTGAAGAAGGTAATACGCTTTCCTCTGTAGCCTCTCCTTGGTTAGCAATAAGCAGGGGTTCAATGGTTCACTCTCAACCATTTGTTTTCTGAGCATGAAAGATAATCAATTCACACCAGGGCCCTGTTGCATAAAACGTACAATTAATGGTAACTCTGCCATCAATGGTAACTACCATGGTAACGCAGCTCAACAGCCAATTAAATTCAAGGTTTCCATAGAAGTTGCCATTGGTAGCCAAGTTACCATCAATGGTAAGTTTTATGCAACAGGGTCCAGATGAAGCAAACATAAAGGTGGAGGCATATTTATCAACTGCATGGCAGCCACTTGCTGTAGTCTTATTCCTGGCCCGAATAAAAGCCCATACAACTAATTACATTTCCAAACTAAAGCAGGGAAGTGTTTTTATTATGGAGAGCCAATCACAGTCAAGAAATTTTATTGAGACTTTACACTAGATTTCTTCCTTACTTTGTCAACTGGCACATATGTGCGTGCACACACACCTATGCATGTGATTGCTGCTAATTTTGTGTCGTGAATGCCTTGGACAGGCGATGGTTCTCCTAAATCCTCTTATACACCCATTCATTCTTCCTAAGTTTCAATAATTTCAATGAAGTTAGGAGAAAAGTTAGTATTGGATTCAGGAGCAAAGTTAGGAAAGATTTTGGAATAACATTTAAGAGAAACTGTTGTTGTAAGTCAGCATTTTGGAATACCCCCCGCCCCCTGGTTCTCATTGTATACAATGGACTGATGTATTTCTTCACCTGACTGTCTTCTCTCAGGCTCTGGAGGGCGGCGATCGTGATGATGACTCCGGTGGCAGCCAGGCTCAGAAGCAGAAGATCTCCTTTCTGGAAAACAACTTGGAGCAGCTCACTAAAGTACACAAACAGGTCAGCAATGCTCCTGTCTACAAAATAACGTTTTGCCTTTACCATGCCTGCGCTATGAAGTGGCCGGATAGCATTGCTCCTGGGTTCTCTGCTCATCAGACTGTCTTGACCTCATGTAGAGGATAAGAAATAATTGATCAAACTGTCATGGTACTTGGTACCATGATAATATATGACATGAAAATTAAGTGATTTGGGGTCATATAGGTCAAAGATCACAGGTCACGGTTTAAGGTCATAGGTCCAGGTGAAACCTGAAAATTTTGCTGTTTACTGTTTTTAGCATTTACGAGGCCGTAAATTAGAGAAGGCAGGCGTTTCATTGCAGTGCACCGTGCGGGCAGCAAACATCATCCACGTCCACATGAATTCTGAATTTAATCTAAATTGCTATCATCCCCCTCATTAAAATCCTTCTTATTTTCATCTTGACCTTCTCTCCCCCAGCTGGTGCGAGACAACGCTGACCTGCGATGCGAGCTGCCCAAGCTTGAGAAGCGTCTCCGGGCCACGTCCGAACGGGTCAAGTCCCTGGAGATGTCTCTCAAGGAGACCAAAGAGGGCGCTATGCGTGATCGCAAGAGGTACGTTACCCCAGGAACCATTAGCTATCATGTAAACCTCTGTGTGCTATGGATGCATTTCTGCATTTAATACACACAAATTACATTATTTTCCGATCCCTTCGATTGTAGTATGATGTTAACCTTTCAAATTTGACCTTTGACCCGGACAGGTACCAGCAGGAAGTGGACAGGATCCGAGAGGCCGTGAGGCAGAGGAACTTTGCCAAGAGAGGCAACAGCGCCCAGATTGGTAAGTCTTTTTGGACCCATATGAATGACCCGAGAGGAAGATTGCCTTCTACAAAAAATGGAAACAATTTTTGTGAAAGTTCTAACATGTCATGGAGCAGAACAAGGTTTTTTTATGTGTTAGAAACGCCATGTTATTAAAGACTAATTACATAAATAAAAACTGATTTAGAAAATTTATTAGATGGAAGAGAATACTCTTTGTGACTGTAATTATGCTTAAATTGAAAGTGACATGCTCAGAAAGAAAATATTTCTTGTTTCCTTGGGTGATCTTGATATCTACTTGTATGTTTGATACATAGGTTGTTGAAATATTACTGATATCCAATTTTCTTTGTAATTACTCACTCTTTTTATCTTCATTGTTTTACTTCCTCTTCCTCCTTCTTCTCCACCTTCATCTCATTCATCTTCTCCTCCTTTCTCTTTTGCTTTCTCCCCTTTCCTTTCCACCGTTTTTCTCCCTCTCCACCTTCTTCTTCATCTCTATTTCTTGTTTTTGTTCGCCATCTTCGCCATCTTTTTCATGTTGGTCAATGATACCTCCTGCTTACTCAAGCCTTGTGCTTGTTTGTAGACGTCCCCTTCATCTATGCTCTTTCTCAAATGGATTACTTTGTATTTTGATGTTTTTACTTTGATGAAAGTAAAATTGGATTGAATTGAATTGATTCACAGCCAAGGCCATCCGAGCGGGCCACCCACCCATGTCCCCCAGCGGTCCTGGGAGCATCCGGGGAGGAGGGGGCCAGTACACCGGTATCAGGGGGGGCGGCGGCGGCTCACCCGTCATCAGGCCCAACTCCCAGGGCAGCCCTGGCCCCATCGATCAGAATAACAGCTTTGAGAAATCGTGAGTCATCCTGACAGTGTCAATTCATTCTTGATTTGAATGACAATATATGTCAAATTGCACAATGAAATTATGTAGTAAAAAGATGATCAAATACAAAGATATCATTTAATTGAGTACCCCACCACTCCTCCCTACTCAACCCCAGCCCTGACACAGCGAGCTGGCTGCAATATCTGAACCAAACTATATAGCTGTCTCATACACAAGAAGATTTGATTGATGATGATGATGATGATGATGATGATGATGATGATGATGATGATGATGGCGTATCCATATCAGGATGTTGCTGCAGTACAGTCCACCCATACAGATCTCTATCCTATGCTAATCTGCCCACTGCAACAAGGGGCATCACACCCTGCTTCCAACATCATTTGATCATTTGATTAACATGTCTTATTGAAGAATTAAAAAAAAAAATTGAACTTAATGTCAGATTAACAACTAGTAAAAAGGTTTTTGGATATAATGATCTTTCCATATGAATGGTATATAAGGACTTGTCTTTGAACACAGTGGTCTTTCTGGGCAGTGGTCCTCATGTACAATGGTCTGCACAGACAAGTTAGCTTGGCTGTCTGGCTTTGGGACATGGCTGATTCAAACTTAAAGATTGTCCGTCCCTTTTGCAAGCTTAAAATTTGAAATCGTCTTTCACGATCGTAAATTGAAGAAAGTGTGATTCAAGACCATTTCTAAGAATATAGCATGTTGAAGCTTTCTGTATATGTAAAAAATTCAGCCGTTAAATTTCAAACCGACTTTTTTCGTACTACGAAAAAAGTATTAGTCTTCGTTACAGTATCTATGTGGTTATTATGCAAGTGTGAAATCCTAATTTTATGAGTAATTACCAAACTATGGAGATGATTCCTTCTATAGAACAATTTTTTCATAATGCGTTTTATAATTCAATAAACAGATTAATCAATAAAGCAGATATTTCAACACAAACTGCTAAGAGCCTGAGGCAAAGACTATTAATCAGACGTTGTTTACGTGCATTATTTGAATTTTACACTACGTATCAGTTTCAAATTATGAATATACAGCTTGCTAACACTTCTCTATATGTTTTGCCAATGTTTCGATGGTTTTCTGGTGATCTGCAAAAGGGACGGGCTGTCTTTAAAGATAACAGTCTGGTACTCAAAAGACTAGTCAGTCTTTCATTCTCCTCTTTTCTCCCCACGTCCCAAAGCCCAGAGAAAGAATTAAGAATGATTAGTCTACCGCAGCCAGACCCATTTATTGAATATTGTAGTTTGGATTGAAAATACCCAACAGCCTCCAAGCCAGGCTACAGACAGGTTTGACAGAGCTTCTAAGTCTCCCTGGTTTCGCAGGAGACTCCCTGAAAGTAGACCAATATTACTGCATTGGATTTCATCACATTACCCAATCTCCCTGATCATTGATAGATGATTGTCATGAGGCTGTATGCATTTTATAGACATCTCCCTGATTTCGGGTGAAATTTCCCCAGATCTTCCTGATTGTTGAATTTCATTGTTGGTACATGTAGCTTTGGTTTGACTTGATTTTTCTTCCTCTGGTGTTGTTGCTCCCGTAGGCTG
The DNA here is from genome assembly GCA_963669155.1 of Arbacia lixula. Lineage (NCBI taxonomy): Eukaryota > Metazoa > Echinodermata > Echinoidea > Arbacioida > Arbaciidae > Arbacia > Arbacia lixula. Next base: position 6,537,370 of record OZ022589.1, read on the forward strand.
AATCCCAACGATGCCGAGAACATGGAGAAGAAGGCCAACAAACGCTTGCCCAAGCTGCCACCTGGCGGTAGGTGTCAATCAGCCATTTCAACTCATTTACATTTCAATTGTATCCATTCGTTTCATCATACATCTCCTTAAAAGAAGACAATGCACATCACAATATGTCATTGTAATAAAATAAGTGAAATTAACATTATCTCATCTTATGTTATAATACAACTCTTTAAAAGAAATTCACTGCTACCTATATGTATAGGGGTACTATGTGTAAATGTAATCATCACATTGCAACTAACCAAGTTTTAAAAAAAATATCAATGTATTAAAACATTTTTCAAATTTCAATTCACGTTGTTGTGCATCTTTTCAATAGAAACACATGAGCAAAATATAAGGAAACTGTTCATGTACATCACAATTGTAAGTAGCACTATTTGTGAAAATCAAGTTCCATCCAAGTGAGCACATGTGTTTGTATCTGAGCAGGTAACAAGCTGACGGAGTCTGACATTGCAGCCATGAAGGCGCGGAGGAAGACGCAGAGCAACTCCAGCGGCAAGGCCCCCATCACCAGTGAGTAGACTCCAGAGGGAAAGGTTTCAGACAGATAATATGCACAGAGAGAGAGAGAGGGAGAGGTAGAAGGTGTGGTGGTGTTGATGATTATGATGATGATTATGATTATAGTGATAAAGATGATGATAATGATAATGATAATAATGACGGTGATGATGATGATGATAATAATGATAATGATGATGATGTTGATGATGACCATGATGACGATGATGGTGATGATGATGATGATGATGATAATGATAATGATGATAATAATATTGATGATGATGATGATAATGATGATGTAGATAATGATGATGATGATGTTGACAAAGTTGATGAAGAAGATGAAGAGGAAGAAGGAGAAGAGGAAGAGGAGGAAGAAGAAAAGAAGGGACTTTAGAAATAGCCAAGCAAAAGTACCATTCAGCATTTGGCTCTCAAGTGGAAGGGGTAGCAGATGTGTTCAATCTTAGCTTAGTTTCTTTTACCCTCTCAGTACCAAACAATGCCAGTTATATGCAGATTGTAACGCATTTGATTTGTTACTTATGGGACTGAAAGGCTTAACACACATTTTATCAATGCTTTAAATTTATATTTCTCTTACACAGCCAGTGGAGAGCAAGGCAGTTAATGTGCAAGCCGCAAGCCAACGTGCGATGCCCCGACCGACGTAGCGTAAGAACCTAATTTAATACTTAAAGTAAAGTCAACAAATTCATGTGCAACCATTAGACTTAATGATATTGTCTCAGTAAATGTCAGTTCTGAATTCACGCTTGTATATAAACTTCTTTGTTAAACTTAGTCTGGAATACTGATAGTAGCTTGATATTGTGGATGAATTCACGCCAGGTATCATTCACACTCTTAGTCTGAATTCAGGTGTTGAACAATGTGATATGAGAGCATTAATGTGCTGTTAAATACACCTGTATATGTGGCATCTCATTGTCTTCATTGCAAAATAAAATGCATCTCGACAGTACATGCGCTTCTGATTCAATGCAAGAATGACAACGATCATCAAACAGTAAAAGTGGTGTCTACATGTAAGTCCATTTCAATTTGACTTTGGAGCTCTACAAAGTTTGCCAGGCGGTAAAGGCGTATTGTCAACAAACTACCAATAGGAAAGAAAAGACACACATGTAACTCACAGTTTTTGCAACTATGGAAAATGTGTCTCCTGTTTGCATTAGATTATAACTACAAATGCTCTGGGCTTGATTATGTCGATGTGAAGTATTAAGATTTCTGTTTGGATATTTGCCAGTGGGTAACCCATGGTAAGATCACAACAGAGAAACATTAAGAAGTCATTTTAAATAATACCTGGCCATACTACCGTGGTCTTGCTATTGGGTATCCGAGGGAGATTCCATCTACAAGTAGTTGTAGGAATACTGTACATACATTTAGCTTGCACAAGTAATATTCCGTAGAAAGATGATTGCATAATAATAGATAAACAGATTTGTGTGTGCGTGGGGTGGGGGATGGGGGGGGGGGGGGGTGATAAAGTTCGAGGAGAGTTCATACATTACGTTGCCTGACATAGCATCAGTAATTTCAATGATGAAGGATTGTGATGCTGTTGCTAATATGCTTGAGCGGGCAGAGATTGGAAAGAGAAGGTTTTAGAGTTGAAAGTTATTATTTGGAGTAAAGTGAACTGTTGCTGAGAAGCTTATGGAATATCAATTCGAGTAGATTGTATCTTGAAATACGTATGAAGCAAGAACTGTGTAAGGTTTACACATGAGTAAGTAGTGCAATTAAGATTGAAAGTACAATTTCGTTAGATTTGCAAAATGTGCTGTGATTAAAATCAAAGCAAATTTCTGTTGATGTCAGCATACTCTCAAAACATGTGTCGGGAAATGAACAAAGCAAGATGGTCCATCCATAGATTTGCATTTGCACCATCTGATATGAACTCTTCCTTCTTCCTTGTATTGGAGGGGTGGGTGAGTGAGGTTTTCTTTTGAAAGATCACTGTGGGACATGTACATTGTAATTTGGTCTGATACTTCAACTGAAGATCTTGTAATGTGAGGATTTATTTTAAAGATCATTGTGGGACCACAATTTGGAATGATATTTCAACCGAAGATCTTGTAATATGAGGACTAATTTTAAAGATCACTGCGGGACCACAATTTGGTCTGATATTTCAGTTGAAGATGTTGTGATTTGAGGATTTATTTTAAAGATCATCGTGGGACCATAATTTGATCTGATATTTCAACTGAAGATCTTGTAATATGAGGACTAATTTTAAAGATCACAGTGGGACCACAATTTGATCTGATATTTCAGTTGTAGACCTTCAAATGATCTCATGACCAATATTAGCCCGTAAAACATGAACGATATTTTCTTTAGATCATGTGTACAAGTACTGGTTGTTGATTTCTGTCACGTTTGTGGAGCTTCAAGGGGAACTACCTGTAGCTTCCACTGCACTCAAAATACATCTCACATGACATACATGAATACTCACCTCAAATAAGTTCATGCATACTTTACCAAGCACCTACTATACCAATGTACATACACCCTTATTTCACCAGCACAATAGCTCGTCACATAGTAAATAGTTCAAATGAAAAAAAAAATGGTGCATAAACTTCTCTGTGTATTGATAACATGCAAGGAATTGTAGAACATTGATATATGAAGTCTACAGGACTTATTGTGAAACTCTATGGTTACTTTTTGATATAAAAACTGAAGGCTAGATTTGAAAGAGATTGCATTGTGTAGTAAGTTTTGTTTCCGGTTAACACATTGTGTACTATCATCACATGTTTGCACGAGTAATACATATAAATCTTCTAGAGCAGTTGTTTGCCTGACACAAAAAGAGTTAATATGAGTAATATTGGCGAGTTGTGGAAATAATAAGTTGTGGAAATAAAATAGATTGAATTGAAAAAAAATGAATTGTATATTTTGGTGTGGGTTTGGGGCTCTTTATAAAGATACTGGAACATTTTGCCACAGCTCGAGTCAGAACTTCTTATCATGTCTATTAGTGGAAATTAATTACACATCATTTTAAAGCAATATTCAATTGTAAAAGTGTACATGAGGAAATAGGAATTGTGATTGTTCCTGTGACACAAAGGCGAATAAAAGAAAATTTGAACCATTTGCACACCTCAATAACAACTATTGGAACTACATGTATGTAGCTAAAGGAGACATTTACAGAAGTATTGCTATTTCAGTGCTAGACTTTAACGACAGACTTTAGATTGTGACTTATGCGCTAGTGTTCCAGTGAAGCACCTTGTCACAGAAGGTGTGTCATGCTAGAGCCTGGCACAAAGTCTAATCTCTGAAAGTCTGAATTATAGCTACCAAAGTCGGTCCTTAAGGTCTAACATTGAAATAACAATGCATTTGTAAAATTCTCCTTTAGCTACATATATGTAGTCCCAGTATTTGTTATTTTGATGTGTAAATTGTTCAAATGATGACCAAACATTAGATGCAGCTTAGATGAAGGGGTATGACATTGTTTTTTATCCATATAACTCTCATGAAGTTACTTATGTTTTAATTTCATGGAACTCTCTTAGCACAAACTCATTCTTGGGATGGGGGCGGGGAGCAATTTGGCAACTGTTGTTAAATTCTGATAAAATACAGTAATAATGATTTGAAAATATTTTATTTCATAATTAACCATTTTTGTGTCAGACAAAAACATGCTCTGTATACAATTTAGATTTTAGATTTTGTGCAAATATGTGTGAGTGGTGCATAAAGACGATTACTACAAAAAACTAGAGCCTCACATTATCTGATTAAGAAAAATGTGTGGAAATTCTACATTAAAATCTTATGTTACTCTTTATTCTGCTCTGGAAGTTTAGGGGGTACAAGTTTGAGTTGCCATAGTTATCTGCGCACAGCCAAGTCACGTTTTCTGATGTGGAGATGTCTGTTTGGGCAGAGACTATAACAATATGGTTTCATCCTGTTTCATTTGTGTATTTCTAAAAAAAAAAAGATTACTAATCAAACATGCGTTGTAAACCATACCATAACAAGGTTAACTTCAACATATTTTGTGTGAATACTTAATTGTCACACTTGATAACTACAGTATATTTATTGAAGATTTGTTGTAAGTAGCATTTTGTATATTATATGTTTGTCTTTTGTGCAAGGAAATAATGAACACATAGATGTGTTGTATACGTACTTGTGCAAATATTTCAAGCAGGAAGTCATTGTCAAACTTTGACCTTTGACCCTTGAACTCTGGGAGGTGGCCAGTTGTATGTGCGTACTCTAGATATAGTTGCATGTTGTCTGTATATACCGATATCTGACGTCTTGCAGATGGAAATTGTCACATTGTTATGATTGTTGTAACACTTTGCTGTTACGGTTGATAGATAGATTTAGCTTTTGAAATTCAGCAAGATGTTGATTATCACTCCCAGTCATGACCCCCCCCCCCCCCTCTCCTTCCCCCTCACCCTCACCTTATGTTGTTTGATTTATAATAAAAACAATTAAAAAGCAGTATGACAATGGTTTCTCTATATTGCACTATCCATTGTATCTATTCACAAATGTCACTTTTCTAATTTTCTTGTGGATATGTATATCAGCATAAAATGGAACCTGATAAAAAAAACCACTGTCTTGTACAGTTTGATAGTATAAATACATTGATAGACAAAAAATATATAGATTTCAGAAAGAGCAATTTCTGAACACGTTTTCCATCAGATATTTCAAAAAAGGGACCAGAAATGTAGTAGGATGTCATTGTACAGGCAGTCGTGTCCGTGTGTGTGTGTGTGGAGTTTAGAAAAGACGCATCGAAAGACTTGTGTTATTTTATCAGAGCAATGTAACTCATGTGGTAGGGAGGCAATTCTAACAATAGGGGGACAGTTTACATCATACCTAAGGGTACATGTATAATTCCTAGATCTCCATGGCAACTGGTTAAGTTTTTTTTATTTGCTGGCTCCTACATGAGAGAAAAAGGAACTTTTTGATAATGTACAAAAATACAAACTTGCATAAATTTCATACATACTCACAGATTTGAGGTATCATGCTTTCAACGTGTATGTAAGACTACTATTATATAGAACCCCCCTTGTATGTAGCCTTGAATTCAGTCTTTTGAGATTTACAGTAATACATAATACATTCTGATCTGTATACATCATAGTGATATCTTGTTCCTAAGACACAGTAGAGTACCGGTCTGTGAATATCAATGTCCATTTCACATTGAATCTGTGTGTACTTTGATGAAAATGGCTGTATGAAATGTACATAAATATTTAAGAATTACAATCTGATTAACTAGAAGATATGTGAGGTGTTACGCACGTCACAATAGTCATGTTTTAGTGATTAGAGGAAGAGGAACAAGCAGAAGAAGTTACAATGGATGAGTGAGCTGTAAAATTAATGCAAGAGTAATTTGATAGCAATGCATACATGTGAGTTCCATATTGAATATTGAGAAGATTTCATATTGTAATTTGTTCATTCATAAACTATTGTATGCTGGTTTGTACATGTATGTGAGAAGTGGCCATAGACAAAAAAATACATGTAGTAGGTTTGCATATTTAGCACATTAGCATGCGTGCATATTCATCATTGCTTCCTTAGCCAATCGTTTGGTTGCTCATCTGCATAACAAGTAATAACAACAGTCGGGTTAATTTCTTGTATGTGTGATCATCATTTTTGCTCCGTTGAGGAAAACATATCAGGCAGATTGCGATTATCATGTCACAGGACCGTGAAATTATGTCGGAAAGGGCGAAAAAGTAATATTTGCAATTATATATTTTGAAGTGTATACATTAGACTAATATAGATATGAATTATATATTCCTCAAATAGGGAATCTGTGTACATTTCTTGTAAAGAAGACATCCAAGAAAAAAATACTAGTAGCCTAGCGACAATTAATTGCTGTAGCCATGTACTTGTATATCTATTGTAAGACTTCAGTTTTATCAGAATGATACTCTGTATGTGCGTTCATTGTGTACAGCTACGTTGTAAATTACTGCCATTGTGTATGTTCAGTTCAAAATAAACTTATGTTGATGTTCAGCACTGAGTTATGATTAGATTGAATGTGTGTGAACATGTAGGAGAAAACTAAGATGTAAGTGTGTACAATAAAAATGTCTTATCTCATGTTGCATGTCATTTTAAATGGCAGTATGCAAGCGGTATAAAACAAATATTTTTGTTGCAAGAAATAATGTTTATTGATTTTTCTTAAATCCACATTCTGTCTTGTTTTGTTAATTTGGGAATCATACCAACAGCTATTGTTTCCATTTTATGCTACATTGCCAGTACTGCTCAACTTTGCTATTGAGGGGTATTTCAAAAATTATATGTTTCTGGTTTCTGACTAGTTCAATGTCTTATAAGAAGATGTTTCAAATGGTTTTCCTTCCGGGAAAGCCTAACACAGGCTTCTATTTTAAACTGTTTAACATTTACATTTCTTGAGTAGAATTATTATGGGCAGGGTTTAAACACATTAAACATGAAGTAGATGTAAAATCAACGATTTGTTGTTAGTCTACCATAAGGGTTGTATTTGCATAAAACTGTTTGAAAACTAAAGTGTAATGTAGGTTGCCGTCTTAACAAAGACCTGATGCTCTTTATTAGTACCCACTAGGACTTTTATAATGAATAACTTTGTAGAATTTATTTGGAATTGATACCATGCATGGGGAGACACAGAACGGCCACTGGTTTATATTTTCAGTTCTTTTGTTTGTTATGTTTTATTGTCTTGAAGAAGGACAATAATTCCTGTGCAGTCTTACCTGAATAAAACACAGTCCTTACATGGACCAGTGGAAATGATTTATGTTTGATTTGCTTCCAATATTTGGGTATTTTTTATTTTGCTTGTCTTATTTCTTTTCTTTTCCTATGATTTGAAGTTTCAATAAAGTCAAATCTGTCTACAAAGACCACCTGTGTGTAAAGACCAGTTTGAATGTATTTGCACCGGTCTGAAAAAAACAGCTGTCGGCGTATACCATTTCTCCTCTTCCTTTTCCAATGGTCTTTGTAGACATATTTTGACTCGATCTCAATTCAAAGCATATTTCTACATTTCCAATGAATGTCTTTTCTCCCTCAAAAGCCTCATTTTCCCTGCTGTTTTTGCCTTTATGTCCTTGCATGGCTGTTCTTACTACTTTGATATGTTGTATGATATGTTTTGCCAGTGGATGTGTGATATATTGTGTGACGTATGCATGCAAAGTTTCAGGTGTAAAGTCTACTGTGTGTGTACATATTATTCACTAGAGCATATTATGAAGTGACGTCGACATATATCCTTTTCAGTGCAGAACACTCTCCTCTTTTCTTCAAAGCATTATCAGCTGATAGACCTGAATTGAGATTGTTGGGATGTCGGTGATGTAAAAAAAAAATGTTACAGGAGCAAAAATGTGACAGGAATTATCACAGATTTAAATGATTGGAAGATTCATTCCATTTCTATCGATTATCAGCTTTGAGATGAAGCTCTGCGATTACTAAGACAACACATAATATATAATGTTCCTGTATCTACTTTCTATAGATAACGCCTCATTTGTGTAGAACTGATTAGAAGAAATTGCAAGATTGCTGTTGAAGATGATCATTGATATAAGTAACAATTCTTATAAAGAATTCTTATGTAGGCTTCTGTATCAGTATATGTGTGCTGTTGTACATAAATCGTCATAATTGACAATTAAAGAAGAAATTAAAAGACTGTTCCCACTTACATGCTACATGTATTATTATACAGATGTTTCACTAGAAAGAACGCTACTTGCGGGCTGTGTGAACACCCCTTCACAGTTCACACGGTATATACATCGGTCCTCATATGTACACATCCTAATACGCGTGTACACATATTTTAGTTTCCAAGTCATGGAGGGGACGTGCACCGCAGCCTTCAGCCACAAAGCTGATCTGCATGTGGCAATGGGGACAGCCCCTCAAGAATTAAATGCAAAGCTTGCAACATGCAAATTCAATGGTGCAATTAACTAGAAGTACATATTAAAAGCAGTGAATATATTGTCAAGTATGTGCATTGATGGAGCCCGTGGTTTGACTATTAAAATATTGGGTTTATGTTGCTATGATTAATTCACAATTATTTACATGTACGAGATGTGGTTTTGTTCTTCTTATGGAGACTATGTGTATGTTGAACAGCTGAATAAACTACAAGCAATCACGAGTAGGGTTTCTCATGTTGTGGTTCTTTGATGGTGATGGTGTTGTGATGGTAACGATAATGTTGTTGGTGATAATATCCATGGTAGTGGTAGTAGCGTTGGTGATGATGACAATGAGGATGTAAGTGGGTGGTGATGCGTATTATGGTAGTTGTGCTGGTGTTCATGATTGATAATGGTGGTACTAGTGGTAGTGGTGGTGTTGTTGGTGGTGGTAGTGGTGGTGGTTGTGCTTATGATGGTGTACTCAGTGGTGTTTTGGTGGTGGTAGTGGTTGTGGTGATGGTAGTAGTGCTTATGATGGAATACTTAGTGGTGTTGTTGGTGGTGGTAGTGGTTGTGGTGGTGGTGGTAGTGCTTATGATGGTGTACTCAGTGGTGTTGTTGGTGGTGGTAGTTGTAGTGCTTATGATGGTGTACTCAGTTGTGTTGGTGGTGGTGGTAGTGGTGGATGTTGTAGTGCTTATGATGGTGTACTCGGTGGTCTTGTTGGTTGTGGTAGTGGTAGTGGTTGTGGTGGTACAGTGGTGGTTGTGGTGGTGCTTATAATGGTGTACTCAGTGGTGTTGTTGGTGGTGGTAGTGCTTATGATGGGGGTGGTGATGGCTGGAGTGGTGGGGATGGTAGTGGTGATGGTGATGGTGCCGGTAGTGATGGTAGTGCAGGGCTGCCAACCTCAACACATTTCACTTTTCTAAAGGCTGAAATTCAGTATTTTGTATGAAACCTTCAGTATTCTTTTTCAAATTTCAGTAAGAAATACGGTACTAAATCGGTACTACTTGGCAGCTCTGGTACTAGTGGTGGTGGTAGTAGTGGTGGGGATGGTGGTGGTGGTGGTAGTAGTGGTGGGGATGTTGGTGGTTGTGGTGCTTATGATCATGGTAGTGATTACCAGTATTATAAAAAATAATAGGTGGTTGTTGGTAACGACAATGATTTTGAGAATGGTATTCTTGATTGTGCTAATTGTCATTTGTTGACAAAAAGCAAAGCTATATATACGACATAAAATACCTTCACAATCACATGCACCAATTCAGAGGATTCAGAATATGGACAGGCCCATTTCCAACTTCGATGTCTAACTCTCAGCCTATACACAGCTCAATGCCTAGCACCAAAATATGCTACCGACACGGTTCGATAGCGGACCCCACAGTCTTACTGCCTGGCTTTCAGAGAATGCAGGTCGACAAACTAAAAAAGTAGTTAACTGATCATGGCAAAAGTTGTTTACTCTAATTTAATGTCCAGGTAAAGTAGCTGAGCACAGCATACAGTACACGGTCACTACCAAGCAGTGCATACCTTATATGTCATTGTTGAGTTTCCCATGAGGCACTGTCAGTACTGTCCACTTTATCAATATATCACATCTTTCCAGATCCATGCAAAATGAAAATAACAAGTACATATCACATAGTGATGTGTTCATCACTTTTATTAGGATAAATATTTGATTTGCCTTGACAAAAGCAAGAGTTCATATAAATGATGATGTACAAAATCTTAACTGATTAAACTTTTCCCTAGAAAGTGAAAGGAAAACAAATGTATAAATAGTAAAAAAGAACTCATTATACTGTACCAATATTTTAGGTTCATATCATACATTTAGCAAAGGTACAAACAAGTGTAGATCAAATAAATAATTTAAGAGAGTGTACATTTCAAGTCATATAACAGATAAACAATTACAACATACGGTTACATAGAATAAAGGATGGCACATAGAGAAAGAAAAGAGAACAGAAAAAGAAAAGGAAAAGGAGGGGGTAGTTCAAAGAATGGGAGAAAAAAAGTTATTTCAGTTATAGTGAGTGATCCACGAACCGGCCCCTACTCTTGAAATCTGCTCAATGCGCATTATTGAATGTTCGATGCACAATTTGTTGTGTATTTACGCATTAGTAGGAAAAAAAATGCAAAATTTTTGAAGGAAAAATGTGGACATATTTGACAATTGCACATTTTTGATAAAAATATCTGTTTTTTAACTTGTGTTTTTACTCCCATGATTTTCACGTCAATCACAGAAAGTTTCCCGTCATTTCTCTAGTATTGATAAAGATATCACATTATCAGTAGGAGCTGGTTTCAATGTTCAGTGATATGAGTGTGCCATGTATTATCGAGTGATATTCGAAGCGCAATTTCTCCAAAAGTTTGTCACTAATCTTCAATCTAAAATGGTTCTTTTAAGGGCATAATTTTGTTGATCTGTGAGTGAAATTTCAGTATTTTACCTGTCCATCTTGGTACTAATATATTCAAAAGAAAACAGGGGGGACCGGTTTGAGGCACCTGCATTACACATTTTCATTACAAAACAGATTGTGACCATGATCAAATGTTTAAGATGAAGGTTATAAAATAAACACCATACTATGTAGTATGTATAGTACAAGCACCAATCATTTCTATAGTACATTATTCAATGACAGCGCACTTTCATTTAAAAACAAGACAGAATGTCAATGGGATGGAAGCCTTTGAATTATAATTTGAGAAAGATGAATACTACTAAATCATTGAAAATACCTACTGAAATTTCAATTGAAGTCATTACATTATCATATTAATAAATATTGTCAGTTTAAAGTAACACCATTTTCATCATGATGTACAAGGTAATTGTGAATGCATTTAAAGCTTTAAACATGAGTTTTCAAATTTGGTTGAAAATTTATCTTTAGGTGCATGGACCATACGGTTGATCACTAGATAGCACAGAAATATAATTTAAAAGCACAACATATATCATATATCAGTTTATAATCACAATATATATTCAGAATACCTCATTGCAGTTCACACCGTTATCAAATAAACTGTATAATATGTATCCATTCTGATATCCTGCGTTACACTTCTATGAAAAATAACAATATGCACCTATCAATGACAATGGAAATGCATGTACACTAGATACAAATATATTTTGATTTGATAAAATAAGGTGCCAAACTTATTCCAATTTATGGAACAAAATCTTATTTTGTTTACTTTGAGAAAACAAATAAAAAGTCATCTTCTTGTTGTCGAATTTTCGCCAAACTTGTTTCAATTTATTTTTCTAATTGTTTGGTTTTCATGGAAAACTCCTTCTCTTTTACGGATGTATACCTCCCCTTCAAATCTGTTACTTAAAGGAATGATAGAACTTTCAAGCAAATGTAAGTTTGATAAGAAATCCCTGAAAGCTCCAATCTGGAAAGTGTTCACAATTGGAAGAAAAAAACCCTGATTCTCCGTTCAAATCAATTGTACTTGGCAGCATTTCATCAATTCAACACGTACTGCAGTCAAAATGAATACAGGACATACTGATTAAACTCTTATAACACTTGGTAAGAGCAAAACATGAACATCTACTGTACCAATGTTCATGCTAGTACTATGATGATCATAATATTTCTATAGTTTACACTCTAACATCAATTCACATCATGTTTGATTTACACATTTGTTTGATTTGAATATACACTCAATAAATATCAAGAAGTCTTGCACTGATGAAGTAACATGTAGTAAGAAACTCAAAATTTAAATAGTACATAATCATTAAAATTTGAAATATGACAACAAATTGCTTACAATTGTCTATACTGTAAACATGTACAAAATCATTATCGCATTGAGTAACACATTACGTGACCTATAAACACTACAGTATATGAAGGTCAAGTTTGTGAAGTCTGACGCTGACATAGTCCAACCTGAAGATAAGTTGCTTTCGATAAAAGCAGAAATAAAAAAGACACATATTAGTGATGGTTTGACGAAAAATCTGTCAAAGGATAAGAAAGTTATGATGTTTTGAAATGGTAACTGTGTCACTTGCGAGGTGCTCTCCCATATGTTGTGTGAAGTATGATTCCATAAATTGCTCTTTTACATAGTAACATATAACGTATAGTGATGGTTTGATGAAAATCCATCTAAGGATAAGAAAGTTATGATCGTTTAAAAGTTTGATTTTGTTACGTCACATGCAAGATTTTTGATATCATTTTGAAAATCTCAATTTTCTCAGAGATATGCATCATTTTACCTGTGCATTTGATTCATAATTAGAAGCACATATTTACACACATACATGTTAACTCTATGAAAAAAAAAATCCTTCATTAAAAACAGGCAAAGAGCATTTTATGGAATTATACAGAATAAAAGATATTATGGAAGAGCACCTCGCACGTGACGTCACAAAATAAAATTTTTTAAAGATTATAATTTTCTTATTCTTTGGCTGATTTTCATCAAACCTTCACTAATATGTTTCTTTCATGCTTCTTCAGGGTGAACTTTCCCTTTAAAAGTGTTATAATTGAGTTGAGTCTTGACCGAGTTGCTTAGAATGTCATGTTCACATGCACTGCTCACATGAATTCAGCCCTCTGCCCCAGTATGAACACATTGGCGGGCTACGGTAGGTTTGGGGGTTTTAAATCATTTTACATGTAGGCTGCTGACTGCAACTGAGGGTTAGGATAAAGGTTAAAGATTGTCCGTCCCTTTTGCAAGCTTAAAATTTGAAATCGTCTATCACGATCGTAAATTGCAGAAAGTGTGATTCAAGACCATTTCTAAGAATATAGTATGTTGAAGCTTTCTGTATATGTAAAAATTTCAGCCGTTAAATTTCAAACCGTCTTTTTTCGGACTACGAAAAAAGTATTAGTCTTTGTTACAGCATCTATGTAATTATTATGCATGTGTGAAATCCTAATTTTATGAGTGATTACCAAACTTTGGAGATGATTCCTTCTATAGAACAATTTTTTTCATAATGCGTTTTATAATCTAATAAACAGCTTAATCAATAAAGCAGATATTTCAACACAAACTGCTAAGAGGTAAAGACTATTAATCAGACGTTGTTTACGTGCATTATTTGAATTTTACACTAAGTATCAGTTTAAAATTATGAATATAGAGCTTGCTAACACTTCTCTATATGTTTTGCCAATGTTTCGATGGTTTTGTGGTGATCTGAAAAAGGGACAGGATGTCTTTAAAGGTAGGGATAGGATGTCTTAACTCTAACCCTAATCCTAAGCCCAGGCTGAAGTAAGCCTAAATTAATTTACACCCCCAAAACCTAGGATTACCAACGCAATTGAACGCATTTATATAAATAAACACTCTAACTCCACTGTGATGTACAAATTGAATCTTCATCACTATCTTTCATAGGATTCCATAGTCAAAAGGTCTCTCAATTGACGCGGTAAAACTTGTTGGTAACCATATACAGCTGCTATATGTTTGCAAAATTTAATCAACATCAGTCTACAGAACAGGAAGACTTCTAATGGTCAACATGCTTACAACTTACACTCAGTGTAATCCCATTTTTACATAGTTTGGAAAATGGCAGTTATTTTAGATTAAATACTCAATGATGTACTAAAGGTGCTGCAATATCTTTCAAACTAGCTTTGCACAGCAAAACTGCTTGTTTACCGTATTATATTTTAGTGCCCAGATGGTTTAATGATCACATCAGCTTTGCCAAATAGGAGAGCCATCATTGCAAAAATTGTCATTTAAACACTCCATCCAAGTGCAAACAGATCACACATTCTTGCACGGTCCCATACAGTCAGTTATGCTGGGGCTGCCTGATATGCGTCCATGAATTCCGACCGTCCGGTCAATGGTTGAAGACTTTGACCGGTCAGCTTTTCAAACTGCTCCAAGACGTGCAACTCTCGCTCGTACATCTTCAGGGGTGAGAAGGAAATTAAGTTATTGCAGTTAAGAATGAACGGAGCATTGGTCTAGTGATGAGGGTTCTTGACTCTCATACCAGAGGTCCTAGGTTCAAAACAAGCCTTCCTATTCGCTACAGTGGAGCCCAACTAAACCTTTCCATATTCTTGCTTTGATCTTAATCAGATAATATCTAGCTTGTGCATTCCATGAACACATGCTTTTATTTTGATCTAAATCAAGACAATATTTTGAGTCACAGTTTTAGTTGGGCTCCACTGAGCTGATGTTTAAAAAAGTGTTATTCTAAAAAAAATATTTTTAACGCAATAATACCTGCTGTACAGTACATGCTCAGAAGCATAATAAATAATAATAAATAAGGGCTCCACTGAGCTGATGTTTAAAAAAGTGTTATTCTAAAAAAAATATTTTTAACGCAATAATACCTGCTGTACAGTACATGCTCAGAAGCATAATAAATAAGGCAACAATACTTTGATATAGTATACACATCAAACTGCACGTACGTGTCTTACAAGTTTGTGAATACAATGGAAACAATGCACTTTGTGGTTCATTATCAAATGAACCTACTTTGTATGATAGATTGTCAGATTCATTGAAGATAAACATACTGCACTTCACTATTTGCATAAGATTGTCGCACAATCACAAACAGTAACTTGGCAAACTTTATTTCCTTTTTACACAAATCTATACCTCATGCCTAAACAAATAATTTCCTACTGCCAAGTATGTCATGTGACTTACCAGTTTCCACTGCTCCTCTGTCTTGTGGTCGTAGCCAATCAGGTGACAGAAACCATGCGCGACGATCACCTAATATTTAATAAACATTCACGTTATTGCACTGTGTACACAGTACATGGGTCAGATTTGACTGAGATAAAGTGACATCCTGATAAAAAAAAAATTAAGCAAAGAAATTTAAAGAATTAGAATAAATAAATCAGAGAGAAACATGTAGATTAGGACAGATTTGGGAAAGTTTGAGAGAGTCAGATGAACTATACAGAAGTTGATTGTGTTCGAAAATCAATGTACACTGTATACATCATACATGTACTACTTGTGCCAGTGGAAGCCAAATGTCTGTTTTCTCATAAAGACCAATCAAATATTCTGAACAATCTGCAAGCTGAATTTAAAATTGGCAATTCGCAATATTGCAAACAAAAAACAAACTATAAAATATCACAGTATGTAGCACTATCAGCTTGTCAGCCAAATATTTTAACCTGTATACTTCAGGCCTTGTAACACAACACAGTGCTTTGTGTTGGTGAAAGGAACCCCTTTTAGTCAAGTAAGTTATCTGTTCAACTACAGTCATCTTCGGAACCCTCTCGTACTTCCTCTCCATCTTAAAATAGAGGAAAAAGTTCTGTGGGAAAGTGGGTTACTGGGAAAGTGTCAATGGAAGTGCAATTGTTTGAACTGATGTCCTAATATAACCAGAAATGACCACTTCACACCACTTTACACGACAAATATCTGATAAGTGTTAGAGCACAACGAGCAGCGATATTATATAGTTACAGATGTATAACTCCAGCTCAAAGGAATTGGCATAGGGAAAGGGAAAGGGAAGAAAGGGAAGGAGCCGCAGTCATAAACCGCGATATATTTTATCCAGTTCAGCATGAAACATGATGCTTTTTATGCTTTTAGAAAGCATTTTTTTTTTCATGCTGAACTGGACAAGATCAACCATGGTTTAAACTGTGGCTCCTTCCCCCTTTTTCCCTTTCCCTTTCCCTATGCCAATTCCTTAGAGCTGTAGTGTATTTGCGGTATCAAGGATTCAATGATGTTGCTTACTGGAAGAGCATCGTCAATGTCAATCTGGTGCTTCGAGCAGTCTCTCTCGATGTAGCCCATCCCTAGGAACATGTCTCCTAGGTCTGCAAGATCACTCCAGGGGTCTGGCAGTCTCCCTGGCTTCAGGTTCTACAATGTTCAGGCAGAGAAAAAAAAAAGACTGCTCATTAGGTAACCCTTTCAGCACCAGATAAATCTTACTATATGGGGTTTGTGTGTACACATGAATTACCTCTGAATAAATTCAGATAAAGATCAAAAGTGGCATATATCTATTACACCTACATGTACATACATGTATTTCCACTAGTTGCAAGTTGGTCAGTCTTGTACAATTAAGGGTAAACAAAATATTGACTTTATTTAGCAGATGATCAAAACACTGCAGAACCCTGTTCATTTATGCCACTTATTCGCAAAATAATCACAAAGATTAAAGGGAATATACTGTACAAGAAGACAAAACGCCTTCAAAAGATAATTGTGAGCAATCTTCTTGCCAATGGTCTTAGATTCATGTATTGTCCATTATAGAAACTTGCCAAAAGTTATTTGCAGTCCAATGATCCACATTTGGAGTAATTAGTGACTAAATCAAAAATCCTCAAAATGTTCGGGCCGAACAAAACAAGGATTTGTGATTTAACCACTGATTATTCAAAATGTAGATAATTTGAGGGCAAATATCTTTCAGCAAGTTTCTAAAATGGACAATACATGAATTTAAGACCAGTGGCAAGAAGATTACTCACGATCACCCTTTTGAAGGATTTTTGTCTTCCAAGAACAGTATATACCCTTTAAAGCAATTTTGCTGAACAGTCCTCACTCAAGCTATGCAGTATTAATTTTTTCCTTTTTTCCATCTATTTTGTGGAGACCTGGTAAAAATATTGCAGCATTGCATTAAGCAAATCTTAAATACATCCGCAAAGTAGCTATAAATGTTGCGACTTGTGGATCCCGCTCTGCCACATGATTCGCTAATCACAACACCTGTACGGCTTAGCATAACATGTCACCATCATGTGCTTACTCTTCCTATATAGCGTGTTTATCAACTCTTTTTTTTGGTAGAATTAAGGTTTCCAAACGCGTTTAAATTTTTTTAAACGCGTTTAAACGAGTTGATAAACGCAAAAGTGTTTTGATTATGGGGTTCGGAAAGCTGTTTTGAAACACGCAAATTTGTACGATCCTAAACGCGTTTAAAGAAGCGAGATAAATGCAAAGCTGTTTTGAAACGCATTTAAACCACATGTTTTCAGTGACAAGGCCGGTTTTCGACTTGGGCGATCGAGTTGATAAACGCATTTGGAAACGCATTCGTAAAGGCCTTTGGAAACGCGTTTAAATTTCTGAAAAGTTGATAAACACGGCCCTAGAGGTTTGAGGAGAGTCCACCGGCCGTGTCCAAAATACATGTTCCACAATATTACTGCTTTCTTGGTGTATATGAACAGTATTTTTAGAGGCATGCATCAGCAATAACATGGTAAATCATGATCATGGTATATGAACAGGGCTCATGTGTCCAGGATGACATATCAGAGATTCCTCCTCATTTAGAATCCCCAAATAGGCCACTGAATTCTAAAAGCAGTCTTGCTTCTAGTTCCAGGGTATTGAGCATGTCTAATCCAATCTCTAAACAATCAACAAGTCTAGCTGCGGTAGACTTAATAGTCTTTGTCAGGCTATAGTCCTTCTCTCGCCCAATGAATGTATATAAAGGGGGTAGAATTAGTATTGTCATTAGGACTAGATATAAATGAATACCTGTGGAAGTCGGAATTTGAAAAGTCCACAAGCCTGTAAACCAGGCTAGCTCGAAGGCTAACAAACAGCAGGAGGCACAGAATGAATTTATAATGTGATGGCTCGAGTTTTGCACACTGTATACATGTAAATACATGTAGTATGAAGAAATAAACTCCTACTGGTGCTGGATCAATGCAGTGGTACAGTATATACATTGTTGTACATCACTGCGGCAGTAGTTGAACAGACATGCACAATCTGACATGCACAATTTGCTTACATCTCTTCAAACATTATGTGCCGTTCCTTCAAAATACACACTGAGTTTACAGTAAACTGTATTATGCTTTTCACACTGGCAAAAATTTCCTTAGCCCCGTACTATAGGTGGGGCTAAGGGGGGCCTTAGCCCCACCTATAGTACGGGGCTAAGCTTAGACCACTTTCTGTTCACATTGGTTTTTACCAAAGTAGGCTAGTCCCACCAATAATCCGGGATTATTTGGCCCAGCAAAAAAGCAGGGCTAACACCGCAATTGCAGGGCCAAGCCAAATAGTCCGGGGCTAAGAGCGCCAGTGTGAAAAGAAACGAAAAATAGTACGGGGCTAAGGAAATGCGATGTCAGCTCTCAAGGCCGAAACGCCGAGACCAATCAGATAAGGCCCGACGGGCGAGTGACCTTGATGCGGAGTGGTAAAGAGCCGATGTGCAAGACGTACACTCATAAATATTCATAAGCTGTCGAGAAAATCCGGGGCTAACGATTTCGAGTGAGAACAGTGTGAAAAGCTAGTCGGGTTTAAGAAATAGTACGGGGCTAAGAAATGCCAGTGTGAAAAGCTTCAAAAAATAGTACGGGGCTAGGGATAGTACGGGGCTAAGGATAGTACGAGGCTAATTTTTGCCAGCATATATGTGATGGTATGCACACTGTATGCATGAACAATCATACTCCTACTGTTGCATGCTGCAGTGTTACAGTATACAAAACACTGCAGCAGTATTTAGTTGAACAGACATGTACACTGTATTTGCTCACATCTCTTCAAACAAACTTTGTGTTGATAAATATGTTACTCATTGCAGATAAATGGCTACTGATAATTGTTTGTCTCGCAATGCAAGGTAAACGGAATGTAAGGTAAACAGTATTGTTCCTTCAAAATACACAGTGAAGCCTGCTTTAATAGTGACCAACTGTCTTTATTCAGAAAATAACCAACTGCTTGGTATTACGGGTGATTTTAGTTCCTGTTACAAAAAAGCATTTAAAAAAAGGTGGGAAACAGAAGAAAATAAATACATTCATTGTCAGCCAAACTCGGCCTATCCCTTAAATAACATTATTTCTCATCAAAACCTGTATCCTGTTCATAGAGACTAAAACTTGCATCCAGTACACTTTGGCAAAAGGCAGAGTTTGTAGATGTACATGTACTGTACAATAACATTTAAAAAATGTATCCTGCATAGAGTTAGTACATGTACAGGCAAATGTGTATCGTTTGTTCTACATGAAAAATCAACTTGCTATACATGTATTTCTCTCTACAAGATACAGTGTAGTACCTTTTCAACCAGTGGTGTAGATATATTGACTCAAATTCATAATAAAGGCAGACTGTAATTTTCCATGATAGTGTGTGGCCAGCCAGTGCCAACACAAGCCACGATTGCATCATCCTCTCCAACAGTAAACAATGGCTTCAGTTCAATAACTGGCTGAGTGCATTGCCAACTGCCACATGGTCAGGTATTTGTTTACATTTCAAGGAGGTGTGTGCCTGACTAACCAATCATAATGCAGCTGCCAGACACACCCTCTCCCTGTTGAAAAAGTGTGTGAAAGTCACTACAAGGTCTTATTCTCCCCCCATTCATATCAGTGTGTACAAAATTGTGTTAAACTACAGAACTGCATAACACAAACTTTGCATTCTGTTTGTATGTGTCTCTTCCTTACATCTTACATTAAAGACAGTGTCTTTTGCAGGGGTGATATTCCAAAAATCCACAGAGATCAATTTTATCTCCCCTAAGATATAATGTCCTTAAAATATTCTTATATCTTTGGTATCCAGTCGATGTGCTTAAAAGTAGGCCCCCCCCCAAAAAAAAAAAAAAAAAAAAAAAAAAAAAAAAAAAATTGAATCATTTTTCCCTGGCACCAGGCAAGGTGCTTTCTATACATAACATCACAATAAGTAATTTATATTCTATAAACATTTAAGCATCCTATTTATGGTAAAACACAATTCTATGTCCTTTAATTATCCTAGATCATATATTATGACCAAAAAACATTTTCAAAAGATGTTTAAGTCCAACCTGATAAACAACTTTACACAATAGGGCATTGTAGTTTTAAATGAAGGTGCTTTAAAACCAACATAGGTTTTGTTTGTTTCTCTGAAAGATAACAGAGCTTGGGAAACCTTGATGTATACTGGACTATATTAACATTTTCAGGGTGTTTACATCATACATCTACTGGAGCAACACCATTCATTTTGACCTTGTAACATATTTGCCATTCAAGCAGACTATGACAAAGATATGGTTCAGTGAGTATATTTTGTAAATCAGGTGGAGGTACCCTACTGTATAGCACAGTCTACTCTGTAGTACTGAGTGTCGATTGTATACGTTCCCTCTATTGTCCAATGATTCTAAATCACAATACAGTACAGTGACACGCTGTATGTTTACATCTCACTCAACTCATCAGTTGTTGGTTGGTTGCATGACTTTCAGGCTGTGGCACATATTAATCTTTAAAAAACAGTCTATTCCATAAAGGGGTCTGGCTCGTGGCTAGAGACTAAAAATCATTCTCAATTTGTTCTACCACTACCCTGGACTGAAGGACTGAAAAGGGAGGAAAGTGATAAAAAGACTATACTTACAATACATGTATGAATTATATTATTTTTAAGTTTGGTTCCTAGCTGGCAGGGAGATTATCAGAGACATGTCCCGACCTAACTTTCTCTGCAGATGTGGCTGTGCCGAGCGGATTCTCAGAAATACATGTACAGTATGTACAAATACTAAGAAGTAGGTTTTCATCTACATGTACATGTAATACTATTACATGTACATGTAGATGTAGATTACATGTAGATGTAGATTACATGTACATTACTAATAGGCAATAGCTACACCCCGGGGGGGGGGTCACTCTCCACATGGCCTGCTACCCACCCGTGTCCGACAACCTCAGAAATGCACCCTAAATGGCGTAACTACATTACCTAAATTTGCAACCCTAAATGGCGTAACGGGGGCGTGACCCATGAGAAAAGCCACCCTAAGTGGCGTGAACAGGGAAATCCCCTAATTTGATACCCTAAATGGCGTGAACATTGAAATCGATTAATTTGATACCATACTGATATTTGCAACCCTAAATGGCGTAGATCTACTTAAATTTGCACCCCTAAACGGCGTAATCTTCATAACCAAATTAGCAACCCTAAACGGCCTGAAGAGTGAGAAAAGGCTACCCTAAACGGCGATTTACCAGCGAATGGTGCTGAAATGCAACCCTTTTTGCCAAAGACGTCGACGACGCCGGAGTGCCTGAAACGGGACCCTTTTCGACGCTTTTTCTGGACGCGGGTGCGTAGCAGGCTATGTGGAGAGTGACCCCCCCGGGAGCTACACACCTGTATAAGACCTGAAAACATACTGTGCAAATGGCGAGGCTTTGAAAACAGGCGCTATGTAACTCTAAATTTTTTCTAATGCACTTTCATATCCTGCATTTATGCGGGATACGATAGTACATTACCACCAAAAACATACCCTGTCCATATCCAGTGACACATGTCCAGTCCCTTCACTGATTATGTCGGCACGCCCTCCCCCCTCCCAACCCAGCTAGCGGCCAGCACACGGCGTCATACGCCTTACCTCGTGGGCTGGAAATGAGAGTACGTCCGTTGGTTCGTCTGTGGCCCGGTAAATCTTGTTCATCGTTGTGATGTCCTTTTCATCCACGCAAACCACTGAGACATCGAACCTTTCCACCCGAAGGATGCGGCGAATCGCCTTCACGTCACTCTTCATCTTAGGCAGGTTGAAGTTAACCGACTTCTGAAGATTTCGCACGACCACAGACATGATTTAAGATTCCTTTCAGGATTGTAGTATAGCAGCAGTAATAATGTCAACCTGACCAGTTCTCCGTGTACGTGTACGATCGCGACGTGAGTAAAGTTTTCTAGCAGACTAAAAAAAAGGATTGGTAAAGAAAAACGCGCGCGCACTCGCACTCCGTATCCGTGATTATGCAGCTAGCGATAGTGTTGCGGTACGTCACCTCGGTGCGCGCGACAAGTTCATGTCCGTGGTCCTCATGAAAAGAGTGGCCGTCTCATCAAACTTCTAAGGGAAAGTCCACCCTTAGAAATTTAATCGGTTTTGGTCATAGTTGAAAATGAAAACAACATAATAGGATTTGACGAAAATCCGTCAACGGATGACTTTCTTTACTACAATTGTATCAATTTTGTGACGTTACTTATAATACGAGGTACTCTATGTGTTCGTGTGTGCATGCTCTATGCTTCCATGAAGGAATCAATATTTGAAAAAAGGAAAATTCATAACTCGAATCCTTTGACGGCTTTTTACCAAACCTTCAGAAATTTGTTTCTTTCGTTTTTATTCAAACCTATTTGACTTCAGGGTAGGCTTTCCCTATCATGATCTCGCAGCAATCTTTCAACATACGCAATTGGTGAATTTAGGTTGGAACTAAGACAAGGAAGATCCGGGTGAAATGGGACAAAATATTATAAGTTGATGAATTTTCTCATTGGCTTTTATTCGATTGGGAACTCATGTTTTGTACCTTAAGAGTGCCGATGCTATAGGCCACATGATGGGTTGTTGATTCATATTGCTGCAAGTCTCACATTTGTGTAGGCCTAATCGTTGATTTGTAAAAAGCTTGAGCGGGGAGAAGTGGGACGGGCTTAACAGGGAGAAGTATGAATATGGGCGGTGAGGTGGGCCGTGGGAGAAGTGGGACAGTAAGATATGGAACAGTGATATAGTTTACCCCAACACACACACACACAAAATCAAAATGACGGCTAACTTTACAAATGTGCACATAATGTGCATCTTAGAATGCAAATTATTAGGACTAACAAGGCCTAGATATAACATGCTAAGTGTCTACTAAAGCTAAAAGAATGAATTCAAAAAGTACTTCACATTGACTGCAAAAAGTTTTTGAAAAGATGGTGACAAAATGAAATTCCAAATTACATTTACCAGCAGAGTTCTTGCGCTGTTGTTTTCTTTTGCTTTTACTCTGATACAAAATGCCTAGCAGGGGACAAGACTTATAAGCTGATTCGTTGAAAACTTTTCTTGTAGGAGGTGTCCCACTTCTCCCGCGTCCCAGTCACCTCAGTCTCCCCCTATTGGTCAGTGGAAGATATCATCGAACGACTATCTAAAGACATGACTACAGGGAAATATTGAACAGATAGCTGAAAAATGATTGGCAGCATGGACTCTCGAATTAGCGCTCAAGATGTGCTATAAGAGCGTTTCCATTTTGGGGGGCGACAGAGATGGTTAAAAATCTTGGTTCAAAAAAATCTGGCACACGGAAAAAAAAACACAGTACTGAATATTTGTTGAACTCCGTCAAAGGATACGAAAAGGATACGAAAGTTATGATCTGAAACAAAATTATCAAAAAGATATGCATTCTTGGCATTGTTTTGATACATCATCATAAACACGTTTTTACAAACATAAGAAAAAATGAACTCGTTGTCATTAACATACATTTATGGAATCATTTAAGCATGGGAGAGTAACTCGCACGTGACGTCACAAAATGTAGATTTTAAAAGAACATAAATTTCTTATCCTTTGATGGATGTACGTCAAAATTGCACCCATGTTCCTTTCGTATTTCCGCTTTTATTGAAACCAAGTTAACTGCAGTATGGATTGTCCTTGGTAAGAGATCCGGGGAATGATTGGCCACCGTAAAAATAAAGATAATTGCCTAATGGTGAAAACAGCGGCCACGATTGAGAGATAAGGAGAAGGGGGGAGGGGGGGGGGGGGGGGTGGCCGGGGAAGGTAGATGCGGTCCAGTTTGAAAAGACGATAACGACAATGGTAATCACATTAATCAAATAGAAGATTTTTAAGAAGATATTTAGGGGGACTGGGACGCTCGCTCCTCTTTTGCCCCCGTCGGAATTAAATTAACTGGTGACACTCTTTGTTTTGAAACAAGAATATGCCTTCTTGATTATGTTCACATCATCTATCATTTTTTCCCCTGTGATTGACGAGATATTGTTCAGAAAAAAATAGGTCTATAGCATCAGTAATTTGTTTGATAAAAACTTTGAGACCATTCGAGCAAAATGAGTCATGCTAGAGTAAAATGCTCGCTAATTTCGAAGAAACGTCTATTATGCAGTGCATATCCGTACCTTATAGGCCTCCTCATTTATGTAGGCCTATACTAGATGTTAAAAATATTGGCACAATGGCACTTATGAAAAATATTCTTTAAAAGTGACAACTCGAATCAAACAGATTAAAACAGATCACAAAGTCGAAGAATGTCAACTTTTTTGAGCAGGCTTTGTAACATTGAAGAATTTGATATATCTCTATTTTAAATTAATCCTTTGAAATTTCATATTGCTTCAGAATTCTCTTTCCTTTTTAGGCAGATATATCTAATGTTACCGCATAATATGTCTGCAAGCATCTACTGTGGTCTTATTTTTTACCGACATTTCAAAGATACCATCGTCAATTGCATTGCACAATGCACAGCTTGCACATACCGATGGAAACGTGGAATACTTATCGTAGTCCGATACGAGTATTTTCACGGTTGTACATGGTATAGCAAGATCTTTTGCTTATACCAGGCGAAATTGTCGTTGTTCCGTGGATTTCTCCGTCAAAATGGTTAGATCAAAGACAGAGCGCAAGATGAAGGTGAAAGAGGGGGTGAAGAAATCCAACAGCAGTTCCAACCCAGGTTTGTTTGCTTGTTTTTACTTGTTTCTGAGTGAGCGAGTCTGAGCTGAGAGAGTTGATTATTATTTGCACTCGCACTCGCAGTGTTCCCGTGGCTGTGCATTAATTATGCTATTAAATTTATATGTGGGATACAAAAGTGCACACGCTAGTACATATACCTTGCTCTTACTGTCAATAGTGTCTGTTCCATGCTGAATGCAAATGGAATCATCAAATGATGAATTAATTCATTGAGAATGAGACTGCTCGCCTGGCCTCGCCCTCGGTCGGAGTATGAGACTGTGTCAGACTGAATCGTCTAACTCTAACTTAGCCTAAGCCTACATGTATCTACATGATGTAGGTTAGGTACAGGTCAGTGATACATTGTAGCCCTACGAGTAACCCCACATATTTGACATGGTCCAAAGCCAGGCGTGGGATTTGTAGGGCTAGGCTCAGAAAGGAATAACCGTCTCGTTCGGGGCATTCTTAAATCCAAATTAATTTTTTGGTCATACCCCGAATAGAGATGGTATATGCACACCACACGCGCATTGGCGATCTTGTACACCGTACAAGTTCAATGCTTGAGTAGAAAGTTACCCGAATAGTAGAAAGTCTATGGGAAAACAGATTTTGGAACTATCATAGCTACTTCGTTTAAAAATCTAACATCTTTCAAGCTATGATACAACAAATCTACTTCAATCAAAATTAGATTTATATTATATACTTAAAAATTCTAGGACTAAAATTCCCCCGATAAAATTGAAAGGTGAAAATTAAAGACTTACTTTCAGCCGATCACACGTTTATCGCAGACATTTTTAATCTCCTTGAGTTTGACATAAATTTGACCAATGAGATTGTTCGACAGGTTGTTGGCTATGAATATTTAAATCGTCAATCGGTTCGACGAAAAAAAAATAGCGCGCTGCAAACGAGTGGGAAAAAAATGTGCGCATGCGTGAAATTACTTATTCATGTATGCATTACCATTAGTGTTTTCATATTCAAAATGGCAACCCACATCGATCGCCATACAGTGTACAGGTGTAATGTTCAGTCTAGGGCGTTCAGAGGAGCCAGATGCAATCTCAGTGGATCCAACGTCCTACAGAGACTGATTTTTTGGTCTAGGCTAGGCTAAGCTTCGACTGCCACTGCGCGTGTGGTGTGGATATACCGTGTCTATTCGGGGGTATGTCCAAAAATGTAATTTTGACTGAAGAATGCACCGAATGAGATGGTTCTTCCTGTGTAGGCGAGGCTGGGTCAGTGAGAGTCAGTCAGTAATACTAATAGTATTTGATACAGCGACAAGCAGAAAGGATATTATATATAGACTATATATATACAGTATATATATATTGCTATTTTTTTGTTTTATTATTTTTAATGATGACAATACAGTTGTTGAAGCAGGGAGCAATAAAAAAGAATGATTTGCCATCTAGAATCTTGAAAACTAATGCCGCATGCAATGCATTTACCTCTGTAAAAGTCATTATTTTACATGGAATGCTTCTATGGTTCCAAGAACTGCAGCAAAATACCAAGTTCCTACAGAAGCAGAAGTTCTGAGAACCTCTGTACAATACATAGGGCCTACTACATGTATGGGAGAGTGAATGGTTGATTATTTATATTTCATTGCAATTCACATGGTATGAATATGATATCTTACAAATTTGAACAATGTCGGTAACGGTAAGTGCTGATTTGAAAACGTTTAAGTGTTTACACCATTTTTTTTTTTTATATAGATCGAGCCAAGGGTGTGGGTGGATCCAACATGAGGGACCGCAGCACAATCAAGAGATTGAACATGTATCGGAAGGGCAAGCCCAAAAGGTACAAACTCTAAACTTAACCTAGTATCTGATGGTGAATATCTAATTTAATACATTTTTTTTTTACACATTGGATATCAAGATATATGCTTCATTTAATTCCTATGCTGAGATTCCCTGAGCATATACTAACACATAATACTATTGAGACATTTTTACACTATCAGTAGCAACATAAGGTTGTATCCATTCAGGATATGAAATGTGAAAAAGGAAAATAAAATAAGATATTAAAATACATATTGTGATTGATAACACTTAAGAGGGAAGGCTATTCTGGAGTGGAGTTCTCTGCATGTTTTGAAACCAAAACAACATGAGTTGCAATGGTCATAGAAAGAGAGGTGGTGATGGAAAAAGTTATGAGCTAGCAAAAAAAAAATGATATTCATGAAGATAATGAGAAATGGTGTGCTGGAAATAGTGTGATAAGCTTTGCAACAAAACATTAGAATATTTAAAGATTGAATCTTGCTCATACAGAGAGAAACAATGAAACCAGAGAAACACCTTTTTTTTTTAGTCCCTTAAAATACAAGTTTTCAGATGCTCAAAGAACAGAACAACTATATGACTAACTGCCTGTTGTGTCCATTCATTCATTCAGGAATTCTAAAGGAAAAATCGTGAGGGCAGCCCCTTATCAATCACGATTAGAATCTGGAACGGTAGCCCGAGTGGAACCCAATCGGAAATGGTTTGGTAAGTTTCTTAATACATCAGGAGTAGGCATTAGATTTAATCTCCATCCAAGTACTTTGAAATGAGAATAGAACTGAAGCATCAAACTTATGAATAAAGACACAGGAATAAAATTTTCCCCAAAAATATGGAATTATGTTTTTCTGATAAGTTCAAATATTTTCACACTTTTGAGTATGTGCTTGAAGATTGTATATTAAAAACAAAAAAGGTAAGTGGTAGAAGTGGTAGAACTATTCTGCTGTCTTTACCAGTATAAATTCAATGATTTTATGCTATCAAGACGATTCCTTCCTAGGGGATGTTTCACCAAGCTGTTTCGTAAACCTGTTCTTGTATTAAATGAGATACCTCAATTTTTTCCTGTTTTAATTAAGTGGGAGTTAATTTCCTACAATCCTAATCAAATTTGACAAATCATAAAGTTTGTATTCAGACGCTTCTTAGAAACAAGAATTGAAATTGATAAAGATCAGATTTTAGCTCAAGCTGATGGCAATCAAAATCATTGAGAATCTTATTTAGCACAAAAACAGATCACCAGTTGTGCATTAAGTTGTTCATAACTTACAAACGGTTTGGTGAAACACCCTCCTCGTATCTATCTAAAATCAAACCATGGTCACGGCGGAACGGCACACCAATTATTACAGGTCTAGTAGTCTCTATCTCTTCTACACATTAGTTTAAACAGACGAATGAAAGATTGTTGGGTAACTCTTTCTCACCTTTCTTTGATGTAACAGGAAACACTCGCGTGGTATCCCAGAATGCCCTGCAGACGTTTCAGGATGAGCTGGGGAAGGTGATTCGTGATCCGTACCAGGTCGTGATGAAACAGACGAAACTTCCCATCACCCTTCTGCAGGAAAAGGCCAAGGTAGATATGTGATATTTATTGTTGATGGTTGATGCCCATACTCTCTAGCGTTGCAGTCTGTCTTTCTCCATAGTGTTGTGTAGTGCTGTGTGTGTGTGTCGGGATCAACTATAAAGTCTATAGTTTTGCTGAATTCTGAGTCAAAGGAAGTCTAGTGGACTCAAAGTGCATTAAAGGGCATATACTGTACTGGGAAGGCAGAAAAGCCTTCAAAATGTAAATGTTAGCAATCTTCTTGTCAATGGTCTTAAATTCATGTATTGTCTATTTTAGAAGCTTGCTGAAAGTTATTTGGAGTAATGAGTGATTAAATCACAAATCCTCAAAATGTTCGGGCCATGAATTTAAGACAATTGGCAAGAAGATTGCTAACAATTACATTTTGAAGGCTTTTTTGCCTTCCCAGTACAGTATATGCCTTTTAAAGGTTGTAGTACATTTAATATTCATGTAACTCTGATGAATGACTCACTGTGTTGAAATTAAAAAAGAAAATAATTAATAATAATTCCTGGGATGCGTATCAACCTAAAGGCATCGCGTTTAGATGTGCTTCTTCCATGCACTTTTAAGTTTAAACAAAGTGAAATTATTATTCATAGACAACTTATCATTATGGCTATCTATTGTAATATTTCTATCTTGTTTCTCCAATGTTTCTGTACATCATCTGCTAAATATGTATAACAGAACTTGTTATGCATGTGACAATGGAATTGCACATACTGTATGTAATTGATTAACATTGACCTCTGATATGTTCTTGTAACAGTACAATCGAGTTCATCTGTTGGATACGGAGAGCTTCGGGTCAACGTTCGGGCCAAAGAAGCAACGAAAACGACCCAACATCAAAGTAGGAGATGTTGAGGTGAGAACAGCAATGGATCATTGCAATATCAGTAATATAGAGTCATTACGTTAACAGTGGGGTGTTTCACCAAGCTGTTTGTAAGCTACGAACGACTTTACGAACGACTGGTGATCCCTTCTTGTGCTAAGTCAGATTCTCAATGAACAAAGTGTGCTATCGCATTTAGCACAAGAAGGGATCACCAGTCGTTCGTAAAGTCGTTCGTAACTTAGGAACAGCTTGGTGAAACACCATCCAGGACCTCTGAGGTAATGAACCGCACATTTGCCACGTTTTGTTATCTGTTGTCAAGGCTGTTCCCTGGGAAATATAGGTGCCATAGGGCAGTTTTAATAACCATGTTTCGTAGCATTGTAGCTTATTTCTATGATTAACCGCAACATTCATATTAGCTCTTCTTGCTTACATTGTACATAGAGAGTATTTGTACAAATGTTATTTAACTTCTCGCAGATGCAAGGTGTTTCACACAGCATGGCGACAGTGGTATTGCGTGGTGCATCAAATGCTTGTGAAATTTACTCTAGAGCAACAAACCCTTGCCATGACCATTGTTAGCTTTACTCAAGTAGCACCCTCCATTTAGTTTCGAAACACCCTTTTTCGTGATGACTATAGTCTACATTTGTATACCGTGTTGCACAAGTCTGTGCGTGAGTCAGTGGGGATCTGGTCACATCAAAGTATCACTGCAATGCGGAGAGCTGTGATATGTGTTGTTGGGATCTTTATCTCTAGGTTGACAGGAAGCACTTAGTTTTGGACGAACTCGAAATCTAGCAATCAATATAATTCCACTTAAAATTAGTTTCTAGTTCTGCTATTGGGAAGTTATCAAAGAGTATTTTCTTCCATTCTTTCTGGTATTTACACAATTTAACTTTTTTACCTCCGAAAGGGCTCCCCAACCTTTCAAGCTTTGAGTAGATTTGTGTAGCGAGTCTGGTTTGATTTTCTTCTCCAGTCCCTGATGAAATCCGTGGCAGAGTCTGGGGAGAAGTACGATGCTGAGAAGGACACTGACCTGGTGGTGGATGATGAGGGGATCAGGGATGAGGCCAAGGACTGGATCTTCTCCGCCGGACAGTCCAAAAGGATCTGGAACGAACTCTACAAGGTCAGACATTCACCCTCTCAGCACCAATCGTTGATAGTCCCATGTCAATCGACCATTTTCATTATGTATTCATATATTATGCAAATCGTTCAAACAATATGTTGCTAATGGTAACCCCAACACTTGTCCAAGATTCGTCTGAGTAGCAACAACTTATAGATTCAGAATGCATTCTACTCATTGAAACTGCATCACTAGATACAGTGAATGTTGTAATTGGTTGCGACGCAGTTAGGAAGAAAGTTGCGAATACATTAAAAAAGAAGGGTTTTTTCAGCACTTCCCCAGATTTGTCCCTGAGCAATGGTTGGTATATTTCAAATCGTAACTTTTTATATGATGGTGAATAGAATGGAGCATTAAAGAAAACGTTGTCCTTCTGCAGGTGATTGACTCCTCAGACGTCTTGGTCCAAGTCTTAGACTCCAGAGACCCGATGGGAACCAGGTCTAAGTACATTGAGAACTACCTGAAGAAGGAGAAGCCTCACAAACACCTCATCTTTGTGCTCAACAAAGTGGACCTAGTGCCAACTTGGTCTACGGTTAGTCTCACCGCCATTATTATTGGTTTTATCCTCTTTTCTGCTTTCTTTTGTCTTTTCCCCATCTTTCTGTTCATCCTACTATATTACTCCTGGGCCCCGTTGCATAAAACTTATCATTAATGGTAACTCTTACATCCATGGTGATTACCATGGTTACATTGCTTGACAGCCAATCAAATTCAAGGTTTCCATAGAAGTTGCCATTGGTAGCAAAGTTACTATCAATGGTAAGTTTTATACAACAGGGCCCTGGATCTTCTTTTTGTCTTGTCTTATTCCTGCTTGTCCCAAGTTAGATCCCTTACTTTCCTTTCTTCATTTTTGCATTTTCTCATTCTTGTTCTTGATGGTCTCTTACTCCATGATATTGTTTGTCTGTTCATATTTCTTTTTGTCCTAACTTAGTCTATCCAACTCGAACAGTCGGGCTCCGATGCCCCATTGAAAGTGGGAACTTTCCATGTGAACGAGATGTGTAAAGAGCGCTACCTTGCCATTCGCCCATGTTTTGTCCCTTCAACTGATTTTCATTTTAATTTAGTTCAGTTCATTTCATTTTATTTTAACATGGTGACACAATAAGCCAGTCCACTGAATCAAGAACGACTAGAATGCAGACTGGGATTTGATCATGAAGCTGTTTACGTGTGTTATTGTACAGCGTACCCATAACAAAAATAGAAACAAGAGCACATGGTGGAATGTTCTTTCACTACCTACACAGAGCTGAATTGCTGTTGCCATATCTGCACTAAAAAACGTGGTCCACTATCTAGATGGAGTTGTCATTTTACTCTGTGAGTGGTACGATTGACCTGAGGTCATTTCTGCCAGTAAAAATCTGCTCACGCGCACATTGCAACTACGAACTCGCTTATTCAGCCAAAGGCTGTTTTTCAGGGGGGCCTTGCTGTGTTGTTCCATATAAACAACAGCAATTAAATTTTTGTCAGCGTCTGTGTGTACTCTTGCTGATTGACGCCACTAAGTAAGAGGTTTTTTTTTTCCAGAAACGCTGGGTGGCCATTCTGTCGCATGACTACCCCACCTTGGCCTTCCACGCCAGCGTCAAGAATCCATTTGGAAAGGGCG
Source organism: Arbacia lixula (assembly GCA_963669155.1). Classification (NCBI taxonomy): domain Eukaryota; kingdom Metazoa; phylum Echinodermata; class Echinoidea; order Arbacioida; family Arbaciidae; genus Arbacia; species Arbacia lixula. Next base: position 6,569,629 of record OZ022589.1, read on the forward strand.
CCCTCATTCAGCTTCTCAGGCAGTTTGGAAAGGTATGTTTAGCCACCACCATTATGTTTTAAAAAAGGCAATTTGAATAATGAAAACCAGGAAAATGAGCGTGTTCATGGTTACCTTATGTGTATTCTATTTTGTTTATTCTATTGTGATCACCTCAGATTTTATATTTATATTATCTTCAATGATGATGTTATCTTTTGTATGCCTTTGGCGAAGTCCCTGACGTAATTTACAGGTGTATAGCCATAAGACCTTGAACACTTTTATAATGGTTGCATAGTATTCTTCTTTAACATCTACTTGGGGGAAGGGGGTTGGGGTTGTAGAGGCGCTCACAGTTCTTTAGAAAGGCACCCTGCCTCCAGCCATCCTTCCAGATTCTAAATTCAATTTATTTTTCCACAAAAGACAAAAAAACCCCAAAACATTATGAATTCTGTGGGGTGTTTCACCGAGGTGTTCGTAAGTTACAAAGGACTTTACGAATGACTGGTGATCCCCTCTTGTGCTAAATGCGATACAACACTTTCTACATTGAGAATCTGATTTAGCACAAGAAGGGATCACCACTCATTCATAAAGTCATTCGTAACTTACGAACAGCTTGGTGAAACACCCCACAGGTACAATAAATGTATCAAAAATCTAGATAAAATATAATTAACACAATAAATTCATAGAAACAATATTTTTTGTAGATATCTATGATGATGGCAATGGGTATATGCCTAATATCGCTTCTCTATCACACTTGTTTTTGTTTCTGTAGCTTCATGTAGACAAGAAGCAGATTAGCATTGGTTTCATTGGTTACCCCAATGTGGGCAAGAGCTCCATCATCAACACCCTGCGAGCCAAGAAAGTCTGCAAAGTGGCCCCCATTGCTGGTGAGACAAAGGTAAGAAGCAAGGGGTTCCTCCTTGAGTTTGTGGAGTGTTAGTGGCAACAGTGAGATGCTGAAAGAGCTTAGAAACGTGTAGAAAGAGAGAGAGAGAGAGAGAGAGAGAGAGAGAGAGGAAGAGAGAGAGAGAGAGAGAGTGAGATGTAGTGAGAGGGTGAGAGGGTGAGAGAGTGAGAGAGTGAGAGTGAGTGAGAGTGAGACAAAATTAGAAAAAGAGAAAGAGATAGAAAGAGAAATGAGTGGATAAAGAGAGAGGTAAAATGAGACAGAGAGAGAGAGAGACAGAGAGAGAGAGAGAGAGACACACACACACACACACACACACACACACACAGACACAGACCTAGACACAGAAACACACACACACACACACACACACGCACACAAACACATTGAGGGAGAAAGGGAAATACAATGAGGGAGAGAAGACGAAGGCAATATAAGAGTGAGAGAGTAAGATAATAATTGAGATTTACCAGGAGTACATAGTGATAGAGAAAAAGATGTTAGAAGCAGCAGGATGATATTGTTCTTATAGAGACCAAATGAGTGAGATGTACTAAAGGGGTACTAAAGATCACGAAATAGCTAGCTATTTGCGTCTTCATTAGCCAGATCTGGGGGGCATTTCATCAAAGGACTTGTCGGACGTTTTCTCTGACAAACTGTTATAAGCTACTGAAATGCTTGCATCTTATTGGCCGAGAGCAAACTTGTCGGATAAAATTTCCGACAAGTCCTTTGATGAAATGCCCCCCAGGCAAAATAGCTCGCTATTTGGTCGAGAAAATCTCCCAAGAAATCTAGGGCTATATGGAGCTAGCTCGAGCTAGTTCGCTAACTATCTCGGGCTAGCTCGGAGCGTCTTTATTAGCCTGAAAATTTCTCGATCCCGGCATGCATCAGCGCCCACGAGGCATTGTTTACCTGATAGATTTTTACACGTGCCTGAATGCGAGCTCACAACCGAAGCCATGCGGCCGTGGCCTATTCCCATCACACACTGCTGGTATGTACGAAACTCGGGATAATTTATGCAACCCGAGCTCGAGCTTACGTATCCCGGGTTTCGAGCTAATGAAGACGCAATTGCAACTTCAGGCTAGTTCCCTGGATCAGCAAAATAGCTCGCTATTTCGTCTGATCGGGCTAATGAAGACGCACCTTAAGAGAGAGGTTGAGAGAGGCACAGAGAGGATAGTATGGGGGCCACACAAAGAGCTAAAGACCACATCTCTATTTTCCTGCAGGTGTGGCAGTACATCACTCTAATGAGGAGAATCTTCTTGATCGACTGTCCGGGCGTGGTCTACCCAACGGGAGAGACAGAGACAGAGACAGTCCTCAAGGGAGTGGTGAGTCCAGCATGCCTCTAGTCTGGCTACAAGGCTTTGGGACATTTCTAATTCATACTTTGAAGGGATAGTCCACCCTAAAATTAAGTTGTTTGTAATAAAAGCAGAAACATGAACGAAACATATTGGTGAAGGTTGGACGAAAATCCGTCAACGAATGAGAAAATGATCTTTTACCATTTTGATTTTATGTGAGGTGCTCTCCCATATGTTGTGTGCAGTATGATTCTATTATTTACTCTTCTTGTGTTTTTCATGAAGGAATAATTTTATTTCTTCATAGAGGTATGTGTGTAAACTAGTGATGTATGAAATGTACAGGTAAAATGATGCATATCCTTTTGAGAAAAATCAACATTTTGAAAAGCATTAGTGCATAACATATGGGAGAGCACCACACATGTGACATCACAACATGAAAACAAATTGGGATATCTCATTAAGCACAGGAATAGGTCACCAGTCGTGTGTGAAGTCATTCGTAGCTTATGAACAGCTTGGTGAAACACCCCTCTGAACTGTAAAAAAAAGAAATTAAAGTAATGAAGTTTTTCGTTGAAAGGCTGTACTAGATGGTGCAGATCAAGTTAATCCCTCTCTTTCTCTCTCTCTCTCTCTCTCTCTCTCTCTCACTCTCTCTTTCTCTCTCTCTCTCTCTCCCTCTCACTCTCTCTCTCTCACTCTCTCTTTCTCTCTCTCTCTCTCTCTCTCTCTCTCTCTCTCTCCTAGGTACGTGTGGAGAATGTGAAGTGTCCTGAGGATTACATCGCTGAGGTGCTGAGACGGGTCAAGCCCGACTATGTCAAGAAGACTTACCGCATCACAGAATGGGTTGACTACATCGACTTCCTGGAGCAACTTGCCCGGCGCACCGGCAAGCTTCTTAAGGTACATCACCACCCTTAAAAATAAGGGTGTCCCATTCTCAAAAGTCATGAAACTCGGCAGGAATTAGTAGTAAACCCTGACAATAACGTGCACAGCTTCACAAATATTTTCAGGAAGTGAAAAACTATCCTTGTTTATGTTTGAACCACAGCAAACATTGTCTTCATTCATAATCGTAATGTCCCTCTCAGTGCACGATGTGAGCATTACTCCCATTGAACGCACGCACCCACTGGGAAGTGGACAGATGCGTACCATAGCCCAAAGCAGTCTTCAGCCCTTTAGGCTATAGGTTTTGGCCAAACCACCCAAAACATCCTCACGAATCTACTGATCGCTATAAATTCACCTAACATCAATTTCCAGTTCTATTATTGGGAGGGAAGTTTTAATACAGTATTTTCTTGCAATTTTTTCTTTCGTGTGTACATGCAAGAGGTACACCCTGTCTTTAAGGAGACAGATAATGTTGGTGTTTGTGGTATCATGATCTGAATTTTTTATTTGTTGCTTTCTTCCCCCACAGGGAGGTGAGCCGGATATCAACACCGTCTCCAAGATGGTTCTCAACGACTGGCAGAGAGGCAAAATCCCCTTCTTTGTCAAGCCTCCCAACTGTGAAAAGGTACGTTCATTTCTTCATACTCCATATTTTTCTCATAAAGGTATGTGTGTAAAAACATATTTCAAATGATGTATCAGATGCACAAGTTAAGGATGCATATCTTTTTGAGAAAATGGAAATTAAAAAAAAAATGTATGCAATATATAGGACAGCACCTTGCATGTGACGACACAAAATCAAACATTTAGGAGATCATCACTTTCTTATCCTTACGGATTTTTATAAAACCTTCACTAATATGTATCTTTCATGTGTCTGCTTTTACTGAAAAAGAAAGGATAAGAAAGTTATGATCTCTGAAAGTTTTGATTTTGTGACGTCACTTGCGATGTGCTCTTCCATGTTTTTCAAATGAAACAAAAGATAAGATAAATCTTGTCTAAGTGTTACAAAAATGAAACCTCATGTCTCCGCTTGTCACTTTTTCTTTCCTTTTCCTTTTTACACCCCATACGTGGGTCAAATATGCTGAAAGAATACAACTACATGGTGTTACTGAAAGTTTTACTATTTTCTGAATAGTATTGATTAGTATACTTTCACCATGGTAACATTAAAAGATTAAATGATAAGATCTTTATAGGCATGCAGTTGCTAAGGCAGGTCTCACTTAACTCATTTAACTCTCCTCCCCAGGATCCAAATGAGGTCAAGAAGGAGAAGGAATCTTCCAAGAAAGTTGCAGCAGCGACGACGAGTGATGCGGCTTCCACCAAGAAGTCTGTGAGGGGGGTGAAGCAGGATCTAAGCGGGGTCCACATCAGTCCTGATTACACCGGAGAAGACTTAAAGCCAGCCGATGGAGAGGGAGAGGAGGAGGTGGAGATAGAGGGAGAGGAGGAGGAGGAGGATGCAGACGGAGAACAGAGCAGTCAAGAAGAAGACATGTCTGATGAGGAAGATGACGAGGAAGAGGAGCAGGAGGAGGAGGAGGAGGAAGGTGATGAAGAGAAGCAGGCGGACAGGAGCGAAGAAATAAGCAAGCAAATTAAAGGGAAGAAGGACAAGGGACTTGGAAAAACATCGCAAAGCCCTTCAAAGAAATTGACGGGCAGGACTCGAAGAGATGAGAAAGCGACTGGGATCTCTTTTGGGGTTAATGCCTTCTTGAACTCCAAGAACAAGAAGCTCTTGGCGAGGGCAAAGATTGAGAAGAAGAGAGAGGAGATGATTCGGAGGAAGAACGAGGAAAGTCCAGGCCATCAAGCAAAGAAAGGTAGTGATATTACTCTGTTTTCTTCCTAATGATGGAAACAAACAAGGAAATTGTCATCATGTTTCCAGGTTGTCAGTCCATCCAAGGCCACGTAACATTAAGATTTGCAGTCAATTGCAAAATGGCAATCGCCAATCACCATCATTGTTACATGCGCTGTTTGTTCAAAAGACTGACCAGTAACCAATCAGAATTTGTCTTTAAAATTTGCAATTGATTGCAAACATTTACGTTTACGGGGCCCTTATGTCCTTTACACAATAACAATAACCACACAATGTATTTGACCAATGTCATTAAGCGCTGTACAATGATAATGTATAACAGTTTAATGAAGGTAACTGACTGGATAGTGATTCAAAGCTCATAGGCTTAGGTCAAGGTCATGGAAAAAAAAACCCTTGAAATTTCAAAAGCAATATTTTGATCAAATTTTCTCACTAAGGGTAGTACAGTGAAATATTTGATAGGGCAAAGAACGGGTTAGGCTTGGGGTCAGGTATGTCAAAGGTAAGTGGTCCGATCCTGAAATATCACTATTTAAGCAATAATACAGTGAATAGCTGACTGGATACATTCAACTTGATATGAAGATGGCAGTACACAGTGATATTTAGTCAATGCATATTTTGAAAAATATGTGATAGATCAAGGTAAATCTTAAATAAATTGTATGTCAAAGAAGAAATATCAATTTTTCAGACATAGGACAAGGACATATTATAAAAAGAGATCATGCCAATATTAGAGCAGGATAATGGAAACATGATTGTCTAAGCGGCACAGTCATATTTGTGAAGTTTTGTCCTGGGCTGGTATTTTGAAAATGTTTGTAACTATTATTGTACATGTTGGTGTATTTTCCTGATGCACTAATGATTTGTTTTCATTCAAATATGTAATTTTGTTGCAAGAAAGATGTGACTTTTTATGCAAACCTACAAGTTTTGTGAGAAGATTATCAATGTCAACCAAATGAACCTAGCAAAGAAGCGGAGGCATATTTATTGACAGCTTGGCAGTGCAATGGCTCTAGTTCTTTATGGAACCATCTCTGATTTTGTCTGATGCAGGCAAGAAGGCGAAGTCGTTTGGTAACTACTGTGCTCTGGCTAGCAGCGATGAAGACGACGCGGGAGATACCAAGAGGAGAGGGAAGCGATACTTTGATGATGGCAAGAAGAAACTCACTTCTAAACAGGTATGGGCAGGCTCCTAAGTGATTGCTATTCAACAGGATTCCTTGAAGTTGTTATCTTGCACAAAGAAGCACCACTGTTCCACCAAGCTGTTCGTAAGCTATGGACAACTTTATGCACAATTGATGACCCTTTCTTGTTTTAATTGAAATACCCCAATTTGTAGAATTTGTAACAATCCTTCTCAAATTTGACAGATCATGAACTTTGTATCCAGATATTTGTTAACGACAAGAATTTTGATTTTGATTTTTGATTCAGGTTTAGCTGATGGGAATCAAGATCGTTGAGAATCTGATTTATCCCTAGAAAGGGTCACCAGTCATGCGGAAAATCGTTTGTAGCTTAAGAACAGCTTGGTGAAACACCCCCAGGTCTTGAAAACTAGTTTTAATACTACATATCTCCAAGTCAATGGTTATGAAAGGTTCAAACAGAGAGGGCTTCATTTACCTTTGCTATTTTGAGCACAGATACATGTACATGCTATTCTTTCATATTTGTATTTCATTCAATTATTTCATATTTTTGTTGAATGCTATTCTAAATTGATGTTGGTGATTTGGAAGTGCAAAGTTTCAAACTAGCATCTCGGCTTTATTGAAATTGGTATTGTATTGGCCTTTCACAAACTATGTAAAGTTATAGTATGCCAATCTGTAAATATTATAAATAAATATTTTACTCTGATTATCTTCCTCCTATTTAGTATGCTCGAGGAGGATATTTAATTGAAGGATTCATGCAAATGCAGAAGCACATAAGATATTGATACACAAGATGCATGCACTTATTTTAAAAATATAGCAGTATTCTGTAGAAATGAAATAAACAAGATATGATAAAATAGGGAAAACAACAAAGAAGACATTCTTCATACAAATTCTCTAACACTTTTTTGTGTAGAAACGGAGCATCGAGAGGGCACAGAAGTCAAAGAAGGTCGGGCAGCATTTCTACGCCACCGCCAACGTGAAGAACCGCAACCGTTCCAAGCGAGACAAGTGACCTTTGACCCAGTGACACAGCTGAGAGGTCGCACCAGTATGACAGTATGCTACGGACTTGTACCTGTGGACTGTGTGTGTGTGTATTGATCAACCAGAATTCAGGAGACGCTGCACAAGAAACAATAGATCATCTGTTTTGGCGCTGTTACGCACAAGCACATCATTACGCCCTTTGATGCCCATAACTGCAAGACAGCCGTACGTGGGCTTTTGATGGAAGCGTGCTCACATATCCTGTCAAAGCATTTTGGAAAAATCTCTGGGACAGTAGATATGTATGACCCATAAATGTGAGGTAAATTGGAGGTAAATAGCTAGACTGTACTGTGACAATTGTTACTCAACTTTGAAAATTGAGGGCGCTCTCTAGCATGAAGATCTTTTGTGTGGATAAGGGCAGCCTCTCCTTCCCTCCTCTTCCCTTCGATTATGAAGAGAGCAAATGGGAAGGGGCAAGATTTCTATTCAGAAATAGAGATGACCATCGGTGCTTCTGGTGTCACTCGAGTATTGACCAAAACAGGATTATCCTCTCCCGTGTCAGGTATAAATATTCATTTATTATTGGTTAATTTCACCCAAAAAAAAGCTATTTAATGTTGAATGTAACATTTAATACAATTGAATTTCAACGTCCTTCTCAAGATGATAATAGAGAAGTCACTAACATGTGGATTTATTTTTTACAGATCCGGAGGGAGAATATGGTTGTTATTGTCTTTTTAATTAAATGAATACAAAATCGTGACTGAAAGCAAATGAGCAAGCTTGTCCAGATTCATAGCTCGAAGAATAGATAGCTGTCTGGCGTTCTAGTGGTCGGGAATTAATCAGGCCATTGTCTTTAATCGATTCTTGTTATCGCTAGTACAAATAAAATACCTGGATGTAGCAGTCAGGGAATAGTCGCAATGCACTGTGGGATAGTTATTGTAACTTGGGCACTTGTGGAACTCATTATGTGATAGATGTGTTCTGGTCCCTTAGTGATTGTAATGATACAGAGCTCTCTACCGCCAAGAAGCATAGGTGTGCTTGCTTCATCACAAACATTCACAACCAGAGTGTTGGAATAATAATTCCAGAATTTGACATTATGTAAAGGAGATGAAAATGGGGTATGCAAGCAGACGCCATATTGATAGCGTGGGTCACTTTGCATTGAACCAGAAGACGAGCAAGAATCGGGCAAATTCAAATTTTTGTTTGAGTATTCTTGTAATACCAGGGATAGTGAGAATTGATACATTTTGCTCTTCGAAATCATTACTTAAATACCTTTCACCACAAAAACCTGATTACTTTTAACTTTCTTTAGATTTTGATCCTCTTTGATATTGTGTAAATCTTTGGCAACTTCCCAACACGAGAAGTTTTAAGTCTTAAAAAGCTTATAGAATGTTAACATTGTATGTTGCATATTGTATGCCATATGTTGAAAGGGAGATATATATTACAGTCTCATTAAGAATAACATGTATAATAAAATACATCTTTATGTACATATTCCAATGGATTGGTTTTTATCATGAATTACATAAAGTATTCAAGTATGTACAGGCTCGAGAGAAGCCAGTGAGATCTGAGGTGACTTTGATTGTGCTACTCATGTGACGCTGTGAACGGTTGCAAATTGCAGGTCAAGAACAGTTCAATTTATGTGACAAATACAAAAACAAATGTAATAAATGGCCTTAGGACAATCTGGGAGCACTTTGACCATGGTTTGAAAAATTATATCTCCATTGGGTGGAAAATCACAGAAAAATTATTTTAAATAAACAGATGGACACACAACGTGAGCCAAATTATAGTAAGGATGACAAAGAACGGGGAAGAAACAACAGTGAATGCAATGTTTGGCAAAGATATTTTTTATTTAAAAGCCATTGTCTATGAAGAATCGATGAATGAATGAAAAGCATATGTAGAATTGCATCATTGTTTATCTATACAAATCATAAATGGGGTAGAAATATACCAAGTACAAGAATACATGCAAGCTTATAATTTAAAGTATTTTTTCCTTTGTATCTCTTGCAGTATCCTTGTTCCAATTGTTACACTTGAGACAACTTGTACAGGATAATACTACAATAAAATCTGAGCTATTTTGCTAACATGTACTGTGATAAACACTGAACAATCCACAATTATCTGTTAGTAACCTTCTAGTATAAAAACAGCGTAGCCCATTTACAAAAGTCATGAAACTCAGATGGAATCAGCAGTATTCTCCTATCAGTAATGTGTCAGAAAATCTCAGTCATACAATGTAGCTTCACAAACCTGTTCAAGAAAAGTGAAAACCTATCCTTGTTTACGTTCGAAATAAAGCGACCATAGTCTGCAGTCGTATAATGTATTCCAGCAGACGGCTCTCACTGGTCTCACCGCAGACATTGTGGAGCGGAGAGCCACAGTATGCTGATCTCGGTCTAAAGGCTATGGGAACCGCTGAACCTATGGGAACCGCTGAAGTTTTTGATGGCCCACCCAAACCCAACTCGAAATCTAGCTCAGAGTCAGAATATAATCCTGCTCAGAGTCAGTTTCCAGTTTTATTATTGGGAGGGCAATTCATGTGAAGTATTTTCTTTCATTTTTGGTGTTTTTTATCACAAAAAAATAACCTGCAAAAGGGCTACGCTGTTTTTAATCTCTTCATGAAATGAAGGGAGTTTACATTGAAACTTTCCTTTTCAAAAAAACAAATGTAGTCCTTTGTAATCATCTGGATTTTCATACAAAATTATATTAAAAGTATGAAAAAGTATTTATTACCTGATATAAATTTGGGGAAATATATCAAATTTCAATTTTGACCACTAGTATGGATTCAAGTGCATATACATGAATGAACTAAGAGTGGATTAGAAATACATGTATTTTGGTATGCTAGTAATTGTTTTGTTCATGTGCTTTCACTAATAAAGTGTTAACTTGTTCAGTAGCTTCACATACATGGCAAAAATGGGCATTCAAAAAATTACCAATAAAAAACCGGCCTTTGTATTCTAAAGTTCCTTTAACCCTGTCCAAACTAAAATACACATGTAATGAGTTAATACCTCTGAAGCACAGGTTGAAAGTAAACTATTTATCTTAAGTTGTGAAATTCAATTAGCTCCATGCAAAAAACATGTTTGCCCGCTTTACTCCAGAAAAGGATTGATTCTGAGGGCAATTTGTTTTGAAAAAAACACAAGCAAAATTCACATACTGGTGATATATTTCAAATTTTAGCCACAAGAAATATTTAAGAAAAACATTAACATTATGATAATACATTACAATAATTTAACTTACAAAAAGCTTAATGAAAAATAAATGTTTAAATCCAATAAAAAATGTTCTAGAATAGTATGTAAATCACTTTCTTGTCATTCCCATGGTGTACACAGGAACATACACATACATGTCATCACAAGAGAGCAAGATATATGAAAAACTCACCATTTCTATAAATAATACCTCATTATTTGCAGTGATGCACAATCACCTTTAATAAATTGTGATTAATATGCGAATGCGATCACGATCTTCATTAACAGTTCAAAGTAACTGATTGGTACGTACGGACCAACAGTGAGTTCTAATTGCTGATTATTTCTCGTCAGCAACAGTTTACAGTAGAAGACTCATCAGAAATGCATTAAAACCCGCTTGATCATTGTCACATTCGTTAAGTGTCCATTTTCCTGATAGGGGGAGGCATTGTCTTTCCTGTTCACAGGCCAAAATGTGATACCGGTATTCACGATTGGGATAATGTCCTCTTCCTTATTGTCCAAAATGGGGCTACCGGTGTTTGTTCATGGAACAAAACGCAATCATAAGAATCATGTTCAGTATTGCTGTATACACTTCATCCACATTGCTGAGGTTTCTGTGAGAATCTTCACGTTCACATCCAGCGTCATTAAATCTCTTAGTCCCATAGGTAATAAATCTTGTTATAATTCATATGGGACTACCAAAGGTCGGTACTCAGAGGGGTAGAGCGCCCTCATCTTTCTGAATCGCCAATAAGCAGAAAAAATGGACGAGCAGCTGACTGAACATTTAAAGAAAATGAGACTACTCAAATTCACGATTATCCAGAATTTACAATTATTATAATTAATTTTGTACCTGTAAATACATGTAATTGAATGGTACGAGATGTGCTAGAAATTGTATGTACCAACAAAATTATTGTAAACGTTCCGCTACAAAGCACACACTGTGCGATATGAGTTAAATAGAAAGACGAGCAATATCATCTTAACAGAATAGGCAGACAATGACAAAATCCCGCACATGTGAACATGGTATTTTTTAAAACATGCCACATGGGTAGGCTGCGCCGTGGCAGAAGTAATTGCCTTGACTCGTCCTCAAATTTTAAAATCTTGTGATATTTCTTCAACCTAAAATCTACAGCCACACATATAGCACTTGTTTAACTCCCTACTGTGAATTTAAAACATGTCTTATCATTAAAGTCAGGGAAAATTCAATGACCATTTAAGACCAGCTAATTTAATAAACTTTTTTCACTGTATAATACATGTAGTTCAATATTCTTTTTTAGAATTCTGATGAAATAATTTTACAACATAAAATTGCTATGCTATGAATAGTGAATACAAACAACCAAACATGCGTGTGTATTTCGCTAAGTATATAAATTGAGACATTTTACATATCAAGTGCATAGCACATGCGTGAACTCTTCCTTATAAAGAAAAAAAGCACTGTTTGGAAATTCATTAAAGAAACAAGACAGATTCATTAAATATTCACAAAAAATAATCTAACATGAAAATCTAATTGTGTGTTAGTATATTGACAGTTACATCTAAAGAAGATACCGCCAAATTGATAAGAATGGTCATTACAAAGATAATACTGCATCTAAGAGTTAGCTTCTTGCGATACAACTGCACTCTTAGCCTGTAAAAGTATTTATACCTGGCGCCAATTATATTCTATCTATCAAATAAAACGCTTGAGAAACAACTTCATAATTGTGTATGAACAATCACAAAGAGTCACACACATGCTATTCTACAATAAATATAAACTTCTGATGAATCTATACACAGATATCGTGACTATACAATTATTTCAAGAAACATCTCATTATTTCTGGTTTCAAGTTCTCTGCATTCTCTTTACTCTCTGCACGCACATGACAACTAGAAAAATACATTTTTCCATGACAAAACTAAACACATTCAAATCAAACATTCACCATTTAAGCTATGAACTTCTGTCCCAAACATAAACATCTACACAGTTGTAGTATTAGTTTGTTTACATGTATATATCAAATGCTTAGAATGCATTCATTAGATTTGCCATATAAGAACTTATTAATATACATTTTATACAAAAATGAACAAGTTTCTTATCCTCAAGTGCAAAATATAAAAAAGGGGCTCATTTGATATCAAATCGTGTTGTTTATAAAAAAAAATGTGTACAGTCCTACTGCGACTGGCCATTTTTAATTTCCAAAATTAATACCTCCTTTTTTTTAAACTAAAGATAGTGGTAATTAATCCTTGTATACATGTACATTTGATAGTTGATACAGCAGAAAGTCCATAGAGATGATCTGTCCTTTCAAAAGTTTGATCTCTCCTAAACTTAGGTTGAAGTACAGATCAAAACAAGCAGCACGTTTATGTTTTCACGTAAAATTTCAAGTACCAGGTGCACATTATTTCCTCACATTACAAATCTACTACAAAGAACCAACATTGAACAGAAGACATCACACTCACGTACATGTATAAAACTTCTGACTGAGGTCCTCTTACTGCCAGTGGTATTAACATGTGCGACTTTTTATTTGTTCAGGGGAAAGGGCATTCTTTTCATCCCCTTCCCCCAACGAATGAAGGTTTCACAAATTGACACGATTGGCTGCTGAGAATAACACAAGACATGACACATTCTTATATACATGTATACACACACAGAAATATTCGTGATGAGATGGTATTATAGTAAAGATACATTCACACAAACACTGTTCCTGCTACCACTCGCTGCTTGCACTTTGGCGAGAGGGCATTCCTGCTGAGGCAAACCCAGAACAGCCTTCATCTAGCAAGTTACGAATGCCGAGGTAATTTATTCGTTCATAAGAAGCGAGAAAACTTGTGATAGGTGCAACGACAGGTGGTATTATGGCAAGTGGCAACAGCGTACAGCCTCCGTGTGAACACACAATCAAGGCGCGTTTACACGGCCGTGCTCCGGCGTCGCCTCAGGCCCTAGATGGTCAGCATCTGTTGCCTCCCGTTGACCAGCTTGGACGTCACCTTCCCATCCTCCTCCGTGATTTCAGTTTCCAACCCATTCTCAAAAATTCTTTGGGACGTGACAAAAAGGACCAAAAAAACCAGTGAATCAACATACCGGTATACCGTATATATAATAGATACTCCTTTTCGTGTGATTCTCTTCCATGATTACAGGCTTTAAGATTGTGATTATACCATTAATCTATCTTTTTGAGATGATCCTTCTCGTGACAAGTTGGTTGCAAAGAGTTATATAAAATGCAAGAAGAATGAAATAGAAAGCGCTCATTAATGGTAGCCTACCAGTCAATCCTTCCAACATCCCTACTTCACTACCACAAAATAAAAAACAATTTTTTTTATATTTATATATTGAATAAATAAATTAATCTCAGATATAGCAACCTTGAAAAAAAAAAATTCCTTCACTTGGTACTTAGAAAAACCCGACACCTTTCAAAATATTATTGAAAATGAGTCACAGCCAAAATCAGCACATCACAAAGTCAAAGGATGTCAAACCCTTCCAAAGTTTCTGTATCAACGTTTTCATAATCTGCTACAACGGTACAAGTGCGCTCAAACAAGAGTGACTGCCTCTGTAGGAGGGATACGTTAGCCCTAGAGCTAAGTGGGTAGTGCTCCCTCTTAGTCTTACTTGGTAGTCTTGATCCTCTTGCCGTTGATGAATCTGGTGCTCGTTGATGTCCGTCTCACTCCGCCGCCAGAATGAGGTGCTCCAAACGATGAAGACGACGAAAACGATGTAAAGCTTCATGAAGGAGAGGAAAACAGGGTGAGTAAGAATCTGAATATAGTTTTGTCTTGTGTTGCATTCTTTAAAGCTATGCATACTGCTAGTATGCACTGTAATTTTAGGTGATCATTGCTAGTTATCTATGTATGAGCAAAGCGCGTCTCTTGTCAACTTCCTAGTACGATGCGTTGTGACATTTCTAACTTAGCTTGTACCATTTTGTAGGCTTGTGCGTTGGGCCTGGGAAATGTGCCTGTGATATTAAAGGGATAGTTCACCCAGAAATTATATTTGTTTCAATAAAAGCAGACACATGAAAGAAACAGGTTAGTGATGGTTTGATGAAAATCCATCAAAGGATAAGAAAGTTATGACCTTTTAGATTTTTTATTTTGTGACGTCACGTTCCCTGTAGGTGCCTGCATAATGGTCGGGGTTGTCACAATTCGCGAAAATATCTGTGCGTTAAATAATACAGTACATAATGATAATAAATCTCCCACACTCCAGGACGTATCTTGTGCTTGGCAGAGCGGTGACTTACCTGTCTCCAAAGTCTCCAAAACCGCCCCCAAAGGAGCCAAAAGCGCTCATGCCGCTCATCCCGCTACCAGGTCTCTGGTGGAGCATGCTACCGCTGTGTGTATATGTGGGACCAAGGCAAACCACACACACATGCAAACCCGTGGCAGCATGCAGAAGAGAGAGAAGGAGGGTTGGCATGGCAACGGTGAGGGGGAGACAAAAAGAGGGAGGAGGGCAAAATCTTTGAAGTTAGAAAACACATCTGTACGTACAATGTATGTTACTATTTGTTATGCTTTTCTCTAATTACACAAATATTGATTGATCAGACTACATGTATAAAGAAGACGTGCAGATACAAATGTAAATAGAAGACCAGATGGGGATTGGAACCTACCCTCTCGCACGCCAGGCAGCTACAAAACCACCAGTCTACCGATTGTGTCTAGCTTTCAGGAACAGAGGTATGTCACCTCAATATTATGTACATTTCATAAGGGTAAACTTTTCACAAAGTTGGCAAAATTTGCTGCTTGTTGTATTGTGCTTTAACGTACATACACTTTGGCCAATACTCACAACTGAAGTACCGGTATTTCTTACAACATGTACTAAGCACATACTAACTCTAACCAACAAAATAAATCATCTGATGCTGTCACAAAATCTTTGATTTTCATCACAGAACCACAACAGTGGGTAATTTCAATTATTCACTGTCATTATTATGTGGAAAAACTCAATTATATCACAGTGATTCTGAGGGCACAATAGATTCAATGTTGTTTTATTTGGTGCCCCATAAAGTAAGTCCAAGTTTAGTCCACTCTTTGCACTACATTGCATGTTTGCCCCTGAAAAATGTTTAATGAAACCCGTATTGAAGTAACCTCCATATGGAGATCCCCTCCTCAAAAAGGCCACATTTCTGCGGTCTTTACGTAAACGTTTCACTTTAATACGAACAGAAACACTTTGAATTTATGTACACATAATCTAAAAACAAGATACATATGATCCTAAGAAGCTCTCTACAGGCAGTACTAGTACTGAAGATATGCAGCACAAGAAAGCAGGAACTTAATGTAATAATTAGCTACTAATTTTGTATTGATTATATGGATGTGTCATGTTCTGTTTTAGTCTAATAAGCTAATGAGCTGCCTAAATGTACTAAGTTTTCCTACCAAGAAAAATTCTAAAAGAGCCAGCCTTACAATGCAGTTATCTATTATACCTTATATATTTTTTAATGTACAAAATTATAATTTTCACATTCAACATGCACACATACTTGTAGTGCATACTTCTAACACAATTTTCATAGTTTTATGCTACATGTGTACATTTCTCAGTTTTGCAATGCACAAAATTTCATCAAGGCCCAAGGCCAAGGTCAGAATTTGACAGTGCATATGTTGCTTTTAGGACTAACAATCACAAACACTTCATGTACGACACAGTAGTTCTTGTGCTGTGTGTGCATTCAACGTGTAAACTTTGCCCAGGATTTTGTTTTTTCAACCTTCGAGCTCACAGACAGGGTGTCCCATCTGCATAAGTCATGAAACTCTGCAGATTTCAGCAGTGTACCCTAATGATAACAATCTCACAATCATAGCTTCACAAACTTTTCAAGAAAAACATTACTAAGTTTATGTGTGCAACATTCCAACACTAACTATGTACATACATAAATGTTGGATAAATTGATATTAACCAGACAAATACACAACAAATCAAGGATCTACATGTGCATAATTATAGGTAGAACTAGAAACATCACTGCAGCCTGAGTTAAAGAGAAACATCTAAATAATAATAACGTCAAAAGCTAAACGAGGGATTGACAGGGGGTGATGCTTAAACATGAGGTCAAAGGTCACAGTGGATGACCTGGACATGCAGACACCCCCTTACCCAGTACGAGGGAAGATGCTCCACAGATCGCCATAGGGATCAAAGAGGAAGCCAGATCGGAGGCGGCTTGGAGCGTGGGGGAGACTGAGATGGGAGGGGGGGGGGGGATGGAATAATGGGGTGGGGTAGGGTGGAGTGGGGTGGAGTGGAGTGGGGTGGAGTGGAGTGGGGTGGAGTGGAGTGGGGTAGGGTGAAGTGGGGCGGGGTATGGTAGGGTATGGTAGGGTATGGTAGGGTTGGGTAGGGTACGGTGTGGTGGCATGGGTATGGTAGGGTGGGGCATGGGGTGGGGTGTGGTGGGATGAGGTACGGTGGGTTGGGGTAGGGTAGGGTGTGATGGGGTGAGGTAGGGTGAGGTGGGGTGGGTATGGTAGGGTGGGGCATGGGGTGGGGTGTGGTGGGATGAGGTACGGTGGGTTGGGGTAGGGTAGGGTGTGATGGGGTGAGGTAAGGTGAGGTGGGGTGTGGTGGGGTGGGGTGGGGTGGAGGTATGAGGATTGGAGGAGGAATAGAGTTTAAGAAAATTTTCAGGGTGGAGTGGGGTGGAGTGGGGTGGGGTATGGTAGGGTATGGTAGGGTATGGTAGGGTATGGTAGGGTATGGTAGGGTATGGTAGGGTATGGTAGGGTATGGTAGGGTATGGTAGGGTATGGTAGGGTATGGTAGGGTTGGGTAGGGTACGGTGTGGTAGGGTATGGTAGGGTATGGTAGGGTATGGTAGGGTATGGTAGGGTATGGTAGGGTATGGTAGGGTATGGTAGGGTATGGTAGGGTTGGGTAGGGTACGGTGTGGTGGGGTATGGTAGGGTGGGGCATGGGGTCGGGTGTGGTGGGATGAGGTACGGTGGGTTGGGGTAGGGTAGGGTGTGATGGGGTGAGGTAGGGTGAGGTGGGGTGTGGTGGGGTGGGGTGTAGGTACAGGGATTGGAGGAGGAGTAGAGTTTAAGAAAATTTTCAGGGTTATCATCGTGACGTTGTGACACTTGACGGCCCACTAATAATTAACACAGGATCTTCAATAAAGGAGAATGTAACCATAACAAATAACCTCATTTGAGTCGATGCAGAAATATCACAGATGCAGATAAAAGTATTCAAAATAAAACGAATATTAAACTATCATCATGGAATAAGATTTTCTCGATTGCCATTTACTTTCTTTAAGCTGCTTTTGGGCAACTCTTTTGGTCCATGTACAGCATGTCCTACTATATATGGCCTTGCCATTTTTCTTGCAATCTTGCTATCACAGGGATTCTTAACACCTAATTGTTTTTCTACATATATTTTGATTTCACTCAAATTTATTTTTTCTCTGATGAAACAGAAATCCAACTTTTTGGGGAGATTTCACTCCCTTTCAAGACATACAACTAATATCATTGCATGTGTGACCAGCCTACACTGCCATTAAGCCCTGGTCTATCTTCCAAATAAAAAATAAATACAGGCCCTCTGAAATAACTGAATGAAATCCAAAAAAGTTTCAAACACTCTTGTTAAGGTTTTTAGGAATTTACGCAAATTGAGGCTCGATTCTTGATCAACTTCTCAACTTAAGGTTTCCGTAAGATTAGAAAAAAATATATCATAGAAGCACAACTGCAAAATATGAACAAAGAAGTTACATGTATCTTAATTATAGCAATAAACATAATTGATTACAGTATATTACTAACACCATATATCAGAGTTCTTCAAAACTTACCCAAAAGAGGTAAACCCAGAGTTGAAGAAAGAATCTTGAAAGAGGGAATCATGGATGTCTGATCCACGCTTTGATTCTGAAAAACATAACACGGAAAATATATTTTTAGGTGTCTCAAAATGTCAAATGGTATTTTTTTTTTTAGTCAGTGTCAAGTTCTATCATTGGGCGGGAAATTCTTAAACAGTATTTTCTTACATTTCGCATGTTTTTTTATAACATTTAATTTTTTTGACCTGCAATATGGCTACTCTGTCTTTAAATGATCTTAGCATTTCACATATGACATCACAAAATTGACATTGTAAGAGATCATAATTCATCCTACAATTTTGCGTGAAACCTTCACTAATATGTTTCTTTCATTTTCTACTTTTACTGAAACCAACGTAAGTTCAGGGTGGACTAGCCCTTTAAATAAGCTATGCCTCAGAAAGGAGTAACTGGGACTACAAATAAGAGCTTCACATCTTCAAAGATCTTGACTTACCCCCAAAGAAGGCACTGAATGGATCGCTAGTTCCGAAGAACTCTCGGAAGATGTCGTCAGGACTCCTGAACTCAAAGTGGAATCCGCCCCCTCGGCCGAAGCTATCGAACCCACCAAAGTCAAAGTCTCCGTGGTGACGGTGGCTGCCTCCTGTGTAAATGGGATAGTCATAACGTTAATGATAACAATGATAATAATGTGAATAATAATAAAGGCAATGTTAATGATAATAATAATAACCATAATAGTAATAATGCTAAAGCATTGCCAAAATCTTAATTATTTAGTAAAATTTCATCCTCTAATGCAAAATATGCTATTTGCGTATGAAATACAACTTAATTGAGAGAGGCCCGTCATAGTGTTCAATGCGCCACATTTGGTGATATAATTTATCACATAAACAACAATATGTCACAATTTGACCTTGACCTCTGCACTTTCATACCCACATTGAAATTACTTAATTGTCCTGTTATACATCATCATGTTACCAAGTTTGATGAAATTCATTTCTCAAGTTATCATATAAAACATCACATTTCAGGATTTGACCTTGACCTGTGACCTTAAACCTACATGTATGACTCAAAATCTAATCTGTTAACTGTCCTGCCGTATATCATCAATGTACAAAGTTTCATGGAATTTGATCAATTTTTTCTTGAGTTATCATGAAAAAAGTGAAATTTGAGGATAATAGAATGAGAGAGAAGAACAAGTGAATTAGAGGGAAGGGAGAAAGATGATTGTACAGGTGTATACAGCAGAAAAAAACTGACAGTAAAATGACCATACAGTGTACATGTATGTACGAAAAGATTGATATGATATTGAATAACAGATGGACATAGTGACAAAACAAAAATTACAGGTTGGTGGACGAATGAAAATCATTACTCCAACACACAATAAGTGATGATTTGTCATGACATCGTCAAAACATCTTGACTATCGACTCCTGAAAGTAGTTCGCATCATTAAAAGACAAGTCAACACTCTCAAAAAGCATCTAGGCTATAGTATGTAACACTCGTGTTGATGCCATTTGCCATATGGTGTGGGCATGTTCAGTCAGCGATCAGTCCTTTCAACTCTGGCTGTTCCTGCCATTAAGCTCCTGCTTATCTCATTAACGCTAATACCTTGATGGTGTACACAGAATTCCCCTGGGGAGTGTTCTCACTCTTCTCATCTTGCCCTATGGCGCAAATGGGTTTTAGTGCACAACCCCTGTTACAGATACTGCTTGGGTGTACTTTCACCTTTGCTTTTATTATCATGCATGCACACATGTACAGAACATGAGATGTTTGTTTTTTACTTCAGCATGAGAAAGTAGTTGTATGTAGTTGATAAGATATCAGGGGAAAAAAATAAATGCACGGGGGCTCGGGGCTATTTTGCCCCCGAAATGCTTAAAAGAGCCCTTTAAAATGTCGAAAAAGCCCCCCAAATTCCCATAGACAAAATGTAAAATTGTGTCCAAAATCGGCCAATGTGTTTACAAATTAGCCCCCCCCCCCCCCCCCAAAAAAAAAAAAAAAAAAAAAAAAAAAAAAATTGATTAATTTTTTTGCCTGTTAAGATATTACACTTATATCTTGGAGATAAGACTGATTGTAAATACACATTCTTTGTTTATATGCAGTATATTATTCATCACTATCATTACATGTAGCCCATATGGTAATTTAACCAGTATCTTGCCGAAGACATTTTTGTTAACGAATCCGAAGAATCTAAGGAATCATGCTCAACTTGCACTTGTGCTAACTTCTGATTCCAGTTAGCAACTTCATTATCAACATTGACCTTTTGTGTTTTGCTTTTGTTGTTAATAAATTCAAATTTAATTCAAATTCAAATGTACCATGACATGGTGCTTTGCACTTAAAGAATCAAAAGAAGTGGTAGACATAAATGCACATGGTATTACGTTTGAACAGTAAACACTGAACACACACTTGTAATGTTTCATTTCATTGAGATTGAACTCTGTGTTCAGTTAAATAATACACTGCACATGTATGTACCGGCAAAGGGGAGGGATACCATGATAAAAAGTTGAAAACAATCAGATCCCAAAATTGTCAAAAGTTATATATTTTAGAAATCAGACACATTATATGAAAGAAAGATGCTTGCAGCTCATCTTAAACAATCATCATTATAAACCTTCATGGGCACATCTATTGGTCCCCAACGACCCATACACCATCTTCACTGTTCTTGTATACTGTACCATCACTGTGCATGAACAAAAAAACACTCAAAGCACAATTTGTCTATCTTGGATTGACAGAGCAAGATGCAGGCCTAATGATAACTAGAATATTAAAACAAAAAACTTCTTCTTTTTTTTCTATGACTGACTTTTCACCAAATTTTGCCAAGTATGTATATTCCCGGCTTTGTCTGCTCTTAGTCAATTCAACCGAGAATCACGTTTTTTTTTTGCCAAAACTCCACACCATATCGGCACCTTAGCACCTTCACTGCAAACACCCTTTATCAAGTCAGTCACGCGGCACTAACACAGGTCAGCACTAATATGTGTGCAGTGTTTTACAGTCCAGTGCGCACATTCACGTTGTTTGATTGGTCAGGAGATTTTTTACAGCTCAAGAATATTGCACTACAGTGCGAAATTCAAGAGTAGTGAGTGGGAGACAAGTAAAAAACAAATGATGTGCAAGGTGCAGGCCAACTACATGTAAGCCCTGGCAATAAACAGCAGAATCTAATCAAATACATCTCGAATTTTGGACAAATCAGGACCAGAACAATTGTTTGTATTAGATAATACATGTATATTCATGTTAACGAATAAAATGACACACTAGGGATTTAAATCTAATTTGATATTCAAATGATTAAAGCAAGACTACATGTATCAATGGATGAAACTGCACAGAACTTGCCTGTCCAAATTTTGAATAATTCATTTTTATCTACAAATGTGTTTCATTTCAATTTGACTTTTCAATTTATCTTTTGAGACACTGTATTTATAAATGAAATGTCACATGTTTTTGTTCTAATCTGGGGTATTGTATATTTGCGGTGCCTTCCCCCCCCCCCCCCCCCCTTCAACCTTACCCTAAAACAACTACCACCACCACTAAGAAATGCAGTTAGAAGTCTTCATTAGCCCGATCAGACGAAATAGCGAGCTACTTGTATTTTGCTGATCCGGGGAACTAGCCTGAAGTTGTAATCGCGTCTTCATTAGCTCGAAACTCGGGATACCTAAGCGCGAGCTCGGGTTGCATAAATTATCCCGAGTTTCGCACATACCAGCAGTTGTGTGACGGGAATAGGCCATGACCACATGGCTTCGGTCGTGAGCTCGCATTCACGCACGTGTAAAAACCTATTCCGTTAACAATGCCTCGTGGGCGCTGATGCATGCCGGGCTCGAGAAATTTTCAGGCTAATGAAGACATTCCGAGCTAGCTCCATCTAGCCCAAGATTTCTTGGGAAATTTTCTCCACCAAATAGCGAGCTATTTTGCCTGATCTGGCTAATGAAGACGCAAATAGCTAGCTATTTCGTGATCTAGCTAGCTAACCCGATCAGAACAAGCTCGCTATTTTGCCCAGCTTGAGCTAATGAAGACGCCCCTAGAATGCTATGTATGGAGTAACCAGGGTAGCAGTTTCCAGATCAGCTCAAGGCTTAAAGTTGAATTAAGAAGGGCGCGAATTCCCGTAAATTTTGGTTATACACACTTTATATAGTTCATATAGGCTGTTCAAACAGAGAGCATATCAGAAAACTCATTTGAACGCTCAATATTCTGGTTTGAAAGTCGATATAAATTAGCCTGTTTAGAGTCCCCGATAAGCCTTGGACGCATAGGTACACGCTGAGCGTGACGTCACGGACGGGATTTGGGTAATATCCAGTGTCTGGTATCAATACAAAAATCAGTGCAGAAAGAGAGAGAAGATTTTACCAATGTTTTTCAAAGGAAGCCATATCAAACAATTACAAATCATATATACAAATCTTTACTCTCCCTATGTTGAAAAAAGTATAAATAACGGTTTTCAAGTCTTAAATTGTGAAGTAAGATTGCAAACGATGAGTTATTAGTCAATATTTTCACTTGATTTTCTTATTTTCTACAACTTGAGAATACTAGCGTAAAGTAGATCCGGCCATCGCCACCCAGGTCATACACACTCGAGCGCGCTGCTTGCTTGAACTTGTCCAGTATACTGCATGCTATGCGTATGGGCGCTCGTGTGTGTGTGTGTGTGCATGCTTGCAGCCAGCGCACGTGTACTCTATATTTATGTTGTGACGTGATCGCGAGAAACTTGTGCATGTTGGCTTTCTTTAGCTTTGACTTTCGTTGTGCATAATTAGCTTTCTTTCGATCTCGATCTCGCTGTTGACAAAATATTAGTACCCAATAATGGAGCCATTTAGTGTAGAGTTGGAGCAAAATGACCTTTATATGGACTTTGAAGACTTTATGGAAGATGATGAAGCTGAAGGAGGTGTTGAAGTCGAAAGACAAGGCAGTAAAATCGCTTCAAATGAGAAATATTGGAACACTAGAGACACATCATTGACTATATGACATTGCTTAATTCTCATTTATTTTCAAAAATCATTCACATAAAACCATAACAATAGAAGAAAAGTTCTGACGTGAAAGTAAATTCATTCATAATTGTACTAGCGTGTTTGTCTATGCACACAATATACTGCACTGCTCGCTTTGTTTACTTTCTCACTGTGACCCAAATCCCGTCCGTGACGTCACAGTGCTCGAACAATAGTCTCGAGTACTCATCGCCGGAGCGATCAGAGAAAATATGGTGAGGGATAAATCGTCTAAATTTAATATTCTAAGCTTATTTTAGGGGGTTAAAAGGTCTCTCATAGGTAAGCTAGTGTCATAAGGATGATATTAATGCAAATATCTCATTATTTGGGATCGTCTTCTTAATTCAACTTTAACCTAATTCCTAGGCTGTGATGTGCATGGACACAACCGAGTCTGTTCACAACTACAATGTATGTCTGGTAACACAGACTACGCCCTTATCCCATCCGGGCTCCTGAGAGGGAAAGGAGCCAGAGGAGCCAGGATGGAATAAGGGCATAGTCTGTGTTACCAGACATAGTTGTTAACAGACTTGGTTGTGTCCATACACCTCACAGCCTAAATGTACATACACTAACTACATGTAGGCTACTCAAGGCTCCCAGTGTGTAATATATTAGTTGTTAGTCTTCCTTGCAGACACAAGTTATGAGATAGTTATTTAATCAAGTCTGTGCATGTAGACTACATGTAAATGTAGCTGAGAACTTAAAGTAGATAGGACACACTGTAAGATAGCTGGTAACCCTCTTAGTACTAACTTATCAAAAATCCCAGATCAATTACTTTACAATTTATTGCCTATTGGACTTACATATACAGGGCTGAAGTTGAACAGTGTGAATGAGCTACATGCACAATACATGGACCCATGGTGGACATATTACGGTATATTGCTCACCATGTAGTCATCACAACACATTAGGGCATACATTGATGTAGATTAGGTATGCAGTATGACCATATGGCATGTTCTGTGAGTGTGGCTTATGAGCAACATATTAATTGAACCTTCCTATTACCAAGACAAAGGAACAGGCATTAACTGTACAAATGTAACTGCCGCTGGTACTAAAAGGTTTTTTTATGAGGTGGATCGATACTAGACAGCAGTCGGCAAAATATGTAACAAAGATGGTTTATTTTGTGATATTTCATCAATAATTAGTCTTGTAATAATCTTTGAATATCTACTGAGATTTTCTCTTCTGGACATATATGGACTTAAAACTTTGTGTGTATCTGATACATTGGAATTACATGTACTTCAAAATGGAACAATGACCATTGTTTGTTGTAAGTAATTGAGATCACAACCATTGAGATAGAATCAATAGCATGGAAACCTTTACAGCATTAAACGTTAATCAAGAATGGTTGCATCATCATCATTGTAGATTTCACTTACTTCCACTCTGTTGTTGGAGTCCATCTAAGCCATATCTGTCATAGATATCCCTCTTTTTCTCTGGAAATGGAACAAAAACAAGCAAAACAAATATATTGATGATGATCAGAGGAGAATATAAAGACAAAGGAAAACAAATAACACAATAATATTTTTATGGTTATTAATCATAAATGTAGTACTTGATGTCATTACTGCTACTACTGTATGTACATGTAGTACTGTATACGTAACTACTACTGCAATTATTTTGTACATACGACAAAATATATCCTACTAGGGCTACATATGTGGATAAGTGGATAGTTGCCTGTACGTATCAACATCCATAATATCATTGTTATACTTTTAACATTTTATTGGTATTTGTTTCTTTTCACTTTACCAGTACCATACTTCATATTATGGGGAAGGGAAAACAAATCTCTATAGGGTATAATGCCAGATAATATTCATGACAATCAGGCTTAAAAAAAAGCCTCCGTAATTAAATCAATTTTTTCCCCTGACACAGACACAAGTCCATACCCGTGTAGATATTGAACTACCTGTACCGTCCCCTGAAGGAAAGTACACACGCACTCCACCACTTGGTCAATCTCGCTAAAGTGACGACTATAGCCCGCGGCTAAACAAGTAATCTAATTGCGTCTTCTCGGTGTGCTGGCAGAGCATACAAGAGGCCTGTGTAACTGTATCCATGTGCATACTCTACACAGGCATCTGTTTTAATGCTGCATTGTAGAGTGCTCTGCCCATGGACAATTTCCCCGCAATATGTGCATATTTTTTTCTCAAGGGTGGCTTATATTTCACTTTTTGGCATAATCATACTCCATAGCTGCATTGCCCTGGTATAGTAATAACACTATCCGGTACAATGTACAGTACATAACTACGTTTGTACATGTACAAATGTATGTACTTACATGTAATAATTTCCAGATTAGAATCCTACATCTACTGGATGAACTATGAATTGTATGCCAATTGTACATGTACATTATTTCTCCCAGGTAGACTATATGTATTTAATTGCCTTTTAACTTGTACTGTCGAACTTCAGGAATAAAAACTGATATTTGATATTGTAAAACACGTAATATTTGCGCAACAACATTTATTTTTGCGCTTTTTGTGCAAACCAGAGCAAGCACAAAATTAATATCACCAAGAATTTCAAAGCATCCTGCCATCTTTAAGTAGGTTAGACACACAAGTCTATCTCTGATTGTGGAGTTACTAACTATATACAAATGTACTGGCATTCAACCTGTGCGCATGTTGCATGCTGCGACGCATTGCACAGCTACATGTATCTGCTTTTTGTGGCATTAAATCTTCACGATGATGCATTGTTGATGGCTTTATAATGCAAAGGGTGCATTCTTTAAATGACAATTACTTCTTGTGCACCAAAATAACATTTTGCAAATATGTACTGTACAGCTTATGTACTGAGTGTGCGGTGCCACAAAATTGAAAGGCTCAATCAGTAAATCGGGATTGTGTACATATTATTGTATTATTTTGTATAAATTGTAAATAATTAAATTCCTACAGTAGCCAATATTGTTTGAATTGAATTATCTGCAAAAAAAAAGAAAGATAAAAGTATGACCAGCATCTTCCTATCAATTACAGGAGTAGATTTGGAACACACATGTACCAAAGTATACATTCTACATAATTTTCAAATTTTATTAAGGAACCATTTAGGAGAGTATACTGACGTGTACAGGCATACAATACATTAGGCAATTCTCCCTATCGCATATAGCCGATATCAAGCGATATCACCTCGCGATATAGATATCTAATCGATTGCTCTTGGGACATATACTTCCGGTAAGAGTTTGTCATCGGCAGAAAGTGAGCTAGAAATCACTTTTTTTGATGAATTAAGCAGCGAACATTTTGTATAAGGTTATGGTTAGGGTCAGGATTAAATTTAGAATTAAATTTAGGGTTAGTGTTAAGGTCAGGGTTAGGTTTAGGGTTAAAGTTCATAAAATTAGTTAGATACCCTGGTCCGTTATTGTAGTACGGGATTGCCGAATGTTCGTGGACCGGAAGTTCATATCCCAAGAATTAAAGGTAAAAATATTAGAGCGCCACACACGTTCAGATTCGGAGAGCTATATGCGATAGGGAGAATTAACATGTAGTAACATACATGTGTTCTGTATGTGTACACTGTTATCGCACATACTGTGCGTGTAACAGAGACCAGGAGCAGGTCTCGCATTTCATTTGCATCCCTCACAATATTGGTCGATCTGCTGACTGAAGCATGCCTGCAGACCCCGTTTCACATTTCGCTCACACTGCCTCATTACAGAGTGTTTAGATGGCAAGGGTAACGCAGCATAAAGTGTGAATACACGATACATGAGGACCCTATTCACACCAAGGACTGATGTCCGCAAAAATGAGAAGAATACAAATTTCTGCACATTGATTGAATACATTTAGTACCACATTTGAAATTTGTCGGAGAGAACTTGAAATGATCAATCAATTTTCAAATTGGCAACATGCTGGAAACTCTTTATGGATGTTATAGGTACACAACAGCTCGAAGGAATTGGCATAGGGAAATGGAAAGGGAAGAAAGGGAAGGAGCCGCAGTTTTAAACCGCGGTATATTTTGTCTAGTTCAGCATGAAACACGATGCTTTAGCCTAAAAAACATCTTGTTTCATGCTGAACTGGACAAAATATACCGCGGTTTAAAACTGTGGGTCCTTCACTTTCTTCCCTTTCCCTTTCCTTTCCAAATTCCTTTGAGCTGTAGTGTAACCCAACATAATGTGTGAATACACAATACGTGAGAACCTACATGTAATTCATACCAAGGACTGCTGAACAGGGCTATGGGATTGAGGAAACATGCCCGGCCAAAAATCCTGGTCCACATTTCGCTTGCATTGCCATGTATTGTACATGTTGGTAACCGGACATACATGTAGTGTGTGAACACACAAGATGTGAGGACCCTATTAACACTGAGTATTACTGATTATGGTTGAGGGATCCCATTTCACATTTTACTTGCACTGCCTCATCACAGTGTTTTGGATGTGCCATAATGTCCAAGCACTCAAAATATAAGGACCACGTTCACACCGATCATTACTAATGCTTCAGTGAGCTCATTTAGTGCTGTATGCTTGGACAAACATGAACACAAACGGTAGAGCGGTAGGTCTGGCAGAATATTAGACAGTGTACTGTCTGAACACACACACCATGAGGGTCCTGTTCATACCAATCATTACTGATGCTCCAGTAAGCTCATTCAGGGCTGTGTGATTGGGCAAACATGAACACAAATGGTAGAGCGGTAGGTGTGCAGAAGATACATGTAAGACAGTGTACTGTCTGAACACACACACCATGAGGGTCCTGTTCACACCGAGCATTACTGATGCTCCAGTAAGCTCATTCAGGGCTGTGCGACAGGGAAAACATGAACACAAATGGTAGAGCAGTAGGTGTTACAGAAGGTGTACTCTGAACAATGTAGGATGTCACTTTTGATATAGAGTCCCTTGACTTCAACTGCAGAAAAGTTTTCATCCTTTAACAATCCTGAGGCCGGGACCATATTAAATTGAATCAAATTCAATATGAAATTTAGCTTGTTGCTAAAAATGCATGTACATGTCCTGTAGCTGAGCAACTTGAACAAGGTACTGGGCATAGTCAACGTTTCATGATATACATGTAGTTGCATGGCTCTTAAACTTTGACGCCTGTTGAATGAAGAAATAAATAGATATGAACACACCAGCCAGTATAGTATAAAATTCACAAACATTACAATGTCAACTATCATCGCATAAAATATTTTTAAACACAATCAAAACAAAGACTAAGAGGTCTCCTTTATCAGACTCATTAAAGTTGTCAGGTTTTTAATGGCTTTTGACATGATACAATGCGCTAATCCTTTCAGTATCGGCAAATGGAAGGCATGTATCAGTTTCATGGAGCTCAATTTGATCTCTTCATCCTTCTTCTCCATTATCAAACTACTCATTGTGCTGTATCTCTTTGAAGTGTAAAAAACAACCTACGTACTCAGAGATCCATGAGAATTTCAGGAATTTCCCTTGTCAAATGACTCCTATCCACAACGGTTGTAAATCTTAGACTGTATACTACCAGTAAATCATCTGATGCTGTCACAAATTCATTGATTTTCATCACAGAATCACAACAGTGGGTGACCTTAATTATTCCCCGTAACTATTCAGTGGATGAAGTCAATATGTACCTGTGGACAAAATATTTTATATTGAATCAGTAATAAATTGTTTTCTTTGGCATCCCTTAAAGCTATTCTAAGTTCAGTACTTGTATCAACCAAAAAAATACACGGGGGCGGCGGGCGAATTCGCCCCGGAAACACCTAAAAGAGCCCCCGAAACGAGCCAAAAATGCAATTTCGTGGGCGACACAAAAATAGGAAATCGCCCCCGTAACATTTGCCACATGACTAGACTATACTACAAGCAGCCAACCCTAGCTTGACGGCCGCGCACTGCACTGCGACAATTTGCACAGCAAAGATTGAGAGCGCGCAAGCAAACAGCATGTTTCACCGACTCACTGTACTGCTGAATGCATGCTGTGTGTATAGTGCAGTATCCATCGCACGTGAAGCGTTTCTTCCATGCGCGCGCGCCCGATATCTATGGTAAGCCGTTCCCGCCATAATGCGTGCCAAAACCATACACGTACGTTCTGACTTGAACGCGTTTTGGCGGGAACAGCTTTTCATAGTTTCTTCCATGCGCGCGCCCGATACGAATGCATAGTGCATACCTAGCTAGGCCTAGGCCTGTACTGTGTAGTGCATGCAAAGCATCCGCGGTACATGAATAATGAATGCTTTCGTGGCGAGCTTTGAAGTTTGAGAAGAACATGGATAAATTCCTGGTTCGAGCGGAAACAACAGGGGTTCAGTATCTAATGACCCGTTCATTAGTGGTACGACTAAAGCAAAGAAGTTTTCGGCTTCCCGTACAGCCGCTCGAACCAGGAATTTATCCATGTTTTTCTCAAACTTCAAACTAGCTTAAAAACTTCGGCCGTCAAGCTGCTAGTGCTATGCTATGCATGGCATAGTCAGACGTCAGCGACTCAGCTCTGTCAGAGCCAGGGGCTTAAACGTAAACATGCACAGTATATACGGTACGGTAAGTACAATTTGATATAAATCTTGTAATCTAAATTTAAGATTTGATCAATGTTATGTAGATCTAATGTAGTTGAATTTTGAAGATTTTCAATGTCAACGAATATGAAAAAAAAATGCACGGCAAACTGTGTTGCCCATGAATGGTCACAACGGGATAGTCAGAATAGCTCTCCCGTAGTTACGGCCGCCTTACTAGTCGGCAAACGGGTATGGCAGCTGCTGTGGCATACCAGTTTGCCGACTAGTAAGGCGGCCGTAACTACGGGAGAGCTATTGTTTGATTGTCACTATCCCGTTGTGACCATTTATGGCCGGGCAACACAGTTTGCCGTGCATTTTTTTTTCATATTCCTTGACATTGAAAATCTTCAAAGTTTAACTACATTAGATCTACATAACATTTATCAAGTCTTAATTGCAGATGACAAGATCTATATCAAATTGTACTTACTGTCTGCATGTTTGTGCCCCTGGCCCTGGCTAGTCTGACTATGCCTGAAAGCCGAAAACTTCTTTGCATTAGTCATATCACCAATGAAATATTTAACCTGAATCAACTTTTTAATTTGTTAACCCCCCCCCCCCTTTTCGTTTTTTTTTTTGGGTCAACCCCCCCCCTCCTCTTTCGCCTCCAATTTTTTAAGTTTTTTTGGCTGAACCCCCCCCCCCCCCCCCCCCCAAGAGCACTGTTTGAGACTTGACGGAATGGAGAAATTTGTGAAGAAAAAACACTAAAACACTCTCAAAAACCTACCACTACCACCCCCCCCCCCATGCTCATCAACTTCTCGTAACCCCCCCCCCCCTATAAAAATCCTGTGTATGCGCCTGACACACACACACACACACACACACACAAAAAAAAAAAAACGCGAAATAGCTCCAGAAATTGTAGCCCTGGAAAGTGGAAAAAGAGCCCTGGAAAATGAAAAAGTATCCCTGGAAAATTTTTAAGTTTCTCCAAAAAGAGCCCTGGAAAGAAAAAAAGTAATTTTTTGGTTGACTTGTATGCATTATATATATTGTACATGTAAGTAAAGCCACTATTGTGAATGCGAGCCAAACTGTATCGCATACTTGTGTTACAAGTAAAGTCTACAACTGTAGCCTATGAACAGGCTCCTGTCCTGACACTGTCAAATTTGTGGCCTGATCATACAGTGTAACACAGATCTTATTTTGGTTTACGGTCATGATTGAGTTTAATGCTAAATATGTTACTCAATGCGGATGAATGGCTACTGATAATCGTTTGCTCGCAATGTAAGGTACACTGTAATCGGAATCGAAAAGATCAAGACGTTTCGTGCGCCGCTGCAGCTCTTCGTCAGGTGTGATACAAAATTGTAGTAAGTAGGGGTTTAAATACCCTATGGTCAGTGCAGCACACTAACTGAAATGTGCTCATAAATGGTCCAATACTAATAGAAATCAAATTGAGTTTGTTCAGGACTACAGAGTAAAGACTATACATGCAGTCTATTTGTACATGAGGCTCTGGTACATGTACAAACAACATGGTACATTCAACCAAGGAAATCTAAAAACTGCCCTGGTACATCAACATTTATCCAAATTATACACATTATACAAATGTTGGTGCACAAGTTCAGTGTTTACATTATAGCCTCACTTCTAGCCTCTTGGACATGTTAAAACAAATCTATTCAATAGAGGGGTCTGGCAGCAGAAGACTAATCATTCTCAATTTCTTTTCTGGATACCCTTTGAGAAAAGAGGAGAATGGTCAAGTGACTAGTCTTAGAATATTTATCTCTCTATTATACGGTGAATCAGAAATTTATGTCCAAAAGACTGGTAGCCAGACTAGCTATCTTGAAGATGGCAGAACGTCAAGTGCATAACAATCCGGTATGTGTGGAATGTTAATGTATTTTAGTCTAGGAAATAAATCATGTTTCATGTATGTACGTACCTGTGTTTTTCCCTATAGATTGTACTACTATTAGATTGAATAATAGGTACATGTACATATGCACACAGAATCACGCTGTCATTCTTTAGATTAGCCCATTTGGAACCAACCACAACGAATGTGAAGGTACTGTAGTTTGGGGTACAACTTTTGACATCAGCAAAAATGAAAAGAGTATAAATTTCTGAACATTGGTTGTTAAGATAAAAATCATGCTTGAAATTTTTCAAAGAGAATTGTCACATTTGGCAACACGCCAGAAATGGTTTAAATCACACTTCAGCTCTTAAAATTTGCACCATTATTGCTCTTATTGGATTTAAATCAGATTTAAACCATTGTGTTGTTGTAAGATTAATTACATGTAGATTACCAATGTTCTGTTTAATTTCATTGATAATTTGTGATTCTTCTGCCAAGGCTGCCAGGCCATGTGTAGTGCACACAGGGTACTGGAACAAGTATGTTCTGAATACATCACCTGATACATTTAAGTCCTGATTTGTCAAAAGGAGAAGATCTAATCAAATATAGATTTAGGCTTACTCTAAGACTAGTAATCGATGTTACAGTATTTATCAAAAGTTCAGCATATAACGATCTTGAATTTTATACGAAGATACATTTGTACTTGGACATTTAAGGTTGAATCCAGTTCAAACTATTATGTGATCATATATAAAAAAAATTCAAAAGTGCCCAATTTCTTTGTTGTAAATCACCTACTGTACAATGCCTCCGGTACTACCTGCTCTTGTAGCATACTGTACCTGCACGTACATGTACTGTATGTGCGCACATGTATAGACGGTGCCCTCGTTTTACCACATTCCATTACTAGTCAACCATGTCATGTCTTTCATCATCGCTCCTTTCCCTGGGAAACCCCAATTATGATGAAATTGCAGTTTAGACAAAACAAAATGAAACTGTGCTGTCCTCACAGCTGTCTTTCACAACAGGAAATGAAAAATTATGAAAATCAGGAGGGTAGATACCGAGAAAATGTTGAATAAATATGTCATATTGATTTGCAAAGGACATGGGAATCTCTTTTATTTGACCAGTATTGATCATGCAAAGGAATCACAAATTGCACGTTTCCTCAATCTATTTGTTCTCATTTACGTCACCAAAAGACCCATCTAAAATACTGTAGGTCAATCAATTTTTTTCATATAATTGATTAAATGCAAACACTTTTTGCTTTTTAGAGACTTCACGACATATATTTGTACCTGTACTTAATTTTGCAGATGGAAAATATGTACATGAAAGATGTTTCATCAATTTCTTGGCAATTCACATAATTTGCATGCAGCTGTTCCTCTCTTCATCAGAAAACAAGTTTTTTTAAGGAACTTGCAAAGCTTTTTTTAGTACTTACTATCGGAGAGGATTTCATAGGCTTGTGCAATCTCCTTAAATTTCCGCTCAGCTTCGACCTTATTGTTTGGGTTCTTATCTGGATGCCATTTAAGGGCTAGCCTCCTGTACCTGAAGGGCCAAACAGAGATGACAACATTATTCATCAATCAATCACCAACAACAATAAAATGTAGAAGAAAAGAAAGGAGGGACCAACATACATGTATTGACATAGAATATGAAAATAGCAATAAGAACAACAACAAAAAGGAGAAGGAAAAGAAGAGGAAGGAGAAGAGAAGAAAGAGAAGGAGAAGAAGAAGAACAACAACAACAAGAAGAAGAACAAGAAGAAGAAGAAGAAGAAGAAGAAGAAGAAGAAGAAGAAGAAGAAGAAGAAGAAGAAGAAGAAGAAGAAGAAGAAGAAGAAGAAGAAGAAGAAAAAGAAAAAGAAGAAGAAGAGGAAGAGGAAAGAGGGGAAGAAGAAGGGGAAGAAGAAGAAGAATATGATAACGTTATATGATTTTTATCGATTTTGACTGTTGAGATCAAAGAAAAGTACAATCACATTGCCTAAGCATTATCTTGTAAAATCTATACTCAGTTTAGAATTACTTTTACAGTACATGTATGCATGCACCACACAGTAAAGCTTCACATGATTTCAGGAGTGCACAGAAAACCTCACTGTGCATGAAAACTGCGTTCGTACTGCGCAAATTGCTTGGCACGAATTTCCAATTTAATACTGTTGTCATGGAGACGTATATCTACAAGAGAAAAACAATGAGGCAAGTACTGTAGGGGAATGGTGGTCATCTGCACAAAAGAGAATGGAGCATACACATATTATCTGGATTGGTGTTACTGCTGCGACTACATTTCATCTCAAAGGAATTGGCATAGGGAAAGGGAAAGGGAAGAAAGGGAAGGAGCCGCAGTTGTAAACCACGGTATATTTTGTCCAGTTCATCATGAAACATGATGCTTTTTAGGCTAAAGCATAGTGTTTGAACAGTTTCATGCTGAACTGGATAAAATATACTGCAGTAAACTGTTTCTTCCCTTTCCCTTTCCCTATGCCAATTCCCTTGAGCTGTTGTGTAAATGTATACACATGATACACATGTACACTGTAGCTGAAACTATAAGTTTACATGATAACATTGACACACATACATGACACATGTAACAGCATGGCAGTGATACCGTACAGTTACTGTGAGTAAGAACATTAGATAAAGAAGAAGGAAGATAAATGGAAAGACTGATAAAGGGGGAGATACATGTACACACAGTAACATGTGGATATATGTATACTGTACATGGCAAGACGGGTCAATTACCAAACACATTGTGATGTAAACATTGCAAGCAAACTGCAATTGGCTAGGGATAAACATTTACATGTAATATCCTGTTCAATACACTGTATGGTTTCCTTGTTCCATCTGATTGCTTTTGAATGGTTTAGAGCAAATACTTAATGACAGGTACACATCATTCTTTTCCTGTTGTTGCGCCACAATAGAGTTGGTCAAACCTGTGTATAACTGGACATAGTGAAAGTAACCACTATAGACATAGACAGATCAGCGGGCAATTTTTGTTTTAACATGGAACATCTGTTTCGTGAATCAACTGAATACAGGTGAACTTCTACAGCATGATTGACTACCGATGCGTGAGATGCATCAGTATAAGTTAATACAAGTTTGACATTCTGAAGAGTAATTGATCAAACTGTACGTGAGGTCTAAAACGGACTGATTAATGGCCAATACTTACGACTTTTTGATGTCATTGTCGCTGGCCGAATTTGTCACATTCAGGACTCTGTAGAAGTCTGGCATCTTCTAGGATTGGGGTTTCAGCTCGGAAATGTATATCACACACACCTGCATAGAGTGAACACAGATCAAAAAAGAGAACATGATGACAAAGTTAGTAATATCGTCTATATGTAGCTCAAAAATTATGTAAAGTAAAAACTGTACCAGAGCACAATGGCCATCAATTCTATCATACACTCGACAAAAATACCAGAGTCAGTCTTCTATCAAGTCGGTGTGAGTGTTACATGCAAGAGGCCTTGAATTTTACGGTTTGTATGATAGCATGCAAGATGTCAGAATAACTGGATGTTTGAATTTACTTTAGTCTTTTAGCAAGGATCTGTCGGATCATCCTATATTTGTAGACTAGAGTCTATACCCTGTTGCATAAAACTTGCCATTGATGGTGACTTTGCTTTCAATGGCAATGTCTATGGAAACCTTGAATTTGATTGGCTGTCCAGCACTGTTACCATGGTGGTTACCATTGATGGCAGAGTTACCATTAACGGTAAGTTTTATGTAACGGGACCTAGATTTAATCTCATCAGAAATTTCAGACCCCACCATGTAGATTCTACATCTGTATTTTGTGTTTTCAAGTATATCAATGTACTAGACCTAGACTAGTAGTAGTACTAGTAATATATTTTACAATGTAGGTATATGTACAAGCATGAAGTGGTAACAATTTTTTTTTTTTAGTTTTTTTTTTTTTAGTTTTGCTTTGAATGGGCTTACCTGGAGATTTCTTTAAATCTCGGAAAACAAAGAGAACATGCAACCACGGTCGACAACAGTGGCCGTCATTTACAGAAATCTCTCACAAAAATTAGCCAGTCAAATAAACTTACAGTCTCACAAATCATAACATAACATATCACCAAACGTGACCAAAGCAATGTAATATCGCTTCTGTGGCAATGCTAGTGGCTGTAACTGTAGATCTATACCGAGATTCAGTTTCAATCGATTGAACTCAAAACAATGCCAGTGCCATGTCAATGCAGTGGTGCAGTGCAGTTCAACACTTCTAGTACCACTACAATACCAGTGCAATCTAGCAATGCCGTACCGCTGCGCTAGCCCGCTAGCTGTTGCCAGTCAAAGCGAAATTTCGAGAAATCTACTTACGCAAGGCCTGCCTAATCGTCTGAAATCTTGCATGAGCCCTATCCGTGGGCTAGTTCACGCAGTTTTACTGACACAGACACGTGGACAAACACGTACAGAATCCAATCTTAAGAAAAACAAGGAGATTTCTAGGTGATTTGAGGAGGTTTATCCATTTGTGCGGCGACAGAAACGCGACTAGCAACACAAGCCGCACGGGTCCTTAGTCACGAATTCCTGAGCAGCTAAAAATGGCATGTAATGCATTCCTCCGCGAATCCCCGACGGCCTCCGTCGGATCAGCTGCTTGGATCGGTCCGTACCATTCAGCTGCGGAGCTCGCTGGAATGCAAACTGGGCTGCAAGGGTGTGTTGTTGATCGGGGAGGGGGGATCGGGGGAAATTGATGGGGGCCAACGCATCAACAACAATAAAATGAGATGGGGGGGGGGGGGGGGGGGTCCGAAAGAATGAAGGAGATAGGGGGTGGTGAAGGTGGGGGGGGGGGGGGGGAGGCGTCAATCAGCAGGAAATCAATACGGGATGAACATAGGAGGAACTGACATGGAAGGGGGTGGATGGAAGGAGGTCGGGGCCCTCAATTATTAAAGGGCCTATATCATGTATATAGGCCGGACTATACAACCAACCAATAATTATTTCAAAATCAGGAATTGTTGCAGGATGCCAACTGTCATAGGCCCTCAGTTTTGCGGACATTCTGCTTTCGTGCCAGGGTGTTAACGTAGCAGAATCAAATAGAATTGATTTGAATTTTATTAACAACAACAACAACAACAACAGCAGGCAAAAAAAATTGTACATGACTGAATTGACAAGGAAAGAAAGAATTTGAAAACATGTATATTACAAACAAAAACTGGCAAGACTCTGACAATGAATGTATATAAGTAATTGAAGCATATAATTACTTATGATGCAGCCCGTTGAACAATGATTTTTTTACAAATGAAGTTGTTAAAGTTGAATTAAGAAGGGCGCGAATTCCCGTAAATTTTGGTTATACACACTTTATATAGTTCATATAGGCTGTTCAAACAGAGAGCATATCAGAAAACTCATTTGAACGCTCAATATTCTGGTTTGAAAGTCGATATAAATTAGCCTGTTTAGAGTCCCCGATAAGCCTTGGACGCATAGGTACACGCTGAGCGTGACGTCACGGACGGGATTTGGGTAATATCCAGTGTCTGGTATCAATACAAAAATCAGTGCAGAAAGAGAGAGAAGATTTTACCAATGTTTTTCAAAGGAAGCCATATCAAACAATTACAAATTATATATACAAATCTTTACTCTCCCTATGTTGAAAAAAGTATAAATAACGGTTTTCAAGTCTTAAATTGTGAAGTAAGATTGCAAACGATGAGTTATTAGTCAATATTTTCACTTGATTTTCTTATTTTCAACAACTTGAGAATACTAGCGTAAAGTAGATCCGGCCATCGCCACCCAGCTCATACACACTCGAGCGCGCTGCTTGCTTGAACTTGTCCAGTATACTGCATGCTATGCGTATGGGCGCTCGTGTGTGTGTGTGTGTGTGTGTGTGCATGCTTGCAGCCAGCGCACGTGTACTCTATATTTATGTTGTGACGTGATCGCGAGAAACTTACAAGTGCATGTTGGTTTTCTTTAGCTTTGACTTTCGTTGTGCATAATTAGCTTTCTTTCGATCTCGATCTCGCTGTTGACAAAATATTAGTACCCAATAATGGAGCCATTTAGTGTAGAGTTGGAGCAAAATGACCTTTATATGGACTTTGAAGACTTTATGGAAGATGATGAAGCTGAAGGAGGTGATGAAGGAGAAGAAAGCACGAACGAAGATGATGATGAAAGCTGGGAAGATGTCTCTTCAACAAGTGACGATGATGAAAAATGAGGCACCGCATGATGTACACGCACCTCGATCCGCGAGACCACTTAATTTATCAGACCCAATGGTTAACTTCCACGGACTCCCATTCAGAGATTGAATATAAGGCTTCCACGGTCCTTGTATAGCACAGGGGCAAAACGATTATGAATGCGTTCAAGGCGGCCGGGGTGGGAGAGGCCTGGGCTGGGTTCAATGTTTTTGGGTTGTGAGTATAGCTTAATAAGGTGTGCGTAAGGGTGCGTGCAATAACACGTTTATTACACATGGACGAGGGTCTATAGATAGGTTATAAACTTATGATATGTCTAGTGACACCTTAAAATGCTGAAACAACGTCTAATCAAAATAATATAACTCCTATAGCCCCAGGATCCTCTCCACTCATACCGCAAACTCACAAAGAAATTATACTTCCGTATACTTCTCAGCCTCTTGAGTGATTTATGTATTTAGGCTAGTTTGGAACTTTGAAGCAGCAAAGATTGTAAGACGGCACATAACATTAGCAATATCAAGCGAAAGAACACTTTACTCACTACCCACGGCCACCGGCGCGGCTACTAGGCACACGCCAGACGCGCGGGCGGCAAGCGCAGACCAATTCCGCTGGCGACGTGTTTGTTTTGGGTTTTTTTTATTCTTCAACCGCATCACAC
Source organism: Arbacia lixula (assembly GCA_963669155.1). Classification (NCBI taxonomy): domain Eukaryota; kingdom Metazoa; phylum Echinodermata; class Echinoidea; order Arbacioida; family Arbaciidae; genus Arbacia; species Arbacia lixula. The sequence goes on from OZ022589.1 coordinate 6,608,575, forward strand.
GCGGATGGATATTCTACAATAGCGTCCGCTAACGTGATCGACCGGTGAGAATATCTCGCTCAAATTTTATATTATTTATCTTGAAATTAATCTTTAGGTATATATTGCATCATTTTGAGGGTGTTTACATACGTTGGAGAATAAATACGACCACATATCTGCGTAGAGCATTTTCTATTTCACAAGTTCTCGCACACATATAATCACCAACTGATTGCCAGATGCACTGATTATTACATTGAATTTACAATTTTGTCTCTCATCCGCGGTGTTGAAGTCGAAAGACAAGGCAGTAAAATCGCTTCAAATGAGAAATATTGGAACACTAGAGACACATCATTGACTATATGACATTGCTTAATTCTCATTTATTTTTAAAAATCATTCACATAAAACCATAACAATAGAAGAAAAGTTCTGACGTGAAAGTAAATTCATTCATAATTGTACTAGCGTGTATGTCTATGCACACAATATACTGCACTGCTCGCTTTGTTTACTTTCTCACTGTGACCCAAATCCCGTCCGTGACGTCACAGTGCTCGAACAATAGTCTCGAGTACTCATCGCCGGAGCGATCAGAGAAAATATGGAGAGGGATAAATCGTCTAAATTTAATATTCTAAGCTTATTTTAGGGGGTTAAAAGGTCTCTCATAGGTAAGCTAGTGTCATAAGGATGATATTAATGCAAATATCTCATTATTTGGGATCGTCTTCTTAATTCAACTTTAACGGGAATCATAAAAAGATATTTCCATTTGCTGTTGCCCCAAATGTATCCAAATGAAGGGTAGGCCTTTGATTTGAAGTTCTCAATCAAGCCAGTTGCAAGTTAAGTTGGTTCGATCGTTGGAAATATTATGATGCATGTTTGTTGAAAGTGAAACACAGATAGGCCTAGTTATGACTCTACCATTTCACCACTTGGAGAAATGAAAGATTCGTTGAACGCAGCCACTCATGGGATAAAACTTCAGGGAGTGCCCGAAAGGCATGCGACTGTAGATGACTTACGTGTCGAGCTAGAAGTTCCCGTTGTCGACGAAGTCAAATAAAAAGAGGTGTGTATTCATTAAGTCTAGGAGTGTGCCACATTTTCTTTCTTTTTTTCACAAGTAATACACGCAAATCCCAAACAGCGGCAGTTTATATGGCATTCTCAGGTTATAAGCATGGAGGGAGAAAGAGGGTCGGAGAGAGATAGAGCGGGAGAGGAGAGAGAGAGAGAAGGAGAGAGAGAGAGAGAGAGAGAGAGAGAGAGAGAGAGAGAGAGAGAGAGAGAGAGAGAGGGGGGGGGGGGGGGGGGGGGGGAGGGGAGGGAGAAAGTGATTGGGAGGGGGTATTTTTATTTTAATCCCATTAAAGGGAGGGCGCTATGCACATTAAGCACAGTAATACACCAGTTCGTAGTTAGCTCTGGAGCAAGTTTGGTCACTATGACCTTTCCCTTTTTCATTAGGATAAGCAGTTGATTAATATATCATTTCAAAAGGAGATGTTACGTAATGTGCTTACCTGACATAGCAATTGGCGATATTCAACCTCTAATAAAGGAACCATCTCAAAACAGGTGACAAGAATAGTAGGCTACGGTCTGTGAACAATTGGGAAAGCTTCTATTACATTGTTTATTGTAAACTAATTGTGTCGTTTGGCCTGTTGTCAAATACCCCATGATTGAACACCTTGGTGTTCTTTTATAAATTGGATAACAAGCACATTCTAAAATAACTTATTAATGATGATGCTTATCTCAGTGATTTAAAAACCAACAAGCTGGTTTGGTCACTATGACCTTCATCTGCTCATTCGCAAATTGTAATTACGAACTGGGTTATTTAGGTAGACACAGTGGGTAGACGAATGTAGAGCACCAATCTCTACATACTTAGTGTTTCAGTATTTCTACTACAACCCCCTCCAGCCCACCTTACACCCCCCTCCCCCCCCCCCCCCCCCCCCACACACACACACACTCGTTGTTTCAATGTGGTGCACTGTATTTGTTTTCATTGTCAACTAAAAAAATAACAATGTCATTTGTTTGTCCTATCATATCATGTTCTGCTTTTTCCCCAAAAGAGTTATATAAGGAATGATTAAAAAAAAAGTAATAAGGTAGGTGTATTTGTTGCAAAATTTACTAAGTGCTCCACTTTCCGACATCTTGCTCCTTTGTTGGATTGAATCATTTTCAACATGATTTTATTTAACAGTGTTTGCGTGCAGTTACGTGCAGCTGCGATATTCTGTTGGAAAAACTTGTTTATTTCTGTTTGTTGAAAATTGTTATGCTCACCAACGTATTGATGCAATTTAATAGAACTGAGCTTGTTCGTTTTTTTTTTTTTTTTTTTTTAAAGATTATAACACCTCAATAATTTGCACATGTTGAGGACATATAACGTTTCGGCGGTGTCGAGCATGGGTTCAAAGAGAGAAGATTGATTAACTGTATCCCTGTTGCAGTGATAAGGTCGTTCTTTTAACAGGCCGGACGTCTGTGTTTATATTTTGAGCGCCGGACTATTATAACAAAAGAAAAGGCGCGCGCTGTTATTCCCGAAAAAAAAAAAAAAGACAACCGCGCGAAAGAAAAGGGAAACTTAAGATAAGTAATGACATCGCAGCCTACTACTAAGAGAGGGAAGTGCAATTCATAGAAAGGAATGACGTCTCCGATGCTGTTTTTCACCTCTTGAACCGGCGATGACGCGTGCAAAAGCACCACTGAAGGTCGTTTCATTTTATATGCTTTTTTCTTTTTCAACGATGCCGGTATTATTTCAGAGGCTTTTTTCTCTCTATTTTGGATAGTGTATCCTGGAGGAAATAAGGGGCATTTTGTTTCTGGCTTATGTACTTCCTCCGAACAGTAATATAAGGAATGCAATGTAATTCACCACACACACACACACGCACACATACACACACACACGCACACACACCTACACACACACACACACACACACACACACACACACACACACACACACTCACACATACACACACACACATACACTAGTTCATATGCATTATACCTATAAATAATTTTATATCACACCATACACAAATAAACTAAGAGGTCACAAAATGGTGTTGCAATAGATATTTCATACAAGTTTAATCATTTCATTGTGATCATCTTCTTCAGTCTTAAGAAAGTAAGACCAGTACCACACAGAATATTAAGACACATTTCTTTGTCTACAACTCATTCTTTTGGAATTTTAACATCTATTTGATACTCTGATACCATTCATGTCATACTTTCCAGTCCTTTGCCAACATTAAGCCACCATCTCAGTGCCGTCACCAGCTTTTTTCAAGGGGGGTGCGTTTGGGGGGAAAAGACACAAACATTACCAATTCTGATGTGAGGCAGTGCTCGCCCATCTAAAAGATCTATAGCCCCCCCCCTCCCCCCCCCCCCCAAAAAAAAGTTCCCTTCTAAAAAAATTAAAAAAAAAATTGTGGTCTGGAGGGTGGTGCGTTCTCACCCTCCGCACTCTCCCTGGTGACTGCCATGTATTTCGCCTAGATCTTTTTCAAAAGAGCCCTCAAGTATCCCTACCCCCCCCCCTCCGGTTTTGTTTTGGTTGTTTGTTTTTTTAATTTTTTATTATTATTATTATTTTTTTTTTTTTTTTTGGTTCTGAAGGGGGGTGCGTTCGCACCCTCCGCACCCCACCTGGCGACGGCCCTGCATCTTAAAGGGAAAGTTAATCCTGAAATTAATTTGGTTTCAATGAAGCAGAAACATAAAAGAGACATATTAGTAAAGATTTGATAAAAATCCATCAAAGGATAAGAAAGTTATGACCTTATCAAGTTCTGAGTTTGAGACGTCACATGCGAGGTGCTCTCCCGTATGTTGTGTGGATTTCTTTTATTCCAATGTCCATTTCCTCAAAAAGATATGCATCATTTTACAGACCTACCTCTATGAAAAAAAATTATTCCTACATCAAAGAGTAAAAAGAGCAATGTATGAAATCATACAGCACAGAACATATGGGCGAGCACCTCTCATGTGACGTCATAAAATCAAATAAACAATCATAATTTTCTTCACCTTTGACAGATTTTCATCAAACCGTCACTAACATAAAAAAATCATTTCATGTTTCTGCTTTTATTCAAACCAATTTCAGGGTGGATTATCTTTTTCTCTGCTCATTTTTCAAACATATTGATAAATCAATCTCATCAACAAGGAAAGTAAAATGGAGATTGTGTGAAATATCATTATTTGTGACAACATATTCAGAATCCACTTTACTACAGGGCTACCAACATTGAAACTGGAAAAATCAGGAAGATTATGGGAAATTTCATCAGGGAGATGTCTACCAATTGCATTCAACCTAATGACTGTAATCTATCAATAATCAGGGAGATTGGGTGATTAGATGAAATGTTATGCAGCAATTTTGGTCTATGTTCAGGGAGTCTGCAAAATCAGGGAGACTTGGTAGCTCTGTATTTTCCTTCATGCCAACGTAATGATAAAAAAGTACACCAAGACGTGTTGAAATACCACTGAATATTTCACCATAGGAATCGTGGGACTTGCCCAAATCGATCAAAACAATACAAATTTAACCAAATTAAACAAATACTCCCACAATTAAAACAAAATTGAATTGATAGAACTGGTACAAAAAAAATGTAAAAATACAAACACAGCACAGACAGAAGTTGCAATGTAAATTGCATCATATAACACAAATTTGTTGAATAGAATTTTACACAAAGGCACAAAATCGCATATTTCATACAAAACTATAAAACAAATGGCGCAAGAAGTACATACAACAAATTGTGCATCAGACAGGTTGAAGTTTTGCTTTGCATAATGTAAGTGAGACATCACAAAAGCAGAGAATATGGGATGACTTTAATGGTGGATTCACATCTTAATGGAATGGGGACAATTTTAGAAAAAATGAAAAAAATTGGAGAGATCAACTCTTTCATATGATATTTTTAATTTTTCAATATTGAATCCACCTTTAATCAAATATTTCCTGAACTGTGCAGTCGTCACTTTTCGCATTGAAAGATGGTGAACAAAAATGTACTTTATCTGTATTTTCTTTCTTCTACACTAGTACCTTATTTTTTTTTTGCAGCAATCCGTAAGAAAATGGTAAAAGACACGACACAATCAAAGAAGTCTATAGAGACCATTGTAATGGTATTTTTGGAAGTGGCCATCATAGACAGATTTGACTATCTCTTTAAGACCAAACACTCGCAACACGAATATGTTAATAATAGAAAGGTGAGAAGAAGGGGGGGGGGGGGGGGGAGGGGATATTGCAGCATTGCCCAATGTTAACTGTTCATTTAAATACATTCAAGAGTCATTCAAGACAAAGTGTTACGCTACTCGTGTATACGCCCTCTACGCCGAAAAATATCAAAGAAACAATGGCGGCCTGCATCTTACAGAGTTTGCTAGTATGAGCCTTAGCTTTCTCATTAGCGGTATCTTTGAGTTGTCTCGGACAAATACTTCTCCTGGTGCTTTCTTAGTACCAGTAATTATGCTGGTGATGTGATTATATGTGATTATAGTACCGGTAAGTCAATTGTGGATGCCTGTCAAAGCCATCTATTTTGTTGTTGAATGTTGTCACACAATAAATATACAGTAGTCCCATATATGTGTATACTTAAGCATGATTTTTAAGGAAAAACATGCGGCTTATATGCCAGTCGGTATGGTACTTTCAACAATCTTAATCATTTTGAATTGATTCATTCCTGGAATCCTGAAAACAAACAAGAATATGTACCTTCACGGTTCTTGTATCACAAGGCATTATGGGACGGAATTCTAGTACGCGAGCGTTCAGTGATCGCTGCTGTTATTGTTTACAATGTCATTTTCATGTTACAGATTTGTTACGTGGATCGGTTCCGTCGTGATAATTTTCAATAAATCTGAATTGTATTTTTATGATGAGAACTTTTGATTTGTATTATTGTATCTGAATAATGATTTATAAAGGGTTTGTTGAGAAAATAATAAGCAAAGAGAGAGACCCCTGAGACGTCGTCGAGACCCGGGTGGTAGTCCCATATGTGCAAAGATGTGTGTGTTGTGATGTGATGTGTGAAATACGAATCAAAGTTCTTATTGTTAAAATATGATTCAGATTTACTGAAAATTATCGCGTCGGAACCGATCCACATAACGAATCTCTAACATGAAAATAAACATATTGAACTTCGCGCCAGCCGCGGCTAGCGTCATGAGCGTTGTAATCAATGACCGCAGCGATCGCTGAACGCTTGCGTACTAGAATTCCGTCCCATCATGCATTGCGATGCAAGAACCGCAAAGGTACGTATTGGTCCCATGGGTATTGTGAAATGGCCCTCTATTCATGGGTATTGTAGTCTTTACCACATCTACCCCTTACCAAACATTTGTAAACCATCCTCTTGCGACCAAAAGCAGAAGCTTTGGGTACATCACTGGTAAAAAAGTTAATGAATACTGACAGACTCTCTCCATCAAGGTACAAATGGAACTATGGAAAGATACAGTACATACACAGAACAACATTCTCCGGAAAAGGTAGAAAGAATTCACATATGGAATGGATGATTCAAACAGCATATACATACAAAAACGTTTTAATAAATAAGTTTTTAGTAAACAAATTTATTACGGATGTAAATTTTTTACCATTACATGCAGATATAAACAATCATTAACAACCAAGTTAGAGTCATATTGCACAGGAGATGAATACAAAAGGAAAAACTTTGAGAGTTTAAACCTTCAAAACAAACCTATTATGCTAAGAATTGAAAAGTATAAAGAGTTTCAAGACAAAGCTGCTTAAAAAAGCGCTCATACCTGGACACATTTTGTTACTGTCTTTTGCCAGGAGTATATTTACGGCTCATTATGTAGCCACATGTGAACATATTCTGTGTGATGAGCACCCATGTTTAATTATTAATGAATTGATTCCAGTTTGTAGAAATGCCTGCAAAACAATTCTCTTCACTTCTTTGGCCTCTGTTCAATCAAATACAAAAAATAACACTACAGATAATACTAGGCTGGTCTGTATCCAGTACTGTGACGTGACAAAGGACACAATGTCCACTATTCTTGTAGATTGTGGGAACAAAGCACAAACAAGCCTCTTTTATCTTGAGGTGTTTTTATGGATAAGTGTGACTGTATTCTCGCTTGTGGACAGTCAGTTTCATCATCTCCATTTATATCCGAGTTTCCAATACCTTTCTCACCCTCATAGAACTCTATTTGACTTTTAGAAGTACATGTATGAGATACATATCATCATATCATATCATCAACAACCCATCCTACGAATCTTCCAGTAAAAATCTCCTGCTCTCTCCTTTCTACAAATTATTGCTTTTTTGACAACTCCCTGTGTCTCGGACAGGCTACACCTATCTTTAACACTCCACTTTTCACTTTATTTCTCTCTCCATAAAAATTCATTCCTGAAACTCATCCATCTATCCCTCTCCTAGCTCCTACAAAAACATTACTTGAAAAGACATGGCTGCTCTTTTTCACCTTTCTTTTTTAATGATTGTTCTTCATAAGATTAGTACCCTTTTCTGCTGAGCATGCTCTCTCTCTTCTTAAATACTGATTCCTACCTCCCTCCCTCATTCCATCTACAACTATCTGATAACCAGAGTAGCGTAGGGTTGGGGCACGACTTTGACTACAGGTATGTTACCCTTCTTTCTTTCCTCATTCAAGCTTTCAGATGACGAGAACGGCGCTGTATCTTTCAATTGCCCTCTCTACTCCTTCATCTTCCTTCAGTGCGGCCATCCTACCATTTATGGCAGGGGATCTGCACGTCATACCTTCCCTCCATCATCTCATCGATTTCTCCTTCAGTCAATCTTGTCCAGGCTAGGAGGAAACTGCACCAGACGGAGCTCGCATCCAAAGTCGCAGACCACGGTTGGCGAGGACTCCAGCGAGAGAATGTTTTTGACCGAGATGTGCTTGTCACCCAAATTCACTTCTCGGATCGGCTCTCCACTAACAATGTCCCAAACCACGAGGTAACCCTGTAAGGTGGCAAAGAGCAGAGCAGAGCAGTCAGTAGCGCTGATATGTTAGGGCCCTGTTGCATAAAACCTACCACTGATGGTAACTTTGCTACCAATGACAACTTATATGGAAACCTTGAATTTGATTGGCTGTTGAGTGATGTTACCATAGTAGTTACCATTAATGATAGAGCTACCATTAATGGTTAGATTTATGCAATGGGGTCCTGATCACTTAGTCAAGGGAGTCAAGGAATAATATTTTATCCAATGATCGCTTTATGCTGCAGTTTTTACAAACAGCATTCAGAATAATAGAAAAGGGACTTTTCATGCAGAATAATAGAAAAAGGACTAAATGCCTGTTTCTCCTCTCATGTGCCCTCAGAATTAGCCATCCAGAGAAATATAGGTCAAAATCTTGAGATATTTCATGCACACCACAAACACTCTAGCCTTTCCTGGATTATTGAGATTTGCAACAGATGGGAATGTGATATACGTCTAAGCCGATATGAGGTGTATTTCACTGTACAGGATGACCTCTACTAGAGGAGGTGTGTGCATACAATAATAATAGATCATTTTACACTAATCTAAAAAGAACCATACAAAGGTCACAGCATGCAGTGAAAGCTGTCAAGTAATACTCTACAGTCTACAGATTAAAGGGAATATACTGTACTGGGAAGACAAAAAAGCCTTCAAAAGTGGATCGTGAGCAATCTTCTTGCCAGTGGTCTAAACTTTATGTATTGCTCATTTTAGAAACTTGCTGAAAGTTATTTGCCCTCAAATGATCCACATTTTGACTGATTAGGGATTAAATCGTAAATCTTGAAATTGTTCGGCCCGAACATTTTGAGAATTTGGAATTTAATCACTCATTACTCCAAATGTAGATCATTTAAGGGCAAATAATTTTCAGCAAGCTTCTAAAATAGACATACATGAATTTAAGACCATTGGCAAGAAGAGCGCTAACAATTACATTTTGAAGGCTTTTTTGCCTTCCCAGTACAGTATCTGCCCTTTAAGATAGATGATAGATTTGTTGTTCTTACCTGGGCCCCAGTGATCATGAGCTTGTCATTCAATGTAGCTACACTACTGCTACAGCCTCTATCCTATAAAGTCATAGAAAATAAGAAAAATAAGGATAAAAGAATAGACTGTTGATATGTGCACCACTGCGGAGTCCTTAATGAAACATTTCTTGCACTGCAGGCACCACTGCAGTGTCCCCAAGGAGAGATTTTACACTGTTTTTTTACATCACTGTAGTGTTGCGCAAGCACCAAGAAGTGTTTTGTCATACAAGATTTGATTGGCCAGGATCTAAGTGCAGGTCAGGAGATGTACATTGGCCCCGTGTACGTGCACATGAATTGACGTATATATATTTCTACAGCTAACAATGGCCTTTATTTTATCTAAATAACTTTCAAAAAAATATTAAAATTTTATTTGTGTTTGATGCTCAACAGACTGAAAGCCAGGAACTGTGAACATGCTCTTTGGTGAGGCAAACAACATTTTAAAGGGACCCTTTGAAATTTTGTCCGCATAACAAAAACCATAGTGAGGCTAGTACGCACCTATCATTTGCAATACAGAAGTACAGGACCGAGAGTACAGTCTTCCTGATTGGTTAGTGTCCCCAACGCAATTCTGACATCAGGGACACTGCAGTGGTCCTGATATCCAGTTCCAAAACAATAAGCCACCATTTTCACTACGAATGTTTAGGAAATGTCACTAGATTGTCCATCAAATTATATTCGTTTCACAATTTCTGTCATAGATGCCCATCCATAATAAATTCAGTGGTATGGCTTTTATCTTAATGCATGGAACGTATAATTTCCTTCCATTCAATTGAAAGATTCCAACACAACTGAAATAAAAGGCCATCATGTGCTAGTGTAAAAAATAAAAATATATATTGAACACTAATAACTTCCTTTTTACTTCTCTGATATTGCTAGAACTGCCAATCTGTTTGTATAATCTATCTGTATTTACATCACCATTTTGGAAATATCAAGCCAATACATAGGAACATAAAAATAAGAACCTTGCATACATAAATAAATATAGACAGTAATATTTCCAAAAATTATAATGCACATACATAACATAAATAATAAAATTCTATTGAATATTTCAAACATATTTCAAATGTGAGGGATGCCTTAAAAAAGTGAGGCTTATTGGTGCACCGGCTCCGTGGTTAATATAATACATGAAATAAGATTTGTTTCCTGAAACTATTTAGGGTGGACGTTTCCCTTTAAAAGAATGAGTGGGGAGGATTCTCACTAGCTGTATGACGTGCATCATCCATCCCTGCACCCTGGTCCACACGCACAGCTTGCTCTCCATACTGATACATAAAACATGCTGCGACGTGCAGGTCACGCTCAGCACCGTGCTCTCCGCCCCCTTCAACGCCTTCAGCATCTCGCCCCTCGACGGGTCCCATAGACGCACCAGGCTGTCCACAGAGCCGCTTGCAATGCAGTTGTATGGATCCTGACAAGGAAAGAGAGAAAAGTTTAATCTGTTGAGGTGTCGTAGTGTCGCGGTGAAGTGGCTGTGAACCGTGACTTATGTAACATTATACCTTTACGTAAATCTATCATATATTCACGTTAAGTTGGTAAATGGTACCTCCCGCTTACTCAAGCCTTGTGCTTTTTCTTTGGAGGACTTCAGCATCTGTGCTTTTCCTCAGGTGTTACTTTGTATATGGATGTTTTTACTTTGATGGAAATAAAACTTGAATTTAATTGAACTGACTGAAGATCTCAAGCTCCCAGGTTCAAGCCCATCCACGACACTGATGTACTTCAGCAAGGATACTTCTTCCATATTGCTGCTCTCCACCCAGGAGTATGATTGGGTACCCGGTAGGAATGGCATGAGTGTGCCTTACTGGCTGCCATGATGCTAAAAGATTCCCTGGGGATTGGACGGGTATCGCAAAGACTTCAGACAAGCATCTGATGACCGGGGTAATAATATTGTAAAGCGCTAATAGAGATTATACTGTTTCATATCAAGTACTACAGTTCGACCTCGTTTTTCCGGCCATGTCGGGACCGGCGGCCGTCTGGAAAATCAATATGGCCGGATAAGAGAGATATGTTAAAATAGGCACCTTTCTAATATGTTATTGTAGGGGTATACATGCGTTACATATTGACAATTAACCAGCGTTATGATTAACACAGTTTATCTTATCATTGCAGTGATTGTCAGAATGTCCTCCAGAGTATTCACATGATCGTGGTAGCATGTGTGTTTATCTGAAGTGATTTTGGCACTGAAAACATAAAAATGTTTAAGAAAAACATTGAAAAAATAAGTGGGTCGGCGTCCGGTTAACAGAGACGGCCGAAAAATCGATGGCCATATAATCAAGGTCGAACTGTATATAAAAACTGTGTCTTATTATGATTGAATTGATTTTGATGCCAACAAGTTATAATTTTTCTCCTTTTTTTAATGATTAGTTTTCCAAAGTTAACAGAATTATTAGGCATATTTACAAATCAATATCAAAATCATTAAAAAAGGATATCGTGCTATTCCATTATATATGCCCAAGTTAATACATACACTAAAATCTTAAATTCCACTATATCAAAGTAAATCCCTTCTTGAAGAATATTGTGACATCTAGGAAGAGTTAAACATACACAAACACAAACCCACACTTATACACACACTCACATTCAATGGTAAATTACAGTAAAGCCTGGGGTATTCCAGTTAATGCAGGTGAATTGCAGTTTATCTTTGGAAATCTTTCCTTATCTACATAAGAACATTGCAACATTCAGGCAAACATACAATATATACAACACACAGACATACACACACTCAATGGTGCATTCCAGTACCTCAAATCTTGCCTTATCTGCATACATGAAATAATGTAGCAGCATCCAAACAAGCATACACACTCTCATACTGAATGGTTCAATGCAGTATATTAAAGAAATATTCTGACAGACAGACAGACACACACACACAAACATACACACGCACACTCTTTGTACGTCTTACCTTATCTACATAGAGTGATGTGACACTGCCAGCGTGTCCTCTCAAGGTGTATCTACAATTCAGATCATCCAATGTGAAAACCTATAAAGAACACAGAAATATATATATATATGCTAATTTTAGTGAAAGGGCTACCTGGGTAATTCCAATGTGAAAAGAACAAAAATCAGACAGACACCCTGTAGTAAGGACAGCATACTCCATCCTGGAAATCAAACAAATATAGAAGCATTTCATTTCATAATTTCCGTAATTAGTACAAACTTTCACTTAAAGGGAAAGTTCATCCTGAAGTACAGTTGGTTTTAAAAACAGCAAAAACATACAAGGTGGTTCACGAACCACGAAAAATTCTGCACATGGCTTCATATCATTTGAACTTTTGACCCCTAGATGACCTTTGATCCCATTATCCTCATGATGACACATGTGGTATTACCCAAGGATCATTTAACACAGAATTTCTCTGCGGAGGAGTCGAAGATGGCTGCTACAGGCAGGAGGCCGCATAGCCAGGTTTGACTGTATAACATATTACCTATGCATTTAATACAACATTAGATACAAGTTTTTACAAACACACGTCTATGGGAAAGATTTTTGTTTTCATAAAAAAACACAGAAAAATGGCAATTTATGGAACCATACAGCACACAACATAATGGGAGAGCAACTCGCATGTTACATCACAAAACTGAAAATGAAACAACTCATAACTTTCTTATCCTTTCACAGATTTTCATTACACAATCAAGAAATGTTATGTGTTACCAAGATGTGTGACTGCTCATTTACCTTGAGGATGTAGTCCCAACTAGTACATGTATAAGCATAAATGAAATTGTGGTTTATCAGGGAGTGTTATGTGCTAAGCATGAATTAAAACGTGGTTCATCAAGGAATGTGAATGCCTATTTACCCTGAGGCTGTAATACTGACTAGAAATGACATGCTAAACAAAAATTAAAACTAAAGCTAAAAATAGTCTTGTGTAAGTGTTATAAAATATAAAAATTCACCTCTCCTTTTGCACTTTTCACTTTCCTTTCCTTTCTTCACCCCATAAGTGGGCCAATTATCCGAAAGAATACAACCACATGGTGTTACCGAAAGTTTTGCTATTTTCTAAATAGTATTTATTAGTACACTATCACCATGGAAACATTCAAAGAACATAAAAATGAAATTGTGGATTATCAAGAAGTGTGAACCTTGAGGCTGTAGTCCTGACTCGCAGTGATGAGTTGAGCCTCGTTGGCCTGGATGGTGTTGATTGGTTGGTGGTGTGCCTGCACCGTCTTCAGAAGAGAAAGGTGGACCACTGGGGGGTACTGGTAGTAGCTATCATAGCTCACAGTCACTGAACAATACAAAGTGAGAGAATCAATGTGACGGGATAGTGGCGACAGTATGGAAGGAGAGGGAAGGGACAGGAAGAAGGGAGAAATTAATTGTCTTGTCATATATTACCATTGAGCTATTTGGTGAAGTTTAGTTTGACCTGAGATTTGACCTGGACCTGTGACCTGTAACTTACATGACTCCAAATCTAATCAATTATTTGCCCTGCTATATATCATCAGTGTACCAAGTGAAATTCAGTCAATCATTTTTTGAGTTATCGTGTAAAATAGATCCAGACAGATGGATGGGCGGATGAACAAACGGATGGACGAACGAACGAACGGATGGATGGACGGACAATCTGGAAACATAACACCATCCTACAACTTTGTTGCGGAGGCATAAAAAAGAAGCGATTCACATTCAAATTCCTCTAATATACCCTGGCACCAGTGCAACCCGGTAAAGAGCACCCACAAAATCATACAATTCATACCATCTTCCTGACATGATGGGGAAGGCCTCTGTCCTTCTCGGAATATCCCAGTGAACTCTCTCATTACCATTGACATGAGTATGTGTAGTAAAGCCAATAGGGTTTTTCATGACCCCGGTAATTTAAGGGCTTTAACCATGTTTAAAAAGTCTGAAAAAAATCTAACGAGTGCCAAACTTAAAGAGACACGTCACTGAGCTTTTTGTGGCGCGATAACGTTTATAGAGGGCGCTGCAATCGACGGCATTCGGCGGCGGTCTTATCAGCCCCACCCCAGTGCCGGCACTCCCCTACACTCAAAATCTGCAAAACTGTGTTAGCGTTGATCTCGTGCGTGAGTGCTACAGGCAGCAGTCTTTGACATGCTTTGGTGCATGTACACAAAATGAACACATATCACATGTAAAATCACCCGTATCACTACAATTGCGTGCTTTTTTGCCGAAGTTATACGGAGATTCACGAATGTTAACCAAACCGGGCCACGCTCCACGCTAACGCCGTCGATTGCAGCACCCTCTATAAACGATAACGCGCCACAAAAGCTAAGTGACGTGTCCCTTTAACATGACAAACAGGCTCACCCCCAACGCCATGGAAACCTGAGATTTGCATGAAGTCGAGACTGCCGCTCAGCCGAGCTATGACCAGGAGGTTGCGGCTGAAGCAGAGACCCGTCACACCCGGTTGTGGCTGCTCCCCGCCGTAAGACGAGCACGCCAGCAGCTGACCATTTTCGCTGCTCCACAACTGACAGGAGAACAATAACAAAGTGTACATGATACTCCCCTAAAAAAAACAGTCGTTTAAATGAGTGAAATCACGTAATTTTAATCAAGTTTGGTTAAACATGTTTCAGGGTTGTGAACAGATGACACCTAAACATTGAAACTATTGAAGAAAACGTGCTTATCTCCATCTCCTGAATCTTTCCTGTCAGTGTTATCATGAGGAAAATAGAGTTTTATATAAACTCATACCCAGCTAGCTCCATTCATTTTCATATTTTTAAGTCTGGTACTATATCACAGCCGTGGTTCATCCAACACAACTCACTTTTGGCTGCATTCCATATATGTGCATTACTGTCTCAGCTCACACCATGCAATGCAAACTATAGAGGTGAAAATTCAGCATTTTCACTAAAACTGTCAGTATTCACCTTCATTTTCAGTACAATGCTGAAAATCCATATTAGTAAGCATTCCTATATTTGCAATAGCATAATGAGATGTACTTGGAGACTGAAACCTCATGTTACATGGCAGCTGGTCAAATATGGCGAATCAATAGCGTATCGACAGAACATGCCAACCAGGGCAGTGTTTCACCAAGCTGTTTGTAAGCTACGCACGACCAGATATATGACTGGTGACCTGTTCTTGTGCTAAATCGGATACCCAAATTTGTTTTAACAGATTAGGAGTTAATTTCCGACAATCCAAATCAAATTTGATAAAAATTAATCATAAGCTATGTTTTCAGATGCCTGTTAGCAGCAAGAATTGTAATTTGCAAAGATTAGATTTCAACTTTAGCTGATGGGAATCAAAGTCATTGAGAACCTGATTAAGCACATGACCAGGTCACCAGTCGTGCGTGCAGTTGTTTGTAGCTTAGGAACAGCTTGGTGAAACATCCCACAGGAGACTTGAACCTTATATTATATGGTGGCTGGTCTTATATGGGAATCAATAGCTTATCAGGAGAACATGCCTAACTGCTTCGTCCCCTTACCTCCACGCTGCCATCGCTGCACCCGGCAGCTACAATGTCATCTTGGCAGGCCAAGCACCAGACCGTAGAACAGGGGGCTAGCCCCTCCCACTCGCCCCCTCCTCCTCCCCCCTGGCAGCTATACAGCCCCCCTCCTCCGGCCTCCATCCCTCCATCACGCGGCGGGCTCCCAAACATGTCCACCTGAGAGAAGTCAGCAGAGAGGGCGCTGTGCTTCCGGGACTTGGTCCGGTGGGGGTAAGAGGGGTCATCGTCGGTGCTGGCCACCCCAGAGCTGCGGCTGGATGACTGAGAGGCGTGCCTGGTTCCGCTGGTCTGGTGGTCACCGCTCTCGCCTCCTGGGAGACCGGGCAGCTCCTTGGAGCTTCCAGGACGTGGTATGCTGCCCTCTGCTGACACAAACCAGACAATACACAATGGGGAATATTTGTACTGAACTTCAAGGGGATGTTAACCAGGGTTATGTTGCATGTAATTACCATGGTAACTGCTAATGAGCTTGGAGTATTCATTGATTCATTGATCTATATATGCAACATGTTCCAAGGAAATGGCTGATTATGAATTGTGCTTATAGTGGCAATCCTGTGAGTTGATTACCAGTAATGTTACAAATGCACACACTCCAATCAAGAAGGCAAAGCCTCTTAAAATGAAACATAAATTATCCATTAATACAACCATGTTCATCTTTCAAGTAAACATTGCTTTCAAAATACATGCATCATATTAACATAAAACTTAAATGAACCTGAATTACAGGTGCAGGATTTTGAGCACTACCTATGATAAAACTCTCTTTACATTCAGTATTTCTGACATTTTGCATTCTCCTCATTTTCATTACCTCATGACAAGATCTAGATCATTACCATTATCTCATCATCATCATCATCATCATCATCATCATCATCATCATCATCCTTATCATTAACATCTCTATAAGCATTATTGTTATATCATCATTCTCATTATCGTATCATTATCATCATTATAATCGAATCATCATCACTATCATCCTCATAATCACCTCTATCATCATTACTATCATATTATCATCATTCTTATTATCTCTATCATTATTATTTTCATCATATCTATCATCATCACATCATCATCATTCTTATTATCTCTATCATCATTATTATTATCATCTCTATCATCTTTATCATAACATTCTTATTTTCACCTCTATCATCCTTAATATCATATCATCATTCTTATTTATCATTTCTAACATCATGACTAGCATATCACCATCATCCTTAGCATTATTATCTGTATCATCATTATCATTATATCATCCTCATTATCCTGACCTTTGCAATGATTGTGGGGGTATCCCCCATGCTTGGACCTGCCAGCATCATGCAGGGCAAACTGCTGGGTACCGCCCCCAGCCCGACTGGCATAGCCGATGTCCATCGTTGCTAGGTCAGGCTCTAAGGGTGAGAGAGGACTGGCCGGCATGCTGTACTGGCTGGAGGAATGCATGGGGTGTGTAGGAGAGAGTGGCTGGGGAGGCAGACCGCCAGGCGAGTTGTGCTGGTGGTATCTGGTTTGCAAAGATAACAAAAACAACTCTTTGAACTTCTCAACATTGTCACTACCTAAGAGGGATCTATAGTTGACAAGAAATCTTGAATCACTGGCTGTACATTGAACACTAAATGATCTTTCAAATGAAAACCCCTGTTTTTCCCAGCTAAGATAGTGAAGCTGTCGGAGGTGGAATTTTAATTGACAAGAAATCTTAAATCACTATGAGCAAGCTAAAAACTTCATTGAAAAAGCAAAATATTTGTTTCAGGTAGAAACACTTGTTGTTCATCCATACCCTGGCCTAAAATAAAGTTGGTTTAAAAAAAAAACAGGAACATGAAAGAAACATATTAATGAAGGTTTGATGAAAATCCATCAAAAGAATAAGAAAGTTATGATCCTTTAAATTTGGTTTTTTTTGACGTCACAAAAACAGAAAAAGAGCAATTTAAGCAATCATACAGCACACAGTATATGGGAGAGCACACAGTATATGGAAGAGCACCTCATACATGACATCACAAGATTGAAATTTCAAAAGATCATAATTTTCTTATCCATTGACAAAGTTTTGTCAAACCTTCTTTCATATTTCTGCTTTTATTGAAGCCAATGTAACTTCAGGGTGAACTAACCCTTTAATATGTCTCTATGATTTTTAAAGGTGCCATAGTGTGTTCCTGTAATCAAAGCATCTGAGCAACTTGCAATCGGCTTTGACGATAAAGTCTGTGTCACATGTCTATCGGATGGATACACAAAAACCCAATTCACATATATACCCTTTTCTCACTAGGTTTTCTTAGCCCCATACTGTCCTCAGCCCTGTACTATTTTTTGAAGCTTTTCACACTGGCATTTTTAGCCCCATACTATTTCTTAAACCCGACTAGCTGTTCTCACTCGAAATTGTTAGCCCCGGACTTTCTCGACAGCTTATGTAAATATTTATGAGTGTACGTCTTGCACATCTGCTCTTTACCACTCTGCATCAAGGTCACTGATTGGTCTCGGCGTTTTGTTTCTGTTCTCACTTGCACTCTTCGCCCCGGACTATTTGGCTTGGTCCTGCAATTGCGGGGTTAGCCCTGCTTTTCTGCAGGGCCAAATAATCCCGGATTATTGGTGGGGCTAGCCCACTTTGGTAAAAACAGGGGAGAACAGAAAGTCCCTGGGATGCTCACCTGTTTCTCGGGATGTAGTACTCGCACCGAGCCTCATGGGGGTCCCAGATCCTGATGTCACCCTGGATGCAGGCACTGACTACCCACCGGCCCCCAGTCACAAAACACTCCACCTCCTGCACAAGATTGGCATCAAATACAGAATGTTGATATTGGCAAAACTACAGGATTGCTAGAACAGTGTACCCAAGGCATGAAAAGGAGAGATTCTACAAATCTATGCAATATGATGCTACATAACATTTAACAAGAATGTGTTTTCTTATCCTGCAAATATGATTAAATATGAACTGTTAAAAGGTAGCCCGTCCCTTTTGCAGACCTAATTCTGAAAGTTCCCTGACTTTGTCATCGTTTGAGAGAGAGTGTCCACATAACCTGTCTCTGGAATCGACAAAGCGTAATATTCGGTTTTGAGGAAATAATCTTCGATGATTGATCGAGCTTTCTATTTTCGTACCACGAAAATAGTCAAATCTCAGTGAAAACTAGTTATATTTTCATTTATTCTACAGGAGTTATAGTACTTCTGACCTTAAAATTTCACAGTTGGTATCCCACAGATAGGTTTTAAATATGTGCAAACTTTCATGAAGTTTGCAGATGTTTGTAAAAGGGACGGACCATCTTTAATAAGCCTGGCCCTTAACATAACCCTAAACCCCCAACCTAATCCTAACGTTAGGCCTATGCTTTGCATCGATTTGTCCAAAAACATGATTTCTAGGTCCTACTCAAGTTGAGTTTGTAGCGTTCTTTGGTGCATGGAATATGCAAGATTCTGACATTGCAGACACAGTAGTGTTGTTGATATACACTTCCAAGAATATAACATCATCGACGCAGACTACGCATTAGAATCTAGTGTACACAGTAGTGAAAAAGTTGCCATGTACACTTTTTTAAAATAAAAGTACAGCAATAACATGCACAAATACTGGGAGTTTATTTGAAGAGAACTTTGATCTTTCATCACTAGCCTCAGATTATTGTCCCTTTCATATATCAGCATGAATGTCATTAATATACTTCTCCAGCACAACAACCATAATTAACTATTTCTCAGCCAGATCAAGTACGGCTCAATGTGCATATGCATTGCGAGTGCAAAGAAACCCCCAATAGCACGTAAAGAGCTTAGTCCACGGTGGAGAGATTCTGACCTGTTCGTGACCCGAGAGGTGAAGGGGCACGGCCTCGCACTGGCCCCGGACTCGCTTCAGAATGTCGGCACGACGACCGGGCTTGTAGCGGGCCTGACGACTGCGAACCAAGGTGGCGCACTTGCAGAGCAGCATGATCAGGATAACGGAGGATGCTCCGCTCACAATGCCCAGCATCATGGTCAGATAGTAGTCCCACCTATTGATGGAAGAGTGGTGGTTTTGATATTCAATGCATTGAGTTTATACTCTGGACATTCCACCTATTCAAATGGAAGTCAGAATCTGATGTTGCATGTTTGCATGAATTCCTCATTTTGCTGGCAGTGGCATATATCTAGGGGCCTTGTGCCAGTGGCATCTCTGAGCCAAAACAGGAGAGTCAGTCTATGGTGTCCTCTTGACCTAAGTCCCTGAACAGCACCAGAGAGGGCGAACTTTCTGAAGAGAAATGTATACAATGTACTTAGTTTTTACTCCTAATGACCCAAAATGCACTGTTTTTGGAATTCATGGATATAGAAGTATTATCATTTATTGATCAAGTCATATAGAAGATTTCTGCCTGAAACTATTAATTTCCTACTAAAATCATAGAGAAAATAGATTTGGTTGCATCGTGAATTAATAAAAAATAGACCTCTTCTAATTGAAAATGTACTTTGTATTCAATCTAAGGACGCATTTGCCTAAATTGATGATGTTCGCGTGTTCCATTTCGGAGACCTGAGGTGGCTCCACCCCACCCCCACCCTCACCTCCCCTCATCCCCCCTCCATGTGAAAAGGCTCGACATGATTAGATTTAGAGAGATACAGAAGAAGGGAGTTAAAGCTCACCTGTCAGCCTCATGGAGTCCCTCATAGCTGCCAATGATTTGACCCACTCCTGGGGACGAACCGTAGCGACGGAACTCTGAGTCCTTTCGCAGCGCAATGGCCTGCTCAGGGGAAATCTGGATGTTCAGCTTGATGGGCGGCAGGATGCTGACATATCTGTAACAAAGAGGGCACCAGACAGGTTTGAACTCCCTAAAAGATTAGTGCTCCTACATCCATTTCACATTGCCCTCTCTAATACATTACATTTTGCATTCATGAATGACTTTGAAGTCTCATTGTAATATTTATATTTTGGATACTTTCGGAAAAGGAAAATTAGAGGAGCGAATGGAAAAGAGAAAGAAGAAGATTTGTAACACCAGAAAAAGAGAAAGAGAGAGAGAGAGAGAGAGAGTGAGAAAGAAAATGTGAGCATGTGACGGGGGGGGGGGGAGATGGAGAGGGACAGAGAGATAGAGAAAAGGGAGCAAGGCAGACTAAGCCCTGTTCTTTTCTCACTTGTCTAAGAGACTTGTGTTGAAGAAGTTATGTAGAGAAAGAGAGAGACAATGGGAGAGAGACAGAGAGAGTTAGACAGAGTGTGTGTGTGGGAGGAGAGATGGAGAAGGATAGAGAGAGAAAGAGAGAGCGAAAGAGAAAGAGAGAGAGAGAGAGAGAGGGGGAAAGAGAGCGAGAGAGAGAGAGAGAGAGAGAGAGAGAGAGAGAGAAAGAGAGAGTGAGAGAGAGAGAGAGAGAGAGAGAGAGAGAGAGTGAGAGAGAGAGAGGGAAAGAGAGAGAGAGAGAGAGAGAGAGAGAGAGAGAGGGAGAGAGAGCGAGAGAAAGAGAGAGTGAGAGAGAGAGAGAGAGAGAGAGAGAGAGAGAGGGAGAGAGAGCGAGAAAGAGAGAAAGAGAGTAAGAGAGAGAGAGAGAGAGAGAGAGAGAGAGAGAGAGGGAGAGAGACGGAGACAGACAAACAGATGAAGCCCTTGAATCTCACCTGTCTGCCAGACTCAGGTTGTACTTGTTAAAGAGTGCTGGCCAGTGCCAGGCCGACAGCTTCCACAATCCCCTCTGCCTCAGCCACAGCGACAGCTTATCGCTGCAGTCACTCCCATGGCATGGTGTCAGCCCCACCGTACCCTCCCCACCCTCACTCCCCTTCCCATCAACCCCCTCCTCTTTCTCACCACCCCCTCTTGAGGTTAAAACATCCTCACCGGGATATTTCTGTGGGTCTGCGTTGGGCTCGCCCCCCCTGGAGTGGAGGCCGTGGATATTCCCCGGAGGGAGGGGGTGATCAGGAAGGTCTTTGGAGGTGTGGGAGGAGGGGGGAAGCTTAGGGTCAATAGGGGGAGGGGTGGTGGAGGGGTCGAGAAAGCTCCCAAACTTGTTGCTGGCGGGGAAGAAGTGGAGGATGCCGGCTTTGTAGATGAAGAGACACGTCACAATAATCCAGAGCGCCAGCGTGAACTGAAAGTTACAGAAATATCATATTCAATATACATGAATAAATAAAATTTGATGTTAATTCTACAGACAGAATGAGTAAAATCAAATATGAGAGTGTGAGTTCAACGTCATGATGAACTAGCTTGAGGGAATGCATTTATAAAGCATAACTGGAAGACTTAAAGGAGGTTGTAGTACAAAAAGCCAAAAAATCTTAAAAACTTTATCAAGTTTGAAAGTCAATAGGGTTTTTATGCCTGGTAATGTAAGGATTAAAAATAATAACTTTTGTCTGGCTTGTCTGATTATGCCCCCACTTGCATCTATTTAAGGGCCCTATTGCATAAAACTTACCATTGATGGTAACTTTGCTATCAATGGTAATTTATATGAAAACCTTGAACTTGATTGGCTGTCAAGCTGCGTTCCCATGGTATTTATCATTGACGGCAGAGTTACCATGGTAAGTTTTATGCTATTCCGACAATAGACAAAAAGCTATGAATAAACTTCAAGAACCTTATAGGATACAATTAAGCCTCAACCCTTTGGTTACTGCAGTTCCATGGCAACCTTTCACAGCCTAACTGGACTAGGGTTCACAAAGCCAGAAAATCAAACAGTAAGCAATGTGTTAACTAGCATTCATCATGGCAAAGAATCACAGAAGAACACTACATGTACATTGATTGTTAACCCTTTAGTGCCATTGTGTATCTTTCCAACAGTAATGAACACAAATTCCACCAAGCAGGATATTTCAACTGGCACAGGAAGGCTTATCCTTTGTTCTACCTTGATGATTTTCTGGATGATTCGGACGCTGGCCAGGAAGTTGAAGATGCGCAGTCTGCGGGGTATTCTGGTGCGGGGGCCGGGGTCCTCAAGAGGCTGCCCCCAGAACGGAGACAGGAAGAAGCGGTGGGGGGCTCGAGGGGGTCGCGACCCCTCCGGGGAATCCTGCAGAGTCTGCATCATGCCTGACTTATACAGGTCTGAGATCTGGAATTGAAGTTGGTAAATGAATATCATGTTGCCAATTTGATGAAGAAATACAGCAGCAAAGCCTACAATAGCCTGTTAACATCGAAAGCGCACAAAAGAAATTGTGGTCGCCAATTCGATGAAGATATACAGCAGCAAAGACTACAATGGACTGTTAGCATTGAGAGCTCAAAAACAAAATTGTTGTCACCAATTTGATAAAGAATAAAGCATCTGTGATCTAAAGGAAAAGGAATTAGGTTGCTAAATTTCATAAAACATTTGGTTTGAGATCTCATTAATCGTGACATCAATGTTGCCAATTTGATGAAGAAATACAGCAGCAAAGTACTAAAATGGACTGTTTCAAGACATTGGTTTAAGATATTGATGCCAATTTGAGCTCCAATGGGGTACAATTATGTATCAAATGACGTTGTTACACAACTGAAAATAAAATAATTTGTAATTTTGTGATAAATGTTCTGCTGCAGCAATGACAGAATAGTCTCACCTCAAGTCTTCTGAAGTCCAGAGCCAAGATGGACACAAAGAACATCATCTGGAGGAAGAAGTCTGACAACATGGCCACGAGAGCAAGCAGACAAAATTCCTGCAAGAGACACGGAGATGAAGGTTGGAATTCCGTCTCAAGCAAATAGAGAACCGAAATGTGTTGCCATATGAGCGTGTTGCCATATGAGCATGTTGTCAAGACAACTGGTTCTTAACTATGAGGGTAGAGTGAACAGCGGCCGTCATAGTGCTCGACACTAGCCCATGGTCAGTATAATATGTTTCGCCAATTAAGAATCCTCTGAAATCTGAATGTGAATAAAAGGGTCTTTTTGTATTGACAGGGGGTTCCTAAAATTACTGGAACTAACAGCTGTGCTTGTGTCACCAATTTGACAAATTGTAAGGCTCAGCAATCCATTCATGACATTCGGCATAGATTAGATGTATGCCTAACAATAACATGTATGAAATCTCACTGTCATAGCTTCAAGAACATTTTCAGGAAAAGTGAAAAGCTATCCTTAGTTCATATGTATTGCAGCGGTCAGCACATTACCGCGGACAATCACCGTCCTCTGCTTGCACAGTTTGAAATGGAAAACCATGATGCGTGCTGATTACAGTTTCTGTCTGTAGGCCACAGGAACTGTGAAGTTCTTGGACGACCCATTCAAAACGTATTTGAAATTTTAAGATCAGGTGAATTCTACTCAAAGTCAGTTTCCAGGTTTATTATTATCATTATTAGGTGGTGGCGGTAGTGGTGGTGGTTGTGGGGGTGGGGGTCTTCTTCAGTGTTTTCTTCCCATTTTCCATGGTTTATACACACTGTTACTTTTTTGACCTGCAAAAGGTTTACCCTGTCTTTAAACGTATATCTAATATGTGGTGGTGGTGGTGGGGGGGGGGGGGGGGAGGGTCTTCTTCTGTGTTTTCTTCCCATTTTCCATGGTTTATGCACACTGTTACTTTTTTGACCTGCAAAAGGGTTACACTGTCTTTAAATGTATATCTAATATGTGGTGGGTGGGATGACAAGTGAAATGGCCCACCTGTACAGCAGAGACAAAGGTGAAGAGACCCACAACCACGATGAGAATCTCTGTCCACATGTTCTTAGAGATGGACCAGCCCTCCTTGCTTAGACCTGCAAAGAGAACAATTAGGATATCACTAATAAATACTATTTAAAAAATAGCAAAACTTTCAGTAACACCATGTCGTTGTATTCTTTCGGATAATTGGCCCACTTATGGGGTGAAGAAAGGAAAGGAAAGTGAAAAGTGAAAAAAGGAGAGGTGAATTTTTTTTTATATCACAAAGCAGTGATAAAGAAAAAAGAAAGAAAAGGAAATAAGAAAAGCGAAGAAAAGTTATAGTCAGTTCTGCAACTAACTATAGGTTTCTTTCAAATTCTGAAAGAGGGAGTATCAGTCTCGACGTTTCGGGCAGTGTGCTCTGTCCGTCATCCGGAGAATAACTCATTATTATGAGAATGAGAATGTCCGTCATCCGGAGAATCATGATATCATAACAAGAATGACAAAAATGATGACGATGATAATAACAATGATAATGATACTTCTACTACTCATCATCAACATTTAAAGTCCAGTTTTCCCACTTTGTGGGGTCGGACAGTTCATTTCCCTAATATGGCTCTCCTTCCATACTGTCCTGTCATTTAGGTCAATGTTGGTAATGTTCAACACTTATCTTTGATTGTTTCCTCCAATGTCTTGCGAGGTCTCCCACGTGGATTCCTCCCAACAACTGTGAAATTTTGTATGCTCTGGAGCCAGTTGGTCTCTCCTCTCCTAACCACATGACCATACCATCAATACTAACAATAACAATTCCCATACATATATTCCTAGTATTACTACTAATTCTTTCTTAGAACTTTACACTGAAGTCTCAATGCCCTTTACGGAACGTTGCCTCAGGTGTGCCCAATATAGCAACAATGTATCCACAAACTTCACGCTTGACTTCCTGACGACAGGAACACAACTTGAGTAAAGCTGATGAAAACATCTTGCTACTAGGCTGGCAAAAAGATGTGTGCATACAATGTGATTTTTTATTTTTGTAATTATTTTCTCCTCTCCACAGGGATTTTATTGATTCTCAATTGCAACAAATTAACAAACATCTTCAAGGTAGCGTACATACTCAATACAAATATTCATTGAACTGTCAGGTTGACAAAAGACAAACATCTTTTCTATAATATAATCCATCAGAATAAAGATAAACACCATGGCTAAGTACAGATTTAGTCAGCACCCCAACCACCTGTCCACACCATTCAGCCCAGAACAACAGATTTGGTAAACCAATCACATTGTTCCTGGCCAAGCAGTGCAGACATGCAGCCAAAGAAGGCCGACTGGCACTGCATAAGTGAAAAGGGCAACATCTTAAAGATACATCTTTATATAAACAAATTCCTGAAATAAAACCACTTTTTTTTTTTTTTTTTTACAAATTTGTTACATTCACAATTCGATTCTGCAATGGACTTTTCATTCTTGAAATAATTAATGATAGAAACTCTAAATATCATTGAAATGTGATACAATGTGAATATGTGAAAGAACGTCTACTAATCCAGATTGCATTCCCATCATCCGCTAGCTCACCCTGTGCAATCCTGAGTTCTACAGGCAGGTCCATTGGAGTGGATGTAACAGACTTGATCAGCACCAGAATGTTCTCAAGTCCAATCAGAATAATGATGTAGGGAAACACCTCCCTGGAGTGGCCACAAAGGAGAGAAAATCATCCACTTGATTCAATCTGTTTTGTTATGGTTTGTTATATTTTGTTACGTTTATTGTACCTGGGGGGTGTTTCACCAAGCTGTTCGTAAGTTACGAACAACTTTACGAACGACTGGTGATCCCTTCTTGAGCTAAATGTGATACCACACCTTGTTCATTGAGAATCTGATTTAGCACAAGAAGGGATCATCAGTCGTTCGTAAAGTCGTTCGTAACTTACGAACAGCTTGGTGAAACAGCCCCCAGAATTTACATTATTGATTTTGTTAGTTGTTTGTGGAGAAATAAATTGAATCTTGAATCTTATTGATAACATCCTAGAGCTGTATTATGCCAGCTCTTTCCATATCCTGTTGTCAGGCAGTATTAGGAATATAGCTCCTTGTCTCGGAGACATGAGAAAAATAATTTCCTTAATTTTGAAAAGTTTTTAATAATATCTTTACAGCTGTATAATTTTTGGCATTGATTATGGCAAGAAATCATATAATTAAACATCTAGCATAGTTACCTACTCTCCCTTACACCCGTTTCTTACGGTTAGATTTTTTTTGGCTTTGTGAACTCTGGTCCAGTTGGAATGTCAACATTTGCCATGGAACTGCAGTAACCAAAGGAATGTGAGTTAATTGTATCCTTAAAGCTATTTGAAGTTTATTCAAAGCCTGTCGTCTGTTGTCAGAACAGCAGACTTTAGGGGGGGTTGTTCTGCTTAGTTATTTGAGGGGAAAAAGCCAATCTTAATCAAAACATGTCAGTATTCTAAAGGCTGAAAATCAGTATTTTGATGGGAAAAAAAATCAGCATTTTCAAATATGGACAATAGAGCAACCCACCCCATGACCTAGAACTTATGAAGTCAGTATTGTGTATGAAATCTGGGGTGGTATTCTGAGACCGTTTTATCTGTTTTAAGTCTGTTGTAACCAATCGATATTCTGAACACCGTTTTATCTCTGTTGTAACTATTGTTTTAACTCTGTTTTAACGTTTGTTTTATCTCTCTCCCTTTGCCCGCGCATGCCATTGTCATAGTTTGTCCGCACGCATGTAACTTTTAGTGCAAACAGTACAACATACAACGCATATTAAAGCAAGGCGCATTTCGCGCGCTTATGCCCAAGGGAGCAATCGGATTGATTATAACTTCTTATATGCTACCTCTAACAACATTTCCTATTGGTTATAGTTGTTGCAGTGGGCGTGGTTTTCCTGACTTACAACACCGTTAAAACAGTGTTTAGAATACCGTTTAACAACTGTTTTAGCGCTGTTGTAACTCACTGACTTACAACAGAGATAAAACAGAAAGTTAAAACAGAGATAAAAAGATGCTCAGAATACCACCCCTGGAATCATGAATAGCCCCACATGGTCTGGCACAGAGGGAGGTTGGAACCAGCTGTTTTCTTACCCTTCATTGAGAGTCGGTTCGACGCCGTACTGGATGCAGAGCCCAGCTGACATGGTGCATGACAGGACCAACATCACTGTGGCGCTGAGGGCCAGCCCCCACTTAGACTTCACCATCTCAATCTTACCTGGGTGGGAGGACAGTCAGAGATAGTGAGCAAAACTATAGTGAAATCTGTATGTCAAGACCACTTGGAGGAGACAATTGGCCTGAATCAAGCATGCATGGACATAATGCATATTGATGAGCGCCAGCTGTGTGGGCGTGTCTTCCCAGACTGCAGTCTTTATAAAAGGATTCTAATGAACATTTTGACAATTTAACACTTTAGAATAATTTTTTCTCGCCTCTATCTTTGATACATCACCAGACAATCATGATGCAAACAAAATTATATCATCATTACAATTTTGATAACTCAGATGTACTGAAAAAACATATGTGGCTTCTGCAACATTAACGCTAAATTGCGGGTTTATGTTTCACACGCTGGTGACGCATTCAGCTGACATAGGAAAAATAAAGCATAATCAAATAAAATCCACTGCTTAGCTGGCTTAGGTTCTTTAAAACCTATGCATAGAAGGACACTCAGTGTCAACCCCAATCTAAAGCCCCCCCCCCCTTCAATATTTTAGATGATAATTCTGAAATGCAAAAAGAGATTGCAGCAAGATTTCGTGACATATTTTTTCAAGTCTCATGCAACTTTCGAGACCTAAGTCACGACTACCGAGTATACCTTTGCACATTGTATGTAATGAGCCTGAATCATATCAGACTTATTTTAAACCGGGGCCTGTTCCTGAAACGTATTTGCAAAGGACACTAACAACGAATAATTCATGGAAGAAAGCTCTTTCAGAATTGGGC
This sequence comes from Arbacia lixula, assembly GCA_963669155.1. Taxonomy (NCBI): domain Eukaryota; kingdom Metazoa; phylum Echinodermata; class Echinoidea; order Arbacioida; family Arbaciidae; genus Arbacia; species Arbacia lixula. The sequence continues at coordinate 6,637,033 of OZ022589.1, forward strand.
AGAAGTTCTTCCATGTTGATATTGGGAGAGGGTTGTCATTGAAAGTGCTACTTACAAACAGAGAAGTAGATGTAGAACATGAACATTGGGAGAGGGTTGTCATTGAAAGTGCTACTTACAAACAGAGAAGTAGATGTAGAACATGAACATTGGGAGAGGGTTGGCATTGAAAGTGCTACTTACAAACAGAGAAGTAGATGTAGAACATGAACATTGGGAGAGGGTTGGCATTGAAAGTGCTACTTACAAACAGAGAAGTAGATGTAGAACATGAACATTGGGAGAGGGTTGGCATTGAAAGTGCTACTTACAAACAGAGAAGTAGATGTAGAACATGAACATTGGGAGAGGGTTGGCATTGAAAGTGCTACTTACAAACAGAGAAGTAGATGTAGAACATGAACATTGGGAGAGGGTTGGCATTGAAAGTGCTACTTACGAACAGAGAAGTAGATGTAGAACATGAACATTGGGAGAGAGTTGGCATTGAAAGTGCTACTTACGAACAGAGAAGTAGATGTAGAACATGAACATTGGGAGAGAGTTGGCATTGAAAGTGCTACTTACGAACAGAGAAGTAGATGTAGAACATGAACATTGGGAGAGGGTTGGCATTGAAAGTGCTACTTACGAACAGAGAAGTAGATGTAGAACATGAACATTGGGAGAGGGTTGGCATTGAAAGTGCTACTTACGAACAGAGAAGTAGATGTAGAACATGAACATTGGGAGAGGGTTGGCATTGAAAGTGCTACTTACGAACAGAGAAGTAGATGTAAAACATGAACGTTGGGAGAGGGTTGGCATTGAAAGTGCTACTTACGAACAGAGAAGTAGATGTAGAACATGAGCAGACAATAAACGATGGCACCAGGCAACAGGTCATGAAAGTTGATCAGGCTCTGCAAGAGGAACGTGATTATTAGAACGAAATAGGCAAACAATACTGATGACGTAACAAGGAAAAATCAACTTGACAACAATTGTCGGGCTGAGAAATTACAAAATTAAACTAGAGCAATTCGACTGCCCCGCAGTCGATAAATATGCCTCCGCCTCTATGCTATTCTCAGAAAATGTGCATGTTTGGTGGGCAATGTACCATTGCTCCTATGTGAAATCAAAATATAACATTCTGTTTTTTTCAAGTTTAGCAAAGTTTGGCAATGTTCATTGACTTTTGACCTCTTTGACTTCCAATCTAACCAGTCTGTCTAAATCCATCCTTGTATCAAGTTTGTTTAAAATTAGCCAATTTTGGGTGAAGTTCATTGACCTTTGACCTTTCAGGAATTTTACCCAAACCTCACCAGTCTACCTCCATGAAGTGATTCATCTCTGTACAATCTTTGGTTTGAATTGAATCATTAGTATTGGATTCAATGTGAAAAATATCTATTTGGGGGCAATTTTTAGCCAATTTTGGCAAAGTTCTTTAACCTTTGATCCCTGACCTTTGAGAAATTTCACCAAAAATGTCATCAGTCTAGTAGTAATCCATCTTTGCACCATGTTTGGTTGGTATTGCTCCATTGGATTTGGATATATTTTGAAAATTATCACTTTGGGGGCAATTTTTATCTAATTTTTGGCAAAGTTCATTGACCTTTGACCTTTGAACTCTCAGGAGTTTTACCCAAACTTTCACCAGTCTACCTGCATGAAGTGATACATCTCTGTATCATATTTGGTTAGAATTGCGCCATTGGATTTGGATTTAGGTTTATTGTGTAAAAAATAATGATTTTGCAAAGTTCATTGACCTTTGACTTCTGACCTTCCAGCAATTTCACCAACAATGTCACCAGTCTACCCCGTAAGTAGTAATCTATCTTTGTACCATGTTTAATGAGAATTGCATCCTTGGATTTGGATTTATTGTGAAAAAGGTCAATTTTTGGCAAATTTTCACAAATTTCATTGACCTTTGACCTCTGACCTTTCAGGAATTTTACCAAAAATGTCACCAGTCTATCCCCAAGTAGTGATACATCTTTGTACCATGTTTGATGAGAATTGCATCCTTGGATTTAGATTTATTGTGGAAAAGGTCATTTTGGGGCAATTTTTAGAAAGTTCATTGACCTTTGACCTTTGACCTCAATCAGATTTGACCCCAATTTTACACACTTCATTAGTTTCATGCAATACATACATGTACCAGGTTTGAAGCAAATCTGCATAACGGTTCTCAAGATATTGCCTAAACGGATTCGGGACGGACGGACGGACGGACGGACAACCCGAAAACATAATGCCTCCGGCCACTTCGTGGCGGAGGCATAAAAATGGGGTATCTATGCAGTGTGATCTGCTGTACAATTTCATTTGATGTGATTGCGAATAGAGGTTAATTTTAAAAAAGTATTTTAGAAACTCTTTTCATTTTCAACATAGTATACAGCTCTTTATCTCCATGTCATCTCATATTTGTTGGCTTCAATACAGAAAAAAGGTCATAAAAGCCTTGTGTAAGTGATATGAAATATGAATTCATCTTTTCATTTCTGTGTGGTTCTTTTCCTCTGATTAATTATAAAAAAAAGAACAACATTGTGCTTCTGCAGTTTACTATTATCTAAAAAAGTATTTAAAAGTCATTTCAATAAAAAAGTATTTCTAATGTTAAACAAATGATTGTAATAAATACAAAAAGTGATCATGATTACAGTACATTCAAAGAATTGAATGCTTTGCAGAGAGACATAAGATGAGATTACATTTGTTTTGCTGGTACTCTCCCCGGTAAGAGGATTGATTTATCACTCAGGTTCCAATCCCTGCATGATCTTCTATTTATCTGGTTAACCCTTTGTGTGCCAGACAGAATGCTGCTCTATGGGATTTGTGTGTATTATTTGTGAATCAATTCACACGTGGCACACAGAGAGTTAATCTTATGACAGATTGATCGGCCAATATTGTTGCTACGGAGAGCACAAGCAAAACAAAGATTACATCAATGATAATATACATGGGTAAAGATAATGATAACGAAACATGGCGGCAACCTTATAGTAGATGTGCAGGATGAGGAATTCTCCGCTATTCCAGTCGAGAGGAGCGGAGCCCATGTTGAATCGGTCCTCGAGGTGCGATTTGAGATCCTCAATGAAGCTGCAATTATAAAATTGGGATGATTGACTTGTTTTAGTGATCTGAGAACCTTATTGAAGCTACATGTACAACCCTGAAAGTAAAATGATAACTATTACCCTTGTCCAAGGCCTTCTTGATACAGGCAATATCACAAGTAGGAATACAACAATCTTTCATTACAATGATGCAATTCTCTTGGTCGTATTAAAACACATGCAAATCTACAGATACCCAACTCACAACAAGCATCATTATTACAAGTCTCTCACAAACTAATCCTGTTGGCCCAATGACAAAGAAAAACATACAAAACAAGGTCCCATCATAAAAAGGAAGGTGAAATGTCTGTAAACATACCTTCAACCCTGTCATCATTAAACCTGTCTTTGAGTGCAGCTTTGGGGCCAAAATATTATCTTCTTGTCAGGCTCCTAAGGACAATCATTACATTTAAAGGGATAGTTCACCCTGAAATTAAGTTGGTTCCAATAAAAGCAGAAACATGAAAGAAACAAAGAAGTGAAGTTTTGACCAAAATCTGTCAAAGGATTAGAAAGTTACAATCCTTTACATTTCTGATTTTGTGATATCATGTGTGAGGTGCTCTCCCATATGTTGTGTGCTGTACAATTCCATAAATTGGTATTTTTCTGTTTTTATTAAAACCAACTTAATTTCAGGCTGAACTATCCCTTTAATTACTTAAATGTTAACCCACCTGTCATTGTAGGTGTGAAGCACAATAGTGATAGCGAATGAGATGCGATCAGACACAGCGTGGATGTTGTACTTCTGTAGTCCAGTGTACTTGGCTTGTACGCCAAGCAGCAGATCTGTGGAAAAGCCAAGGTTAGACATTTTTACTTCATTTCCAACAAATCAATATAAATACTCTTTTGTATTCAGAGCAATGTACAATGCATGTAATAATAGAAATAAAATGTGGACATACCTCAACAAAATTGCCACATAGAAAGTCAATTGTAAAGCATTGAAAGTACGTGGTATGTATGGTGATAAAAAGTACTTTTAAAAATGTTTGTGAAGAAAAAAAAGTATTTAAAATGACTTCATATAAATTGAAGTACCAGATGTTTATTTAAAAAATAATAATTGTCCTCAATAATATATATTTCTATCTTTCTCTCCATTCTCTGGTCTTCTCCTTTCTCTCTCCTTTTTTCTCACTTCTTGCATTTTAGAATATCTGTAGCCCCATTCACATACCATAAGCATGATAATACCGCTATCATTACCGATACACGTCAGTAAGGAAGTTTCCAGCAAGCCTCTAAAAGCAACATTTATAGCCCAAAAATGTTGCAATATATTGTTCCCTCTATGCTCAATGTACACCCCACATCCTTTGATTTGATTTCACCTGTTACTTGATATTGTGTATTTTGATCATGCCAATTCCAACTTTAATCTACAGCACTGTGTCATATCTCTTTATTTTTTAGTCTTTTATGTATTGATGAGATTTATATCAAAACAGAAAAAAAATGAGAACTAATGAAATAACTCTCAAATGTTAATGCAAATCTCTGTCAAATCTTGGACATGTTCCCAGACAAGGGTTGTATTTGCAGAGTCAACTCTTCCTAGACGTGCACACAATGTATTTAATTGAAGGCATAAGTTACAGGTCAAACTGTTGCAGTGCATTCGTGTGTGTCTACAGCAAACAACACTCAAACAAGTACTACTATCTATTTGAGATGCAGATACGACTTAGTCTTAGTTCCAAGCATTGACGCATTTTATTTTGGTCATTAACTGCCTGTTCAAAACACTAAGTTTTCTAAACAGAACTCTAATCCAAGAAGACTCTTTTGCTCCTGGGCAATGCCACAATTTACTATGTTACATTTTATGGTACCTTTCCCAATATATTTAGGTGCTGTAGGAATTAAGATGCATTGGTATTAACTTTTGATATTTTATCACGTCAATACCTGAAGGTTAGACCTACATTGCTCTTTCAAAATAAAATCATAAAAAACATTTTTTAGGGAACGAGAACTTGAATGTTTGTTAGGTACATTCTTGATTTAATACACAAAAAGAACATGGAAAAAATGATAATCTTGGAAAAAGTAGTTTGCTAAAACTACTGTTCATTTAAATAAAAGTGTGTCAACAATATAATTGCTGGTATCACGGCACTTAAAATAATATGATTTGTCCATTGGTGAAAAAACATTTGTTTATTTTTGGTCCATTCAATTGTCCTTTTCAAAATTAGCCTTTTAAATACCAATAAAACTGCAATTAAAAGCTTTTGAAGTCCCAATCCCATAAATTAATTTGCATGTATAGTTCAATATCTTGCAAACAAGAGAGATTAAAAATAGGTGTAAAATTTGTCCAATAATTCATGGAATTGCCCTGCTATTTCACTCTTTATGTGTGATAACCTTGCCATTATTAAAGGTAAACTCAGAATTTAGTCACACAACATAAATTCTCCCAACCCTCTCAACGACTGTATTTGTACAGTGACATCATGCAAGACGTATGCATAGTATGCTCATTGAACTGTAAGTTCTTTAGAAGTACTGTCTTTCACGCCCAGAATGCCATCAACAAACATTTCATACCAGTCACTGAAGCATGAGGTACATGTAAGTGCTATTTATAACAGCATGAATTGAAGCATTCTTCATTACAAAGGTCCCAAAGACCATGTTTTGTTAAATAAAGATTTGAGTGGTCTTGCCTAGGAACAGGAAATAGATGTGCTAAAATAAAATGTGTTTACCACACTATGCTAAAATGCAACAATTGTTTAATCTGTTCAACTTGTATGTTTACTTATAATTAACACCCAGTACAAGTTACCCTGAGGCATACAATACATTTTAGTCCAGGGCCTGGAAGAATCAATCTGAATCAAGTAATTCAAATAAACATGTTATATATATACACACTCAATCAGTTGCACAGTCGCTATAAAGTGGGGGAACTTGTCGCTAAAATAATGATTTAATACATCCATTTTAGTCTTAACTTGCTTAATAGAGCCAAATTGGCAGCATTTTAACCATGTTTGACTGGCTTGTCGTAGAAGTTCCATTTGAAGACAAACTTAGGTTATTTTTAACACTTTTATATTTTATCAATTTTAGAGTTAACTCACTCAGCAGCACCAAATTGGCAACACTCTCGTGTGGGGCTGACTTGTCATAAAAGTCCCCTTCAAAGACAAACATGTTATTTTTTTACATTCGATCAGTTCTTTAAAGTTAACTCGCTCAGCAGCACCAAATTGGCAACACTCACCGTGGAGAGCGGGCTTGTCGTAGAAGTTGCCCTTGAAGACGGACCTGCCCGGGTAGGGGTCCTCCTGGAAGAGGTCGTAGCTGCCCTGCCAGGCATTGGCTGGGGACACAACCAGACAGCTGTGCTCGGGCATCAGGCCCCTCACATGCTCCAACGTCTCGCTCACGTACAAGCACGTCGATCGCATCGCAACACTGATTTCGGGGGGGGGGGGGGGGTGGGGGGGTTGGAAGAGTGATTGGGATTAGGATAAGGGTTGGTATTGATATTCAAATCTGTCAGAGCATCCTCTGGACAGCATCTAGCTCATTTAAATTGTTTGATGGATTAGTTTAAATTGTTTCATGAATTACTTTCAACTGCTTGATCAATTTAATTGTTTGATCAATGAAACTGTTTGATGGATGTTTTCATTATTTTCATTCATTATAAGTGGATGTACAAGAAACTGCATCAGCTTTCGACCTGCTAGTTTTTATTTAATTTTTTGAGTTTGATTTTTCAATAAACCTTTTAATTCCATTCAAATTACAGGAACATGGATTAGATTGCAACACTATTTTTGGAGTTTATGACAGTGATTGGAATCAGGAGCATGTCTTAGGATTGGTAGCTAAATCTGTTAGGGCATGCTACAACATCTCACTGATGTACAAGCACATGGATCGCATCACGGATGGAACCATATTAGAATTTATAAGCCATTTTCGTCATGTACAACTTTCCTTCTGAATGGGTAGTAATCCGTATTACATTTACCCCATCAAGTGATTTAGTTTCAATAGGCAGAATGCAATCTGGAATCAATCAGTTTCCAGTCATGCAAGCTTACTATTATACTTACTGAAATAAATGCAATATCAAATATTATATTAATCAAACTAATATGTAAATGGTCTGTAAGAATTTGGGATTTATATCAAAATCTGCCAGAGCATGCTCTGAAGAGCATCTCACTCACATACAAGCATGTGGACCACATTGCAACACTCTTTTAGGGTTAGAACATTGATAGAGATAGGGAAAATTAGGATTATGACTTAAATTTGATATCGTAGTCTGTCGGTGCATACTCAATGGTACTTGTCTTTTAGTGAAGTAAATTCTATGCTTAAAGGACACTGTGATATAATAGAAATATGCCACTAAAAAAATAAACTTCATCGTACATATGTATAAAATAATCAAGAAAGAGAAAAAGGAGTGGAGTATCCAACTCCAGTAATCATTATCTCACTTTAAAAAATAGAAAGGTCACAATGTCCTGACCAAATAAAAGTCTGAAGAATTTGGGTTCTGAAAAGTGCAAATATTGACGCTTTGAACAAATATCAACTTAGGCTTTTTGTGATGGATGTAAAATAAAACAAGGTCATATGAAACAGAACATACCCAGATTTTGAGGTAAAGCTCCTGATCTCCTTGTCCAAGTCAAACGCCTTTGCTAGCGGGCCTCGCACATCATCGCCATACGACAAGCCTGGTTGCCATGGTGACACAGATGCATTGACGACTACTTGCAGCACGTAGCCAACCGGAGGTCTGGAAAACTGAGCGGATGGAGATGAGGAGGAAGAGAACAGGACAGACAGACAGACGGACAGACAAAGGAAGATTGAGAGGGAGGCAGATAAATTGAGGGACAGACAAGGAGATGGGGATATAGAGGGGGAGAAACAGATAAAGATATGGAAGAATGAAAGTGGAGAGCAGAAAGGGAAAGCCAGTCAATTATACTTTATAATTTGCTGTCAGGCTTTGAGCTACTTGTCTTCAAACTACTTAATTTCTATATGATGTAATTGGGCTATTAAAAACAACTCAACAACAAAATTACGGAACATTTATCACAAATCATCACAGCCAGCTCAATCACTATTCAGAATAAATCACTTCAAGTGTTTTGATAATATCCACCTTCATGAATGAAAAATACTTTGGAATAGAAAATATATAAAGGCCTTTATATCCAGACATTAATTTCAAGGATAGAGAGTTGTTGCTCCTAAATGTTGGCCCCTATCATTAAGGAACTACCTTGATTCTATACGAACTAGAAACTATTTGGTGTCTTAGGTATAGGGTATCTGGTAAGTGGTGTTGTCTGACAGTGGAACAAATTATTTTATTTATTTGTCTATTTATACAGTCATATTTATACAGATTAGCTTAATTCAGTGATAAAAGCACTGTTCTCCCAGAAGGCCCTGTCTCACAAAATCAATCAAAATACTACATGTACATGGTTTTGACATAAAGGTACAACAAAGTATGAAAAGTGCAAATGATATGATATTCAATATCAATTAATTGACAATTTTCTGTTTCAGGTATGTTTGGCAACATGCTTGTTTGTTGAACTCTTATAAACTGACTCAATTCTGTTTTTTTTTTCATCTCTGGTTTAACGCTCACCCATTGCGGTCTTTTACTGTGGTCGATGGCCGTCTTGTTGTCAGGGACTTGCTTGGTATAGAAGTTTCTGGCCGTGTCGGGGAAACCCTTGAGAGGAGTGGTGTACTGGTTGGGAGCGGTCAGGGTGAGGGGGACAGCAAAGAAGCAGGGAAGACTGAAGGGTGGAAGAAGGGGCACACAGAGAGGGAAGAAGAGGGGCAGGAGGAAGGAGAGGATGGGAGGAGTTGGGGTATACATGTAGCATGAGGAGAGGGAGAGGAAGAGGGAGAAGGAGGGGAGAGGGAGAGGAGAGGGAGAGAAAGAGAGACAGAGAGGGGCAAGAACAGGGAGAGGGAGAGAAAGAAAGAGGGAAAGGGAGAGGGAGAGAAATAGAGAGGGAATGGAGATGAAGAGGGAGAGAAAGAAACAGGGAAAGGGAGAGGGAGAGGAGAGGGAGAGAAATAGAGAGGGAAAGGGAGAGGGAGAGGGAGAGGAGAGGGAGAGGAGAGGGACAGAAAGAGAGAGGGACAGAAAGAGAGAGGGAAAGGGAGAGGGAGAGGGAGAGGGAGAGGAGAGTGACGGAGAGACAGAGAAAGGCAAGAACGGGGAGAGGGAGGGGAGAGGGAGAGAAAAAAAGAGGGAAAGGGGGAGGGAGAGGAGAGGGAGAGCAAGAAAGAGGGAAAGGGACAGGGACAGGGAGAGGAGAGGGAGAGAAAGAGAGAGGGAGAGAAAGAAAGAGAGAAAGGGAGAGGGGAGGGAGAGGAGAGGGAGACAAAGAGAAAGAGAAAGGGAGAGGGAGACAAAGAGAAAGGGAAAGGGAGAGAGGAGACTGAGAGAAAGAGAGAGGGAAAGGGAGAGGAGAGGGAGAGAAAGAGAGAGGGAAAGGGAAAGGGATAGGGAGAGAAAGAGAGAGGGCCAGGGACAAGTGAAGGGGAAGAGAGATAAAGAAATCAATAGAGGGAAGAAGATGTTTGTGCTAAAATAATTCACAAAATCTGTGACAATCAGAACAAAAAAAAGAAGAGACGAAGCACACTGTTTTGTTTTACACTTAAAAAAGGCCATATTATCAAATATCAAATAGGAATTATACCCTTTTCTCATTACGCTTTCTTAGCCCCGTATTTTCCTTAGCCCCGTACTATCCTTAGCCCTGGACTATTTTTTGAAGCTTTTCACACTGACATTTCTTAGCCCCGTACTATTTCTTAAATCCGACTAAGGAAATCCAAGCTGTTCCCACTTGAAATCGTTGGCCCCGGAATTTCTCGACAGCTTACGAATAATTATGAGTGTACGTCTTGCACATGTGGTCTTTACCACTCCACATAAAGGTCACTCGAGCGTCGGGCACTATCTGATTGGTCACGGTGTCTCGGCCTTGTGAGCTGACACAGCATTTCCTTAGCCCCGTACTATTTTTCGTTTCTGTTCTCACTGGTGCTCTTAGCCCCGGACTATTTGGCTTGGCCCTGCAATTGCGGGGTTACATGAAGCCCTGCATTTTTGCAGGGCCAAATAATCCTGGAATATTAGTGGAGCTAGCCCACTTTGGTAAAAACCAAAGAGAACAGAAAGTGGTCTAAGCTTAGCCCCGTACTATATATGTGGGTGGCGCTAAGGCCCCCCTTACATTGTAGCCCCACCTATATTCAGGGCTAAGGAAATTTTTGCCAGTGTGAAAAGCATATTACTGTACCAAATTGTATTTATTTTTTCATTCAAAGCTTCCTTTACCCTGGGTAGTCCTTACACTTTTAAGGACTGTTTTTCAAAGGTAACCTACAAAAAAAAAACTCACTTAAGAAAGATATGGCATGACAATTGGCAAACATGTACAAAAAAGTTCAAATTAAATCGATAGAGAAATAAACAGTATATTTAGCCAGGGTAGTAAATTAAGTTTCATGGGCTGGTTTTGCAAAGGAATACTTAGATAACAGCCACTTGACAAAGTATTGATATGACAAAAATATACAAAATTAAATACAATGGATATAAATTTGATATACAACAAACACAAGAATATAATAATACAGAAATATAAAATCAAATAGAGTTCAGTGTTGTTCATAAGTGAAGAGATATAAAAAGGCTAAATTGTAGGGCTTTGGTTTGGGGATATTAAACTTTGTACATATCTTGTTGTGATGGCCCAACCAAACCCGCATGTATGAAATGTAAAGGTCAAGTTGTAATTTAAACCCATTATATCAAGGGTCACATTTGAGTTCCTTTTCTCTGGTGAAAGTCCATTAACAATAATTCTTCTTTAAGGTGGTTTACCCTGTACAAGTATAAACAGAAGTATAAACAAAGCATAAACATAGAGCCTGAAGGAGGGACACACCATATTTTAAGAATAATTCTATGTACAGCGTACAAAGATGCCTTGGTCTCAGTACTGCATTCTCTTATCTTACTGGTTGCCAATGAGTAAATTCACTCTCACCTGCAGAGGATGGCGATGACTGAGGAGAAGACGATCAGCGCCAGAGGATAGTTGGAGCAGAAGAGCCCATAGTTGTAAAAAAGCCTCGCCACCATTTCCTTCATTCTCCCAATGATGTCAAACTCCCCCATCATGGTCCAGGGAGGTGGGACTACTAGGGAGGTGGGGCTGGGGCTGGGAAGGGGGGACAGACACCCCAGGCAGTCTGGTGAGTCTTCGCCGTCAGACCAAGCAGGTTACCTCACCTCACCGAGCGCTGTTCACAAGACTAGTACTGGCTCTTTCCGTTGCAACTTATAGTGCTGGAATCAAATTGCTCTTGTGTCAGCTGGGATACTTCATGCTGAAGGGTGTTGATTTATCCAGTTGTGGAATCCATAAACTACACTCAGTACTGGTACCTGTAAAATACAATGAGTATCTTGAAAATCAGACAAATATACAAGTTACACAGTGATAGGTACAGCAGTCACAGACAGTATCTTGACAGAAATTCTTGCTTTACTTAACAACAAAATAATAATATATCTTGCAATCTCACAATTGTGAGATAAGTGAGATTGGTGGGTTACACAAAGTGTTAAAATTCCCCGATACATGTATGATTTTTTATAGTGTGATTGAACCTTTCTGGAAACGTATTGTGGATTTGATTAATTTCATGTTTAAAGAAAAAATTATATTAAACAAAAGATTATTAATAGCTGGTTTTGATTTCACACATGAAAATGCAACAGATATACATGGAAATACAATCCTTGTGTATGCTCAATATGCAATCTATTTGATGTATATGATTAATTATTTTCAAGGTAAACCATACAACAGTTTTTCTATATGGCATGTGTTTAAATATGAAATTCTTTTAGACGACATCTCGGATGTTGTGTCTAAGACCCTGGATGTTAATACATGTTGGTAATTGAATGAATACAGTACCTCTGACACGAGGAAAAAAAAAATAGTGTGATTGAAGCTGTTGCATCAATATTCGCATGTACACGTACAGAAGAACGTGACATTTTGTATACAATGTAAACAAAAGATTCCTAAGGACCCTATAACTTAGTACTGACCAGTATAAAGGATCAGTCAATATTTCCTGCTCAGCGAAAAACATTAGCATTCATTTCGGAGCTGCAAGGGTTGAAGACTCTTTACATAATGGTGATATCTCTCAAAATATTGGAACTTATCTCGATTTTTCAGATTATAGAATTTTTATTAAACTTCCTGAGTCTTGAAGATAGTGTACATATTTGCAGTCAAAAAAAGGGAAGGAGCCACAGTTTTGAACCGTGGTATATTTTGTCCAGTTCAGCATGAAACACAATGCATTTTAGTACGACATTTTAGCTTAAAAAGCATCATATTTCATGCTGAACTGGACAAAATATACCACGGTTTAAAACTGCGGCTCCTTCCCTTTTTTTTACCTGCAAATATGTACACTATATTCAAGATTCAAGAAGTTTAATAAAAATTTCCCCATGCCAATTCCTTTGAGCTGTTGTGTGGGGTAGCCCTACGGGCCGTAGGTAATCTGTTATTGTTAACAACTATGTCCGGTAACACAGACTATGCCCCAATCCAATCCTCGCAGGGGAGGAAGCCTGAGGAGCTATGATATCCTGACGGCATCTGTGTTACCAGACTGGGTTGTTAACAATAACAGATTACAGACTGGGTTGTGTCCATGCACCTCAGTCACAGCCTAAGCTACACGCAATAGGCGTGGGCTTCCTCGAACTCTCTACTGCCCGACGACGAGTGCGACATTTTTTTACTAGCATGCCATGACTAGAAAGATTATACTTTAGCCAGGTACAGAGATCTAGAATTCAAGTAGCTAGCTGCTAGCACATGACCTAGACGACTTCGTTTACTTGTTACTTACACCGAATTCGTACTTCCGTATCGGGTTTTAGAATTTGCGGTGACACAGCCTTCAGTTTCACGCGACCGCCATAATCCATCCACAAAACAAACGGTGATGTTGCCCACTGTGTGCCGCCATTGCGTCTATATCTAGGACTAGCATAGGGAAACAAACAACTGATAATTGGAAATGATATAGCGCCATCAAGGGACATGAGCATACAGTGTAGGCGACTTGCGGCCCATTCTCAGCTAAAAAAAAATAGTGTTATATTCTGTCCACAGAACTAGAAAGTTCGTTAGTTCGTTGATTCTGTCCCCGGAACATATTTCATCCAAAAATATGCAGCACGATATCACCAAAGACAGTATCTAGAGCGCGTAACAAGAGAGAGAGAGAGAGAGAGAGAGAGAGAGAGAGAGAGAGAGAGGGGGGGGGGGGGGCGGGGGAGATATGGAGGCAGACAGACAGACAGACAGAGAGGGGGGGGGGATAGATATGGAGGAAGAGGGAGAGAGAGAGATGGAGGGAGAGAGGGGGGGGGAGAGGGAGAGAGAGAGGACGGGGGAGGGAGACAGAGGGAAATAGAGGGAGAGAGGGGGAGAGAGAGATGGAGAGAGTGAGTGAGAGAGAGAGAGAGAGAGAGAGAGAGAGAGAGAGAGAGAGCAAACAGACAACAAAAGCAATTGTTAGAAGCATAGACTTATTAACTTACTTTGGAAGCCAAAAGAGGGTGAATGAAGAAAAGTTCTTCCCAAATGATGCACAAATCAAAGTAACAAATATGTCTCTCCTTAGCCTTAAGTTAAAAAGATAGAGAAAGCATGCAAAGACACGTTGTTTTTTTCTTCTTCTAAATAGCCCTGGAAAGAGCGAGTCTAGAGTGGGTAGGCCGATTGCAGGGCTAATCTGGTCAAAGTATGTAGAGAAATCAGTCAGAGTAGAGTATTTAATATTTGCATGAGTCTGTGTTTATACAGATTTAGATTCTTTCGGACGTTGATCATATCACATCAAATTCTGGGACCGACATTTTGCGTCTATCTGCATCGCCAGGCTTGGAGTTTGAGCGCATACCACGACACCTATTTTGTGAAGGGGTATATATAGCTGCAGTATACGTTTCAGAAAATCCCCTCGTTTCAGTGCTCCGCCACAATGCCCCAAACAAAAGAATATCCCGCTCTTAACTATTAACTTAACCCTTTCTTTGCATGAAGTTCTTGCTTAGCTGTCTAAAAAGCTCTTAATTCTCACGTCTCTATACACATCCATACATAGACTTACCGTAAAAATCCAGCTTCTAAACCATCACTAGGCATACATGCATTGTTTATTTAATATGCCTTAAGTTTTATCTCAACCACGGCACCGCTAAGTCATATATCATTATTTACCACATTCATGTATATTGTTCGAGAGACAATAGATAGATTGGAACTAACCCCCATATTCTACACAAGTTCACCGTAACGATTAATATGATAGGCATATTATCGGAGTAGGATGAGGAAACATTATTATAATCAACATGATAGTTAGATTGATTTAAAATTCAGTTTTGCGCCTATAAACTTTCAACGTTGTTAATTCTTTTAGCGAGGCGGAACAGCTTTTGGATTGGGAAACTCGATATAAAGTGTTATACAAATGAAACTAAACACTTTCCTGAAGATTTGATGAAAATCCGTCAAAGGAAAATGATCTTTTGAAATTTCATATTTGTGACGTCAAGCATTGTCAAGTGCGAGATTATGTTGTGTGCAATTTCTTTTTAAAAATATAATTTTTTCAAAACGATATGCACCATTTCACCTGTGCACTTAGTAGTAAAAACACGTTTTACACACAAAACTCTATCATTGTCTATGGAAAACAATTCCTTCAACAAAAACAGAAAAAGTGCAATGTAAGGAATCATACAGCACACAATATTTTGGGAGAGCACCTCGCACGTGACTGTTATAAAAATGAAATTTCAAAAGATCAGAACTTTCTTTTCTTTTGACTGATTTACGTCTCCCGTTATGTTGTGTGCTGCGCATAATGACTCCATAAATTCCACTTTTTCTGCATGTTTTTTCAAGGAGGAATACATATTTTCCATGGAGGTATGTGTATAAAAATAGTGACTAATGATGTATCAAATGAACGGGTAACATGGTAAGTTTCCCTTTTAACATGAAAGTCTGGTTTTAAAAAACAAACAAACATAGTACACAACATAAGGCAGATCATCTTGCACGTGATGTCACAAAATAAAAATATTATCGTAACTTCGAAGGTAAAAAAATTTGAACTTTCTTACAGCTTTTCATTTTCTTTCTTGTTTTTGTTTTTATTGAAACAAACTTAACTTCAGAGGGTCATCCCTTTAAAACCAGTTGAACAACAGAGTGGACTTTTCCTATAAATAGTAAAGGGGGATTAATTTTTACAGGATATGAAGCACTGTCACATTATCTTCATACTTCGGGTGTGTGCCTAAAATTATATTTTCTAATCGAAACCCCAAACGGCCCCTTGCTTCCTGTGCATACGCTTGTTATTTATGTCTGGATTGAAAACCACGTACTTATAGACTCCTCGAGTGGAATTTTATTGTTAAAGGTATACTTTTATGTACAATTTGGAACGGAATGGAATTATTTACGCACGGCATTATCAGTATTTTTTTTTTACCGAAAATGGCCATTCTTCGAAAAATGTCGTGGCTTTATTAAGCCTATCATATGACACTTTAACTAACTCATGAGTTACATGACTTAAAAGCTGAATAGTTGCTCTTAAATACTCCCATGGAGGTCTTCTGTCGGAACTTTTTGATTGGATCTTACTGTTTTAGTTTGAACTCAAGGCTCAAACCTGCACATTATACGCCCGGTATTAACAGGATTTCCAAAAAAAAAAACATGGTCAAAACTCTTCCAAAAATGTTGGGGCTTTTAAACCTAGCTATATATCGCATGTGACACTTCGTAATGCCGGTTTGAGCCCTGACTTCAAACTGAAACAGTAAAGACCCAATATCAAAAAGTTTCGACACGGCCGGACCTATATGGGAGTAAAGAACAACTATTCAGTTTTTACCTCATATTATTCATTACTTAGGTTTTAAAGTGTCATGCGATAGGTTTTAAAGCCACGACATTTCTAAAGAATTATTGTCATTTTTGGTAAATCCTGTGAATATCGTGCGTAATATGCCGGTTTGAGCCCTGCCTTTAAACTGAAACTAAACACCCAATCAAAAAGTGTCGACATTAGATATATATGCGAGTAAAGAGAAACGGTTCAGCTTTTATCTCATATTAATCATTGGTGTCATTGATAGGTTTAAAAGCCACGACAGTGGTATAACCGTCTCTATAGAGTGTTACCTGGCTCTAAAGTGTAACCTGTCTATTGTGGTATTATCGTGGAAACTCGATTTATAGTGTAACCCGCTCTTGCTCGGTACTACGCATTTCATCAAACTTTTTTTTTTTTCACGAACTTACCCGGCGAGTTACACTTTGAGACCGCGTACGTTTTTGTCGATGGGGTTCTAGATATTTCCGTTTCCGCATCATTGTAAACATCGAAACTGAATGGACATGTCGTGTTACACGATTCCTGGTAACTTGAAGTGGGCACACAACAACCTGTCATACATAGTCTGCCAAGTTCAAGACTAGTATTTTGTAGTTATTCTAATTCTAGACAGTACTTACCGCTTCATTCAGGGCATTCTTGAATCTAAATTCCATTTTTGAAAATAACTCCCGGCGTTCAGAGGAGCCATGCAGATACAATTTCAGCGGATCCAACGTCCTACTCCTAGTCCCACCAAGTTCAGAGACTGATTTTTCGGTCTATTCTAATTCTATCCTGTCTGAAGTCTCAAATTTTTTTTTTGCAAACCACGCCCACAGTATGCCGAGAACAAGATATCTACGACTGGAAGAGGATATTCCAGAAACAAATTCGAATGGTGAGTGATTGAGTGCATGAAGCTAAATAAGCCATTCTCTAGACTCAGAATATTGCTCATTTTGACTGCCTTTTTTTTTTTTTTTTTTTTTTGCCTGAAAGACCGACCGAGCAAAATATTGAGGTTGCATGGACAAGTAACAAAAGTCAAAATGAGCAATTTTCTACCAGCACAGGCTCTATACTGACTATGCCTATGGACGCTTAGACAGGAATAACCGGGGGCATTCATTCGGGGCATTCTTAAATCAAAATCATATTTTTGGGCATACCCCCGAAGAGGTACAGGCATTCAGAGGAGCCACATGCACTCTCAGCGGATCTAACGCCCTACAGAGACTGATTTTTTCGTCTAATGGACGGTGTGCATTAAAAATACTGTAGTACATACCCATCTAACAAAAAAAAATGTTTCAAAAACGTTTTAACAACGTTCCAAGAAGGGTAGTGTCTAATAGTCGGACATACATTTCGGACACTTTGAAGGCCTGCATTTTTATTGTCAAGGGGGTGTTTCTAAGTGTGCATGATGTGTCAAGGTGCTAGTACGATAAACTCACATAAATGGGGCACCTCATTTAATTTTTGAATAATGTGCTAAAAATACCATGGTGCCGGACATACGCGCACGAAATGACTTTTTCAGATTTGAAAATTCATGTTCAAAAATGTGATGTGTGAGGGTTTATTGATACCCAGTTTTGATTGTATTGAATGATTGAGAAGAATCTGTTCTGTAAGTTGTGTAAATCATAAAAAGTGTCGGTGTCGGACGTACATTTTGTGGTGTTGGACGTAAACGTGTGAATTTTTCAAATAGTAGGTCCGACACCGATCTGGCACTCTGTATTTTATGAAGTACAAAGAATATTCAAGTTATGATTCATTTTCAGACATATGGGGTAATACTCCATGCAGACATCACAGGAATTCATTTTCTTCATTTCGACCAGTACACAAAATCAAGAAAATCAGAAATGTTTGTGCAACACCAAAATGTAATTTTTAATTTTGCGGAAATATTGATACAATTTTTCTTTTATCCAAAGCATTCATTTGTACTCATAACCAATCTCTGCACTTCTTTTTCCAAATGCACATTGATGTAAATTCCCCCCCCCCAAAAAAAAAAAAAAAATATTATAATAATGATCAATAAATAAATTAATAAAATAATGGAAACAAGAAATCCACAATGTAGAAAATTCACTTGCATTATCCAAGATTAACAGTGATTATGAAACAAGAGAACAGTCTCATTGAATAAAGCCAACTTTAAAGGGCCCCTAACAGCCAGACAGCTTAAAATCTGATTTCCACTTATCTACCTTAGTTTTTAATGGCCATTTTGAATAACCGTATACTTTTTAGTGAAAAATAAGGAAGAGTACGTTTCACATCAAAACCTGACTACTACTATCTAGAACGACATGACAAAATTCGAGACCACCGGCGAGTGTATTATGTCATAGTCCGTGACGAAGGCTCAGTTGATCGCTATCGAGTGCAAGTTTGGTTTTCGCGTGTTATTGCGTAGCAGCAGCTGGCTGTACGTTGAGAGTGATTTTGCGAATATTTCCCGAGTGCTTTTTCTGATTAAATCGTCATCAATATGAGCAATCCAGAGGATTGAATTTTCTCGTGAATTCTTCCAACTTGGGGCAAATTACATGGCCAATTCTTGACACAGCACGACACGAGGGGGGGGGGGGGGGGGTAATCACCTTGAGCCATGGTGTAATTTTTTCACTTGAAGTAACCAAGACACGATAATGACTTTGTGGTTGGGCCCTGTACTCTCATAATTCTGTGGTATTCTTGGAAACAATGTACAAGCTCACAGAAGTTGCTATTTTCCATATGTTCATTCTGATTAACCCCAAGTGATTCAACACATTTCTTCTTTAAAGTCTGAGTCGAGATATCAAATCAAATTGTTTATTAGTTTACCAACATGCTGAGAAGTAAAGTGCACTCCGGCTTTGTTGATTGTGCAAAAATATTGATGAAAACAAGAGTTATCATGATAGTAATGTTGATACTGATAATAATGTTTTATTTTTTTGCAAGAACTACCCTCTTTTGACCCAGTACTTATGGGACTAGAAAAACTTTCCATTTCTCACTTAAAGTAATGGCCAATCCACAAGTTACTGAAGTTTACTAACAATTTGAGAAAAATTTCACAATTCTATATCAAATGCCAAAGGGGGTGTTCTAGGAAACCTCTATAACCCACATATACACATACATTATTTGATAGAATGTTGAACAGTCTAACATAACAACAACTTGTGTATGAAGCAGATTATAATGTTATCCTGTTGTTTGAGAGTTTACTGACCCCCCCCCCCTCCCCTTCTCTTTAAAACAAATCTCAAATACTCAGGCTATGTGTGGGCATTGCATGATGTCCCAGAATCAGAAGACCTCTCCCTAGAACCAACAGCCCACAATGGCACTCTGAGACTCGACGAAGACGACGATGTTAACATCTTGGAACCAGGAGGAGGAGAAGGAGAAGGAGCAGGGCAAGATGAGGGGGATGCAGCAAGGAAGAGTGGATGCTGTTACTGGTATGAAAGACTAAGACAACACTCTCAGACAGTGCTACCAACATTGAAATTCAACAATCAGGATGATTTTTTTGAAATTTCATCGGAAGTCAGGGAGATGCGTATCAAATGCATACAACCTAATGACAATAATCTTTTGATAATCAAGGAGATTGGGTGATGTGATGAAACCCAATGCAGTAATATTGGTCTATTTTCAGGGAGTCTCCTGCGAAATCAGGGAGACTTGACAGCTCTGCGCTTTAGGGGAGACAGAGTGTTGAATTAGGAGCTAGACTAGGAATTGTGAGGGGGAACAATAAATGTTAATTTGCAGATGCGACTTTTCTTCTTCTTCTTTGAGGATGCTCTCAAATACCCCATTGCAGGGGCCAAACAGACAACGGGTGCGCTGGTGTTGATAAAACTGCGAGAGAAGTTCTGACTTAATTGCTTTGCTTGTGTACATCCTAAATCATGGATTATAGCATAAGCTATTGGGAAAAATATTGTATTCAGAGTCACTTCTGTTACTCACAGGGAAACTTTTTGGAATTGGGGATGGAGGGGGGGGGGGGGGGGGGGAGGTCACCTTGAGCCTTGGTGTAATTTTTTTTAACTTGAAGTGGCCAATACACCATAATGACTTTGTGGTTGGGTCCTGTACTCTCATAATTCTGTGGTTTTCTTGGAAACAATGTACAAGTTCACAGAAGTTGCTATTTTCCATATGTTCATTCTGATTAACCCCAAGTGATTCAACACATTTCTTCTTTCAAGTATGAGTGGAGATATCAAATTGTTATTGACCAACATGCTGAGAAGTAAAGTGAACTCTGGCTTTGTTGATTGTGCAAAAATATTGATGAAAACAGGAGTTATCATGATAGTAATAATGATACTGATAATAATGTTTTATTGTTTGCAATTATAATTCAAGAAGAATGGCAGGTGATACAGTGATTAACATTATGTTGATACTCATTCCAGTGAACTAGTGATAATTGTAACTAAACACAACAAAAAAGTAAGTCCCCCCCCCTCCTAAGCAAAATAGTATAACTTTTGATTGAAAAGATTTTGAGCAATATAATTTGGCAGGAATGTTCTTTAACTTATTGACTAACTTCAGTGTGAACTTTTAAAAAACCTTTATTTTTGTGACAATATTAAGATATTTTGACAAAGATGTAACATGACCTTTTTTGTGGAACATAAGTCATTTTTGTGTCATAGTTGAGTGAATACACTTTAAAAATTGCACAAGAAATGCCAAAATGTACTATTAAAATGGTATGAACAATCACCCTTGTGACTTTTGAAAAGTGACAATTTTGCCTTTAATGTGTGCTCACTCAAGCATGGCTCATTGGATTAATGTGACTTTCACACGGAAGTTAGTCAATAAGTTAAGAAACAATCCTGCCAAATTATTTTGCTCAAAACCTTTTCGATCAAAAGTTATGCTATTTTGCCTAGGGGCGGACTTACTTTTTTTATTGTGTTTATAATGAAATAGGGATAATGCTGTTAAGATTGTAATTAAAAAGGACACTTGCTCAGCTAATTAGTACATTCATGTGTGTACTAGGTAGTCTAAAAATATTTAATCATATCCCTTCTTGTTTCCCCTTTTGTACCGGTACATGTTCTTGTAGGTATGCCAAGTTCGTCGACCGCTTTCCCGTTCTCTTTTGCCTGGTTCTGCTTGCGATAACAGCAGGAGGGGGTGCCGTGGCCCTCACACTGTATGACATCCCATCATTTGATGACCCACTCAAGGTAATGATAACAGCCCATACTCATCGTCAGTGGCTTTAAAGGGCATATGCTGTATTGGGAAAGACAAAAAAAGACTTCAAAAGGTGATCGTGAGTAATCTTCTTGCTAATGGTCTTAAATTCATGTATTGTCGTTTTTGAACCTTATTGAAGGTTATTTTGCCTTAAATGGTCCACATTTGGAGTGTGTGATTGAATAAAAAAGTGTTCATCCCAAACATTTTGAGGATTTGTGATTTAGTCATTAATTTCTCCAAATGTGGATCATTTGAGGGCAAATAACTTTCAACAAGTTTCTAAAATGGACAATACATGAATTCAATACCATTGGCATGAAGATTGCTCACAATCACCTTTTGAAGGCATTTTTGTCTTCCCAGTACAGCATATTCCCTTTAAAAGTAAAGTACACTCTGAGGTCAGTTGGTTTTAATAAAAGCAAAAACATGAGAGAATCATATGAGTGAAAGTTTGACGAAAATCCATCAAAGGATAAGAAAGTTATGATTTCTCCAGTTTTAATTTTGTGACGTCATATGCGAGATGCTCAGCCATATGTTGTGTGCTGTATGATTCCATAAATTCCTCTATTTCTGTTTTTTCATGGAGGAATACATATTTTCCAGAGAGGTATGTGTTTAAAAACATACATGTGTCTAATGATATATCAAATGCACAGGTAAAATGGTAAGTATCCTTTTGAGAAAATGAAAACTTCAAAAAAAGATCATACACAATATGGAAGAGCATCTTGTGCACGTACAGTAATGTCACAAACTTAAAAACTAAAAAAAAATCATAACTTTCTTATCCTTTGACAGCTTTTCATCAAACCTTCACTGATATGTTTCTTTCACGTTTTTGCTATTATTAATTCCAACTTAACTTGAGAATGAACCTTTCCTTTAAGGTGATATACTGTTTTCTCCTTTACGGGCCTTCAACATGAAGTTGTGTTAATACAGTGGACCTGGCTATTGCAATGTATTTCAATTAGTTATTGTACAAAGGCATGGGGCTGACTGTATGTCATTGCAGTCATGCTTGGAAGTTGATTACTGGCTCCATTGAACCACGGACTTTTTAAAAGAAATCATGATATTTTGCATTATACTACTCAGCATATTACACAAATGTTTGACCTTCATGCAATCTTGAAACTTTGAAAATGTCACCAATTTCCCTTCTCAAAATTTAAATCTTCATGTCATACAGACATTCATAATTTTCTTTTTAAATAAAGTAGTTGTCTGATTTCCCTCAGTTTATTTTTGCTCTGCTTCTTAGATTTTCCTGCTTATATTAAAGGGCATATACTGTACAGGGAAGGCAAAAAAGCCTTCAAAATGTAATTGTTAGCAATCTTCTTGCCAATGGTCT
The DNA here is from genome assembly GCA_963669155.1 of Arbacia lixula. NCBI lineage: Eukaryota > Metazoa > Echinodermata > Echinoidea > Arbacioida > Arbaciidae > Arbacia > Arbacia lixula. Next base: position 6,659,830 of record OZ022589.1, read on the forward strand.
TAACTTCATGTTTTGTCTATTTTAGAAGCTTGCTGAAAGTTATTTGCCCTCAAATGATCCACATGTGGAGTAATTAATGATTAATGATTAAATCCTCAAAATGTTCGGGCCGAACATTTTGAGGATTTGTGATTTAATCACTCATTACTCCAAATGTAGATCATTTGAGGGCAAATAACTTTCAGCAAGGTTCTAAAATAGACAATACATGAATTTAAGACCATTGGCGAGAAGATTGCTAACAATTATATTTTGAAGGCTTTTTTGCCTTCCCAGTACAGTATATGCCCTTTAAGTGCGTCTTATTTGGGGACTAGATTGCCCCTGTTAAGACGGTATGAAGTGTTGGCACTGTTCATCATCTGCTTCATCCAACATATTTATGAAAAGTGAGTCATACTTCGGCCTTGTACATGTATTTACAACCTCAGATTTGTCCATTTATTTGCTAAAGGGTTTCGAGGCACGACAGACTGTGATTCGGGATCGATTGAGTAGCCTCGACCATTTTAACAACGGTGATGACACTCCCGATTTCCATCATCTATCATGGCAACCTCCTGGAACCACCACACCTGCGGGTCCGCATCAGACATCGACCACAGGCCCAGTGTCTTTGATGACTGATTACGTCACAAGTGCCACTGATATCCTGGTGACCACAGGAGTGCTTGTGACCAATGCCACTGATGTTATGTACCTGACCAATGCTACAGCAAGCACAGGCACTGTTAGTGAAGGCTCAACTGCGAGCAGAACAACAGTGGCATCTTCTACTTTCCAACCAATCACACTTTGCCAAGAACCAGGTACCTGTCAGTCTATGTATTTTATGTGCAAATCTGCTCTTATTTCTTCCAATTTCTATTTACTCTATCGAAAACGCCTAACATTCAAACTTTACACTCAATTCATCAAAAAAATCAAAGCCTCAATGCTTATATTTTCTCTTTTTCTTTTCCGTAAATATTGGTACACTTAACCACCCCATTTCTGCACCGTAACCCATTCTTTACTGAGCCCTGTATTTGCGGGCTGGCATTTTTCACATCGGTCACTAGACTACATGTGAACTGCTGTACGAGCAATAAATGAAGGGCCATGAATAAACATCAAATTTCATATAGGATGCAATTACGCCACAACCCTTTGGTTACTCTGGTTCCATGTCAAATGTAAACATTCAACTAGACCAGGGTAAATTTGTCCAGAAAATATAACCATGAGCAACAGGTTTATGTATTTAGTTGATAAGGTACATGTCAGAAGGGTTCAATTTTGACAAGTATGAAATCACTAAGCCGATACTCTTTTCTTTCTCTTTAAAAATGTCAGAACATCCTTTGTGAGAGTAAAGAAGGTGTTTTGAATTTCCTTTTATGCTCCATTTATCAAAATTGCTTGGTATAACAGGGGAAAAAATCTTTTGTTTTCTAGCTACATAGCATTTGCTGGCATCATGGCATTGTGGGAGTATTTCTCAAATTATTTCATGCACATATTTTCTCTCCATTCCAGATAATGCTAAGAAGCATCTTCGGCTTGTTTTCTCCAAAGTGGGCATTACCGAACTTCTCAGCAAGGAGGGACTCTTGTCCATGTGTCAGCTGTATGCGGACTATGTCTTGGGCAACAACACAAACATCTCGCCCTACGTACGTTCCTGTGAGCCTGCTTCTCTGGGCACGTATGCTGCTGTGCTAGATGGGAAACAATCCTGTTTTGACATCACAGAAAATAGTGTCACATCCTTGAGACAACTTCTGAGCGAGTGTGCTCCATTTTACCTCAACGGAACACTGACAGATGATTGCAGACAGGGCCAGTGTCCAGGTGTCCCGGAGAGCTGCGCGGTTCTCAATGCGGTGTACGATATCTTTCACTACCTGCTCCCCTCAGGCTCAGCCTCCCAGATAGATCAGGGGAACTTTCAGGCTGTCGAGTACGCTCTGATGGTGACACCCCTGAGGGAATGGGGCAGCGTTCCCCAGAGTGTGTACAAGGATCACATCATGGGGCGGAGCATCACTGATGGCGTGACTGCACTCTGCGCAGTCGGAAGTAGCTTCAAGTTTGACTTGTTCTCAGACTTTCTCATTTCTGACTTTAAGTTCATGGCTCTCGGTATTGGCCTAATCCTGATCATCATCTGGTTGTACACTGGGTCTCTGTTTATTACCCTCATGACCATTCTGGACATGGTCATGTCTCTGATACTCTCGTACTTTCTCTACATCGTCGTCTTTAAGATGCCGTTCTTCCCTTTCATCAATGTTCTCGCCGTCATCCTCGTCATTGGCATCGGAGCTGACGACGCTTTTGTCTACGTTGACATCTGGAAAAAGATGCGAGAGAAGCACGGAGAAGGAAGAGAGCGTAGGGTGTTAGTTCTCCAGGAGACCTTACACCATGCTGGGATCACCATGTTTGTCACCAGCTTCACAACTGCATCGGCGTTGTTCTCTAGTGTCATCAGCTCTATCACAGCCATGCGGTGCCTTGCTGTCTATGCCGGCTGCGCTGTCCTCCTCAACTTTGTGTACACAGTCACCTGGCTTCCTGCCATCGTCATCATCGAGGACAAGTACCTGCAGTTCCGCCGCTGCCGAAGGAGGATCCCCCCAAACAGGTGCTACACAAGCCTCAAGAATGTGCATGCTGCTGTCAGCAATGGCATTCGCTCTTTCTGGGAAAAGACCCTGCCTGCAGTTGTTTTCAAGCTGCGGTATATGTGGCTGCTCTTATTCACGTTGCTTGGTATTGGAGGGGCGTGTGCCATATTTGTCCTACCAAAGCTACAGCTCCCGTCAAAGACAGATTTTCAGGTGTTTGTTTCGAGTGATTATCTCGAGCAGTATGATGATAAATACAAGCAGATGTTTGAGTTTGAAGTAGGAACGCAAGAGCTCATGCCCATTTATTTCATTTGGGGTGTGGAGCCTGTAGACAATGGCAACCCTTGGGACCCAGACAGTGAGGGAACCCTTGTTGTGGACCAAACTTTCCTCCCATCATCTACGGGGGCTCAAGAGTGGCTCATGTCCTTCTGCATTGAGCTAAGGAATCAGTCCTTTTATTCTAGAACAGGGAAAAGCGATGAGTTTTGTTTCATTGATATCCTGCAATCTGTCATGCAAACGCCTTGCCAACATTCTCCTCTGTCTGATCCTTGCTGCAGTCAATCAGAGTTTCCATATGACGAACATGTCTTTGAGCAGTGCTCGAGAGCATTTCTTGAGGTGCTCGGGTTGGAGAGTTTTGCTCGTTTTGGTAAGCAGGAGCATTGGGCAGGGTTGATGCTAGCCTTCACCAGCACTACGGCTGACACAATTGTTTATGAGAACATGAGTGATTTCTGGTACACCATCGATGCCTGGAGCAAGGAGAAGATGAAGACGGCACCAGCTGGCATGCGTGGGGGCTGGTTCGTCAGTGCGACTGGAGACCAGATGTACTTCTACGACCTGCAGGAGAGTCTGGCGAGGGGAACGCCCATCTCCATCGGCCTGTCCCTGGGTATGGGTGCCTTGGTGCTGCTGCTCAGCACTAGGAACCTGCTGCTGACGTTGTACGCCATGCTGTCCATCTCCTGCACCGTGTTTGTCACCATCGGCAGCCTGGTGCTCCTGGGCTGGGAGCTCAACATCCTGGAGTCCACTGTCATGAGTCTGGCTGTCGGCCTGTCCGTTGACTTCACCATCCATTACGGCGTGGCCTACCGCATCGCCCCGCAGAAGGACCGTGGCGGACGCTCCGGCTTTGCCATGAGTCAGCTGTCCTGCGCCATTACCACGGCGGCGCTCTCGACATTCATCGCGGGAGCCGTCATGCTGCCCTCTTGTGTTCTGTGCTATCAGCAGATCGGCATTTTCATGACCCTGGTGATGGGAGTCAGCTGGTTCTACTCCAACTTCTACTTCATGGCGCTCTGCCGGGCGTGGGGACCTGAAGGAAACTGTACACAGATACCTGCTCTGTCCTGTGGGGCGCATTGTGGAGCGACTGATGGTTCTAACTCCTGCTGCTGTTGCCGGCGACAAGATGAAAGGACAGTCCTAGACCAAAGGGTAGTAGGGGACATAGATCTGGGCTATGTTGCTGAGTATTAATTTCATCGCGTTGTAGAACAATCAAAGATTCTGGCTTTGCCTTGTGAGGGGGCCGTCTCTGCTGCTGTTTTCATCAATGAGTTGGAAGAACACTTTTGGGCACCATCGCATAAAACTTACCATTAATAGTCACTCTGCCATCAGTGGTAACTACCACGGTAGCATCGCTTGACAGCCATTAAAATGAAGGTTTACATAGCAATTACCATTAACAGAAATGTTACCATCAATGGCAAGTTTTATGCAACAGCACCCTAGACCAAAAGATCATTCTAATAGAGGCTTTCATTCTACATATACAGTTGAGGCCAAAAGTTTACATACACCCATAGAATTCAGTGAAATTTGTTTGCTTGCCAAACATTGTAAAATTTACTATGTCTTCAGAAATATAAATACTACCATGACGAATTTGGTATCAAATGAATGAGCATATTATGCTCTTTTACATGATTGGGATGCCCTTGAGATAAGATTATATTTCAGGTGGAATTTTCTTTGACGAAAAAAATGTAGTATTCGTCCCAAATGTATTCTATTGTTTGTTATTTTATTTTCATATCATTTCATAGAAATATATAAATGTCAAATCTGTGATTTGTATTACATTTTCTATCATGAAATGTCACCAGTGAACAAAAAAGTGTCATCTGAAATGTTTGTGTTGAGAAGTAAATAGCACAAATATGAAATGATTTTGTCAAGTTTTTTCTAATTTGTCTAAAATATGAAGATTGTTTAGGAAAAAAATGACACGTAAATATTTTTCAGCTCCTGATGACAAAGCAATGGGATGAAGAGGCATGACATTCTCATTCGTTTGATATAAAAATCGTCGTGATAGCACAAATATGTTATAAGATACAGTAAATTTTATGTTGGCAAGTGTCAACTTTTCTTTGAATTTTCTGGGTGTATTTAAACTTTTGGGTTCAACTGTATATAGTTTAGATTTGATATGTACAATGTGCATTATTATCTCTAAGATTACATCACTGAAATTCTTTTCCATCTATGCCACAGTTTTGATGCACAGTTAAGATAAGATCTTAGTGGATATTTTATACGAAAAACATATATTTTGTATATATTGCTTTATCAATTTCATCACGCTCTTGTAGTTTTGTAAATGCTGTCTTGCTTCAGGTCCATGTAGAATTATGTTTTTGTATATTATTTTTGTATACCATATTATCATCCATTCTCTGAAAATCAAGGATGAAAAAAAATGTTTCTTTGACATGTAGTGAAAACATAACCAATATTTTTTCTAAAGCAAGATTATATTTCTTTTTTTGTATTGAGTGTCAACTGAAAGAAGGCCGCATATTCCAGGGATATTTATCAGCACATATGATGATGTAATGTAAGGGTCTGTACATGTATTCTAGTTAGCTTTACATGAATAATTTTTTTTTAAGTATTCATTTTACCACATGAAGGACACATCATTATGGCCAGCAAAATTGAAATTTTAGCCTGCATAGTTGTAGCAATACATGTATTCATATCTTTTGGTTAAACGGGTGTACAGTATATGCTAATGTTTTCAAATGGTGTACATATTTAGGTGGTCTGTCGCCAACGACGGATCACCTCTTAATTTCGTCAGAATTTTCTTTCTCTTGATTTATTTGATTCTTTCACCCCCACTTTTTTGTGCCGCGCAAAACATAATTGCCTCCATCAATTTTATTGAAACTTTCATCACTTCTTGGTATTAATGTAATCTTTTAGGAATAAGCTTTTCAAGGTCATCACATGATCATGACGTCAGCAACAAGCAATTTAATGAAAAACTATTTCTTAATCCTACTCTAGAATGGATATTTGGATCATAATGAAATTTGACATTAATAAATCTAACAAGTAGACAATTGATTTCATTACAACAAAACGCGCGCGTACGCGTACGTTAATGCATTTACAAGCGTTCAAAATTTAAAAATGCTCTAAATCAGCCAGAATTTTTTTTTGCATATGTTCTAGGCTATTTCGAGCATGCGCGTTTTTCCGTGCGTAACGCGAACGCAATTTCCGATTTTTTGCCGGTTTCTTGTTTCTGACACTACATACATCACATCCTGCAATTTTGAGCCATTTCCATGCAATAACTAGGTCGTGCAGGTGCGTCAAATTTGAAAGTGTGCGGGTGCGTCAAAACGTTTTTGTGTGCAAATATGTCCAGTCTAACTTTTAAATTTATGTTAATGTTGTCATATTGCCATATGAATCGAAAAAAATGATTTTTCATGTTTGACGTCATGAACTTTTTTACCCGTTTTTGCGTATCTCGGTACTCCTTGGACAATTTTCTACCAAATTTCACTATGCTGTAGCTAAAACCTTGCTCTATGTACTAGTTGCCTTAATTTTCCATTTTGATGAGGTCTTCATGCTGTAAATTTCACGATACGCATTAATGTCAAAATCGGACGTATGAACGTGTTATGTCAATGGAAGGGGTACATGTATTTATGAAATGACATGACGACCTTCTAGGAGCTGTATTTCGCTTACGTTTGAATCTGTTACTCTGACATTTCAGTAAGTTGTACCTGAGTCTACTAGCTTTCGGGGACCTTACTATGCCCTTCTCTTTGATATTCTCTTCACCACTTTTTGCTCTCGCCCCTTTATTATAAATGATTATTATCTACATTTTGTTAGCGTATAGACGTGACTATTTCAGGCAAGTCTCCGAAATGTTAGTATGTTATAAGTGCGCTTTTTTGAGCGTTGCCCCTGATTTTTAATGAATAGATGGTGTCACCGTGCGTTTGTCAGCTGTCTTTCCATGAATTTGCATTGACAGACTACCTCATACTTGTACACAGGTATTTCTCGTTTATTTGTATTCCTTTCGTGGATTGATTGTACATATTTCTTCAGGAGATATAAAGGCATATTTTTTTATTACAAATATGTACAACTTGTCTTTGATGTTCCCACAAGTAGAGAGCATCTGTCCCACAGATGCTTAGTGAAAGTTTAAAGGGATAGTCCACCCTGAATTTAAGTGGGTTTCAATATAAGCAGAAACATGAAAGTTATGTATCAGTGAACACTTGACGAAAATCCGTCGAAGGATAAGAAAGCTACGATTGTTTAAAGTTTTGATTTTGTGACGTCGCGTGCGAGATGTGCCACAATGCCATATTGCGTACAACTTTTTTTGAAAATGTTCATTTTCTCCAAAGGATATTTACCATTTTACGTGTGCATTTGATGCATCATTAGAAACAGGTTTTTACACACATACCTCTGTAAAAAAAAAAAAATCCTTCATCAAAAAAGGAAATGAGCAATCTATGGAATCACATATGGGAGAGCACACAGCACAAGACGTCATCAAATATTATTTGTAAAGATCATAACTTTCTTATCCTTCACCTTCACTAATGATTTTGTTTCTTTCATGTTTCTGCTTTTACTGAAACTAACTTAACATCAGGATGGACTGTCCCTTTAAAACAATTCTTGTAGTCTGGAGCATTATATCATATGGTAATGATACCTTTTGCTAGTGAGCTGCCAAAAAATCAGTTTAACAGACACAAAATCATTTTTTTTCCATATTCCATAGTGCAAGGGAAACTCTTGTTAAGCTCTTCATTTGGGCTGACTAACTTTTATCAAAGCCATTATTGGGGAAGGGGGACAGCCCCCCCCCCTTTGGTTATGATAGTGCAAATTATTTGAAAACAGGAGGAAGGATTTGATTACTTTTTTGTATTTTTACATTGAAAATATTTCTTTTTATTCTGTTTCAATGAATTGATTTTTATATTTGCAGAACAACTGACATTTTTGTTTAATTCTGTGACTTTGCAATATTGGTGGGATGATTCCCCACCTGAATTTGTTGTATTGATATAGCCACTACCACCCCCTATCTCCCCACCCTGGGATCGACACCCATGGGCAATGTTGTCAGAATCAACTTATCATAGAACACCGCAATGTAAAGGCCTAGCTGGGCCCCGTTGCAAATCTTAATGGTAACTCTGTCATCAATGGTAATTTCATGGGAACATTGCATATTAGCCAATCAAATCTAAGGCTTCCATAGAAGTTACCACTAATACATAGTTTTATGCAATAGTCCCTTTGCTTTGACTATTTTTGCCCTCTGCGCGCGCTGCCCTCCGCTCATCGCGCGACCTCTAAATTCCTTATCGAGGTAAGAAAGTGACTGTACCCGTTTTGAGCGATGAGGGTGTATATTAGATCATCGAAATAATGCAAACATACGCGGTCCAGGCAGTGGACTGAAGAATGTACCCGTAACATTGCATCCACATTCATATTTCTTGCTTGGTCATAGACGACGCGTGAATGATTTTTGCATCAAATTGATAATTTGTGTACAGCTGTCAAAAATACCCCACATTGAGTCATAAGCGAATACATGTATTCATTTTTTTTTTCACGGCCCACTAAATGAGGTATATGCGTGTTCGGGTTCACTCTGGCCCTATGTCAAACAGTTATAGTATTCCCTTGTAATGAGTTCACATGAAATCTCATGTATATTGCACTATGGTGGAAATGGAGGTGTACTTGAGGTATAAGTACATCAATTTGTTACATCAGGAGGGCATTTCATGACCGTTGTCAGCACTGACCAAATGGTCAGTGTTGGACAACTTCAGTGAAATCTTCGGTTTTGATTGGCTTAGAGGCACTAGTCTCTGATTGTTACTATGGTAACTGTCGGAAAAAGACAGCTTGTCAGACGAAAATTGTTCATGAAACGCCCTCCAGAAGACTAATTCACCCTTTTACGTGTCTGTGACATCACATATAGAGTGACCATTATGCTTCACTAATCTCCCAATGTCAGACATTTCTGTTATACTGCTAGACTTAATGAGTTCCCATGGAAACTTATGTACATTGTGAACTGTGGAGGGGAAATGGAGGTGTATCTGGGATAAGAAAAAATACATTGATTTGTTACGTCAGAGGACAAATTCATCCATTTCCTTGTCTGTGATATCACAGAGTTACCCATTACATACACTGTATAGAGTGACCATTATGGTAATTACACTGACCTCCAGATCTCTGATTTGTTTTATTCTCTGCTTATTGGACTGCTCCCTTAATGATATATCTTTGTCACAGCACCCCCCCCCCCCTCTTCTTCCTCCTTACTAGCTCCTACTTTGTGATGAGAAAACAAAAAATGCCAACAAAAGATAACGATCATATCTTTGTGTTGAAAGATTCTAATTAGCAAGAATGTTCTAACGTTTATACATCTCATTTTGATTTTTTAATTGCGTAGATGATAAATATACTGTATATGTTATATCATTTGCAATGTACGGAAAGTTTATTTTTTTGTCTGTATTCATGTACATGTTGTTCAATCGTTTCTGTATTCAAGAAAAGTCAAAAGACTGATCTATGGGAACTGGGTGTATTAGTACTGAAATGGCTCAAAGGCTTGGTGAAATGCCCCCGGGGGTGAAACAGTGTTCCACTCGGGGAAATAATATGTCATCGGGTCTTTTCCGTTTACCCGAAAAGGCCTGAGGTTATATTTCACTAAATTTCTCATCCTTTGATAGATTTTCGTCAAACCTTATATATGTATTTCATATTTCTTCTATGATTGAAAACAACTCATTTTCAGGGTGAACTATCCCTTTAAAGTAATCTCACCCTACATTGTTAAGTTCAAAAGTTAATTCTTCTTTGTATGTTATTGTATTTACCAACCTCAGTTCAAGCAGAAAAGGGTGAAATAAAAAAAGTGATGTTCACTCATTCGAATAAGTAATTAAAAAATTCTTAGAAATTGGTCAAAATTTGCCCGATAAAGTAATTATGGACATATTGAGCTATATATACACACAAATGTAAATGTCCGTTTGTGTGTTAATGAAAGGAGAGTTAGTTGTACACAATGTATGTATCTTGATAATTCGAAACTTTACTGCCTTTGGATTCTTTGTAAATGCAAATTAAATGTCTTTGGATGGGAGACTTTGTGTGTGTGAAAGTCGCAGTTATAATACAATGAAATTGATATGTCTTTACATTTCTGTAGAGTAAAAAATATATTTGCAGCACTTACAAAGATACAAATGAAAGTCAAACTATACTGCAGGTTTATACTTAATGTGAGAAATAGTGTGTCATGAGGATACTGTTGATGTTGGTTGGTAAATTGTAAGGTCATTGAATATTCGGAGGACCATTGATGTACCTTAATAGTATCTTGTATCATTAAAGTGGATGACAGGGAATGTTCTGCAGCATTTTCTTCAGTGTCTGAAAACGCATTCATATACTCATGTATTAATGCACATTCACGAACATTAATCGTGATTTCGTCCCAAACACTCGTACCACATTATGCATTGGTGTGACATGATGTGTCGCTGCAGCATTACTGGTTATGACAGGGCTTGTTACAACCAGTTAAAACTTTTTATCACGCATAACATCACGTGACCCCAACGCATATTGTCATAGCTGCATTGCTGTTATTTCATGACTGAAATTACCGATGGGTTTATAAAAATATATATTATCATAGTGTGAAACGTCAATGATGTTCAAGATATGTCGATGGAACGTTTTGGAAGGTGTGTGTATGTGTGTGTGTGTGTGTGGGGGGGGGGGGGTGGCTGAGAACGCAAAGAAGACACATGCATGATCGTATGGAGACTGTTTAGTTTGGGCACTCCTGTGTCGATTGGTCAAATGAGTTGATGGAGGGTCCAACTGCCATTTTTTCCTTGCATGATATAGAATTGCAGAAAACAAGTGATTTCTATTGCATGACTTGCTCTCAAAATAACCCCATACAAAGTAATGTTGCTGAAAATGGTGGGCAATGTGATGGAAATGTACTTAGTTTTCTTAATAGGAATGTACATGTAAATGCGTGTAGCAGATGAGTGTCCACTTTGATTAGCATTACTGTAATCTCCCATCTCCGTATTGTTTGCCCATGATAAATAATTAAAAACTCACTTGCCTCAGAGACATATACGTGCATTAACTTTTGGTAATCAAGTGAGCTCACCGCTCCTCTCTTGTATACACACAGAATTCTCTTTGGAGCATCTAGATCCATTAACCTGCTTTTCATAGGCAGATATAGGGGAAATTCTGCAGGTTTGGTTAAATTCATGTAACATGAGTAACCAAAGCTTCTTCATTTTATATTCTGTTAGAGTTTTGCAGAAATTATGTAAATAATTATTTAGAAGGCCAACAGTCCACCTTTCCATGACACGCAATCATATCCTCAGCACAGAAACTTCTTTTTCAATCAACTAAAGAAACTTTGGTTACTCACGTTACATGACTTTAACTGTTAACCAAACCTGTGGAATTGAGCCCCAATGCATAGAATGCATGAATACACTTCGTGCCGCCATGTCCGGAAAACTTTCATGACGTCAAGATTAAAATTTGTTTTAAAATTTAGCATATGATTTCAATACATTATCTTAGCGGTCATGCCACATTAGTTGTGTGTCGATTTATAAACAGACCATTGTTGACCCATACTTGAATTCCACTGAGGCTTACTAAGCTAGAGCAAATCACATTTTGATCCATGTTGAAAATGTTTAAAGGCTTACTAAATTTGAAAAATGAGTTCCCACTAATCTATGTAAAATAAAAAACTAAAAACGAATTTCACATTCGTTTGCCGCAAAAAAAGTCTCATTTTGACGAAAATTTGAAAAAACGCACGACTCCAGTGACGTCAGAGAAGTCAAAATGCCATAGATTGTACGGAAGTAAACAATAGACCATTTTCGTAATGTATTCACAACTTTCCCCCTAACTGCGTAGTAACGCGTTATTGCACTCACCTGTATCTTGTCATTTAAATTCAATGGATGGAATGCACTTTGAATATTTTAGTTGTTGCTACTTGGACAAACCTCGGACAAGCTTTGGGGTTCCAATTGGTAACGTATTGTTTGAATGGCGTGAATAAAGCAGGGATGTGTTATGGAAGGATATGAATCAACTTTCTTCCTTTGAACCCATGTGCCAAGCCGCTGAAAAGTTATGTGTTCTCAACAGGTGCTGTTCAAGTGTTTGAACAATTATGAACATGATTGTGTGGCAACGGTTTCTCAGAGAGAACAAAAGAAATGTACACTCTCATTTCGCTTGTCCCGTTCTGTTAATGGAATTAATACTTCCATGAGCATAACAGGTATCAGCAAACACAAATAAACAAGTTTTTCAAGTGAAATATCTCTGTTTCACGCAAACACACACAAACACCGTTAATGATAATACACAGCTTAATAAATCATTTTGAGAGTTGTTGAATCCCCCAAATGCACAAGTTGTCGGAAAGTGTATAAATTGGTCAATTTTGTAAGTAATACAAATAGCTTATATGTCCGATTTTTAATGATTCCTCAATACTTTTCGAAACAAAAGCAGAGTAAATGATCTGTCATTATCTGCGTTAACTTCCTTAAAGTTTGCAAACACATTTGTCAAAAACAAAACGTCTACAGACAAATGGGAAATTAAAGAAATTTCTTTTCAAGTTGACATCAGCTAAATGTCGGCTCGGCACATGGAACATCAAAGCATTGTCATGATTATGGAATGCTTTTGACATTCATGAGCACGCTTTAGAACCCATACAGATGTTTGAATATATTATACTCGAGTTTGTACTCCTTCGTAACACCTCCCTGAATAAAGTAGTTCATTCACGCCTTTGGCATTAATGGAAGTTTGACTTCTCTGACGTCACTGGAGGCGTGCGTTTTTTTTCTTCAAATTTTCGTCAAAATGAGACTTTATTGCGCCAAACAAATGTGAAATTCGTTTTTAGTGGATAATTCACATAGATTAGTGGGAACTTATTTTCTATTTTAGTAACCCTTTAACTTATTATATCATGATAAAGGATGTGTGTGTGTTTTAATTGGAGAAACAAATGGGCATCATGTTTTCATCTTGTTTCATTTAGGCAGCTATATTTCTGTTCTTCGAGCAGAACTTAAAACTTAAGGTTTTTCCTGCACTTTTAAAAAAACAATAGCTTTTAGTTCTTACTTGCCTTTGTCATTCTTTCTCAGATGTTCATAAGTTAAATTAGGAGTAATGTGATCATCTTCATTCCAAATCGCAAATTATGTCTTTGTGAAATCTTGTATTTAGAAATAAATTTATCTTAAACTTGTACATGATTGAGATTTAAAAACGTAAAGAAACTTTCTCAGAATGAACAGTCATGAATAAATCATTTATCAACAAGAAATCATTAATTCAACAAGAAATGCTGTCATAAATGAAGTTGGAACGAGATAGAGGTTGTGGAAGGAGAAGTGGTGATGAACTTTGTAACTTTACATTCAGTTAATGGTTTGAATTGGTTCAATGATGATGTTGCTAGCTCCTCAGGAAATCCTCTACTTATGTCAGTCAATGATGACTGCAGTTCTTCAGTGATGGGCTAAACTTTCCTTGAACTTTCCCTGAATTTTCTCTATCATGTCTATCAGAAACACTTCAAAAGTGATATTTTTTGGACGATTGATGTCGTAGCAGGTTGGCTTTCCTGAAGTACTTTCTTCTCGTTTATTAAAATGGTAATTTCGTTTGCAATGGGCAAAATGAGTTGATTATTTTAAGAAAGCGTAAATTATATAACACGAAGGCAAATAATGAATACTACTCTATGCAACACACACGTGAAGACGCAATAAACGCATTCACTTGAATTCATTCTCTGTATTTCTTCTCAACACAACCAAAAAAGTAAGTCCCCCCCCCCCCCACACACCGCAAGCGAAACTGATGATTTTGCCTTTAATGTGTGCTCACTCGTGCATGACTGGATAGATAAATGCGATTTTCGCACGGAAGTTAGTCAATAACTTACAAAGCATTCCTGCCAAATTATATTGCTCAAGACCTTTTCGATCAAAAGTTATATTATGTTGCTAAGTCTAGCTTAGACTTTTTTCTATATTCCACGCTGAAACTGAGCGTAAACAAGTCTGAGCGAGAACAATGCACTTATCAGCTTTTCAAAGAAGTGGATTAGTATGAAAGTGGGTTTGTGCACTTGCTTGTTTTTGCTTCAGGAGACAAATACAAAAAGTTAATCCAACATATTGCATTTATTACGTAACTAACGAGTGGTATTACGTATAAAAGGCCTCGCCTATAGTACTCATTCTTTTCTTCCCTATGCTTAGCCTCTTCCATTGTGTCCTCAGCACTGCATCGTTCTCGCCCGTCCAAGTTTGATTTCAGCATGTTCAGTGCCAAAAGTAGCAAAAAGACCATAGAAAGAAAAGAAAAATCAAAATATATCATATTCATATATCTAAAGGGAAGGTCCACCCTGAAGTAAGTTGGTTTTGATCAGTACAGTCATTGGCATCTGTCTGTCTCGAGAGACAATAGAGTTTGCGCTGGTAGTTTATTTTAGTTCTAATTCATAAAGTGCAGCTCCTGCGATGACTATATAGACCAATCCTTGAGAGGCAGGTCTTGTTGCAGTTGCTGCAAACAAATGTCACTTGTGGCTGAGCTGTTTTAGCCAAGGCTAACTGTCGTCTTAGTTGTCTTTTCTCTTCCCATTGTTCTACTCTCCTCTGTTTGCTCCTTCGGATCCCGTCTTCACAGCATGTCTCCATTTGGGGCGATCTGCAGCTAGGGCTTCCCACTTTGTAGTGTTGATTTCACTGGCCTTCATATCCCTCTTGCATACATCCTTGAAGCTTGAAGAGGTTTTGATAAAAGCAGACATAAAACAGAAACATAGTGAAGGTTTGATGAAAATCCGTCAAAGGATAACAACGTTGCGATTTGTTAAAATGTTGATTGTGTGACGCCACCTGTGAAGTACTCTCCCATATGGTGTGTATTCCTTATTACCTGTGCATTTGATTTATCATTAGACAAATATATTTACACATATGCCTTTATGAAACAGAGTTATCCATAAAAAGATAGAATAAGAGCTACTTATGGAATTATACATCAAACATCATACATCATTTTGATCTTTGATTAGATTTTCACTTCTGTGTTATTGTCTTGAATAAGCCATATACGCAGACATTGTACAGTCCTGATTAGTTCTAAAAATGATTATTAAAATAATATTAATCAAATTTAAATGAAACCGCTCTAAAAATGGAGCATCGTTCATATGTTCAGTGTGTAGATTACAGTCAGAGTCGAGTTATTACTCGAACATGTCTAAAGCTATTACTGTACCAATATATTTTTTAAAAACTTTTTAATTCAAGAGCACAAGGGGCGCTCACATCTCTCGGCAATGCAGTGGAGGATCTTTTAAGGGAAGTCCATTCTGAAGTTAAGTTGGTTTAAAGAAAAGCAGAAACATGAAAGAAACATATTAGTGAAGGTTTGAAAAAAGTCCGTCAAGGGATAAGAAAGTTATGATCTTAAAAAAAATGTTAATGTTGTGACATCACGTGCGAGGTGTTCTCCTGTTATGTTGGGTGTTGTATGAGACCATAAATTGCTCTTTTTCTGTTTTTGATGAAAGAGGTTTTTTTTCTTCTTCATAGAGGTATGTATGTAAAAACGTGTTTCTAATGATGTATGAAATGCACAGGTAAAATGATGCACATCCTTTTGAGAAAAAAAGACATTTTCAAAAAAATAATATACAACCTATAGGAGAGCATCTCGCAAGTAACGTCAACAAATTGGTCATAACTCTTTTATCCCTTGACAGACTTTCGCGAAACCTTAACTAATATGTTACTTCATTTCTCTTTTTATTAATTTAATGAACTTAATTTCAGGGTGGACTATCCCTTTAAGGAGTATACCTAACAATTTCGCTGGCTCTGCTGGGTTATCTTCCAAGCCGGTGTGATGGCATATTCCGTTCCTATTATATTTGGTTCTCAGAACCAAATATCCCGGTACATATCGTTCTGGAACACGATATGCCGGTATATTATGTTCCAGTGGTGTGGCATATGTCGTTCTCATAGGCAGATATCGTTCCAACTGACCAAGTTTCGTTTTTGCGTAAACTTTTGGGCGATCGGAAATAATCGCTAACTTCAATTTATGGCTTGGGAGAACGAGACACTTTCTTTCCCATAGATAAGCACAGTAATCGCGCACCGCTAGCGAGCAATTTTCCACACCTTAATATCTAATTGAAGTGAGCAATCATTTTTAATGCGCCATTACTTTTAGCTCCACCTCCACATCTTCGAATCACTGACAGCCTTTATATGCTGTACTAGAGTCGATATAGCCTTTGACAAGGCACTGTGGGTGTGGGTTGTTCCTCAGTTGTATCAGCAATTGTATCATATTTGTTTCATGTCAAATATGGGCATGTTAGAGATGTGTGAAAGCATGCCAGAATATCATTTGAGTCTTGCACAATATGAACAAAAAACTGCTGTATCAACATTGTTCAAAGATTGAACATTGAACAAAGATGTTCACATTACACAAACATATACGTCCATGATGACAGTGAATGCCATTGTTAAATAGTACAATGCACTCTTGTCACATTTTGAAAATATTTGGTTTTATACATGAACTGTTTATGGATTATTTGTCCTTTGTTTGGAAGTAGTTTGTGATATTCAGTACTCAACCATTCTCAATGATATAAGAGGGCAAATACTGACCTTGGTCTGGAGGAGAGTTGGAACTTTATCGCCCTCTTATCACACGTTCAAGCTTAGATTTTGCGTACTTTATTGAAACGAGAAGGAAGGGGCACCCTGCAGAAAAAGGGGGTTATCAAGTCTCCTTAAGCCCCGATCAGTGCAGGTTTTTTGTAATATTTCGATAACATGAAAGCAGACCACAATGTGGTCAGGAGAGCTCACACATGCAATACCAATATGTTCCTTTGACCATGTCTGTACTGCATTCATTAAACAGGTGAACTGGGTGTGTCTTTAGCGTAAGCCTTTTTCTTTTTATAGAAGAAGTGTTATTTTTATTTTTTTTTATTATTATTTTTTTTTTTTACATATTATCACTTATTTGTAAGTATATATTCAAACTGAATCTGGGCTGTATAAGTTATTATTTTAACCGTGTAATGGATGCATGAGTGTTGCAACTCAACATACACATTTTTTAACAACTTAATGTACATATACATGTATTACTTTGTGTCTGGAAATGTGATTAAGAAGAAACTGAAGAAAAAGGCATCAATATTTTGACATACATCATCACAAAGCATCTGTTTTTTTAATGTGTTGTGTATATTCTGTTAATGTCAAGTACTAAATGTGTGTGTACACTGGGTTTGCTGGTCTGAGGCATACCCATTTTGAGAAGGACAAGATCCTTTTTAAAATGGCAGTACCTACTCAATGTCTTTGTGTATATTATTGTTCAAAAGCATTGTTGTTGCATATTGTTATCTGGTAGAGCATAATATTCTAGAATAATTAGTATCACATCTGTAGTATAACCTCGCTAATGTATGATATCATTTTTATTGCCAAAAAAAAAATCACACATGTATCGGCACTCTTTTTATTGTGCTGAAATACAAGGATTTGAATTTTTCATATATCTAGCAGGCTTGAAAGTCACACTAGTTAAAGCATTAATTGTGAACTTTGCATACAGACATTCTCATGAAAAAGTAAGTCAGCACAGTGTACGCATGTTTATTGCTTATGAGGAGATCTGGATTTTTAAGTCTAAAAGAATTGGGGTATTTATTTGCAAGAAATTCGAAGCCTACCCCCTCCCCCTGAACAGAGAATGAAATCATACAGCAAAATCAGGTTTTACACAATGGGCACATATTTTGCTTATATTCATAACGAACGGTGTATTTTTTAATCTGTGTGGAATTAAGTCAGTCATATTTCTTAGACCTTGACCTTTTATGTTTTACACTTTCAAGGGGCACAATATTTATTCATGTTTGATAGTTTAAAACAAACTAAATTCTGTCTCAATCATTGTTTTGATGAATCATGTTAAACGTATATCAATATGTGATTAGTCACATTGTTACCCATGAGGAGATATTTGTGAATGGTCTCATGCAAAGATTTCAATAAAATCTGAACTTGAAAGGTTAAATGATAATGCTGATTCCTAGCATTTGTATTTTGATGTCAGAATTAGGCTTCCATAGCATGGACATTCTCTATGAACAGTCTGTATGCTAAAGCAAATAATAGTAACCAAGAAGTAAGTTCTGCAGTACTTGCAATGTGATGCTTTATATTATTGCAAAGTTGTCTCTTCAAATTGATTGAAAGTTAAACATAACCATTTGAAGATTGATGTTTTTTCAAAACTTCTCTTTCTGCCCATTTCAATAAAAAAAGGTTCCATCATATAAACTGTATTATTGGCTTAAACGAGAAGGTATCCCCTTGTTCTCCACTTTTCTTTCTCAATTAAAGGATTGCAGACTATCAGTCGTTTGTCATCAATCTCTTACTAAAAAATCTACTCCAGGCAAAAATATATTTTGTTTACTTCCCCATATGGGCCGCTGTTTTCTGTGCCTCATTGAAAATAACACAGACTTCATGTATATGGCGGTTTAATCTGTAGTGCTCAGAATTATCAAATTAATTTCTTACTGAAATTCATTTACTGATATTAATTTCTAACTGAATTAAACAATTGCTGTCTTTCAGTCCCTTCCCCTTTGATCTAGTCTTCACTCGAAAATCTACCCCAGAAAAATGTATAGTTTGTTTACTTCTCCATTCGGGCTGCTGGTGTCTTTTTTTTTGCCTCATTATAAAATACATGGACTTCATATGGGAAATATGTTACTATTTGACCCTGATCAATTATTGGTCAGATTTGGACTTGTGTGTATGAGATAATAAATTCAGAGTACAACAACCCCCATTGTGCACCACATGTGAGCCCACGTGGTATTTCTGCCAGAAGCATCATGTATTATTATTATTATTATTATTATTATTATTATCATTATTGTTTACACTTTGTTGTCAGTTCCGGAAGGATGTTGCATATAGGTTTTCAATTATTGTAACTTAAATGTAGTGGTAGCTACCAAGAAAACATATCTCCAACATGGCCCTGATCTCTGATATCATCCAATCTTTCTATTCGTAAGCATATCCGATCAGGCGTTTCCCTGAAGGGAAGGCCTTCTGCTGTAGGATTGAATGATAGCCTTGCTGGTTGAGGATACCCTCTACTCTGTGCAAATAAGAAAGATTGGATGATATCAGAGATCAGGGCCATGTTGCAGATAGATCTTCTTGGTAGCTACCATTGATGGTAAGGTAGAATAATTTAAAACCTATATCCAACATGCTCAAGGAAAGTGTAGGAAATCAATGGACAAAAAAAAACCGGGCAGAAAAGTAATAAGGAGAGGAATATGCAATAATGAAAAACGGAACAACAAAGATGATAAGGCTTTGGTTGATTGTTGTCATCAGAGATAGAAGGAAAGCAACAATTAAAATCAATATTGCAACAAAAAAAAATAAAAGGTTAAGCGATGGTTTGCCAGGAGTTCAGGTGTCGTGACTTCGGGCTTTCGCAATTAAGCTCATCACCCTTACCGACTACCATTAGTTCCCTTCTGGTATGGCGACCGGCCCATTCGCGTATCCCTTCCTTCCTCCTAAAAACTGTAGCCTATAAAAACTATAGACTCTAACTCTTTAGGGGAGGAACAAGGGCGATCCCAATGCCTTTGCCGGGCCATCCGACAATCCTTGAACCTTGGCTTTTCAACCTTGGAGTTAGCGGGTTTCGAACCCGTGCTCGCTAGCACGAGTGTGAGGTAGTACCGGCGCTTACCCTACCACTAGGCTATAAGACGTCGGTGGTTTTGCTTGGTGATTTTAGCGTATAGACTATTAGTTTCAAATCAACGAGAAAAAAACCAAAAGAGCATCTATGTCAGGAATTGAACTCACGACCTTCAGGTTATCAGTCTGACGCTCTACCAACTGAGCCAACCGACCGATTGCTAATGTTGGTACCTTTTCAAAGAGTATCAAACATATATACTTGCAGATTGTCAACAAGTTTCTATCTATTACTGAGGTAATTTTCTTTTTGATATAAAGAAATGTGCAATTTATGAAAAAAATCACATGGGGAGGGGGGATTTGTTTCCCAAATGTATCCTGAAAGTGACCCGAGAGCCCACTAAATCTGATACAATCTTGTAGTAACATGAACTATGATATGACATCTTATATGCTCTGAGATAATTGGCCATTGAAATGTTACTACTTTTCCATGGCGCTCGCTTTTCTCTCCGTCTCTCTCTCTCCCAACCTCCTCTCTCTCCACCTCTCTCTCTCCCTCCTCCTCTCTTTCTCTCTCTCTACCCCCACCTCTCTTTCTCTAAAGCCATCTTCGTTCTTTTCTCTTTCGATGCAAGCGTTCTTTCATATAGAGTACCGAAGTGGTGTCGTCATTTGAACATGTTGTCAAGACAAATTGGCTCTAAACAAACTCACTCCACTGAGAGTTTTACCTGTTCAATATTGTATATCGGGCTAGTGTCCGGCATTCTCAATTACATTCCCCGTTGTAATCACCACTGCTTGTTCTGCCCGTATTGTTTAGAGCCATTTGTCTTGACAATAATGCTCAAATGGCGTCACACTTCGGTACTCTATATTCAGATAAGCAGACGTAGACGGTTGCCTTTTTCCCCACAAATAAAATTTTTATTCTTGAATGCATCAACATTTTCAAATTCATGACATATATCAATACGGTAATGATGAAACTGATCCATGTATAATCACGTAAATGCTCATTGTTTTGATGAAGAAAACACTCAAATATCTATATTGTCCGCGTCAAAACTCAATTCAAACAGTGAGGCAATTGTCGACAAAAACTCTCCTGAATATAAAAAAATGTCATGTTGTTTTCTTACATATTATTTGCTGGCTGAGCCTCCCCGGCCATCCCGTCCCCACAAAAACTAAAATCAGAGTAAGAAAGTAAAATAATTTCTTACAATATAAAATTGAAAATGAGAATGATGGATATTAGGTGGGATATGTGACAAACGTACATTTTGTTTCGAGAACTATTCACAAATTACAAATACATATCTGTTCTTTTATAATGCTGTCTTTATTAAACGCTTAGAAATATAACTTATTAAGTTCTTATTTATTCCATCCTTTAAAAGATAAGTACATTTATACTAGGATCCCTTATGCCATGGTCACGACCGGCCGTCCGTGTTTCTTTATGTGGAGTTGGCAGCTTGCTTGCCAACTTCTACGATCCTTCCTGCGTCGTCCTTGCGTCCGACGCAAGGAATTTCAGCGAAACCCGACGCAGATCACAATCAGAGAGAATCATATATGTATATGTGAAGGAACATCTCGGGGGAAATCAAGAAAAACTGAGCTGTACACTTTACAATTCAAAGAAGCTAGGCCATTTGAATCACCAATTAGATACTTAACACACGCCAACACTGATTCTGATAACATGAATATATAGATAAACAATGTACATGATGGATAGCTTATATCGTTGGACATTCACATGCAATAGAATGTCATTTGAGAGAAAAATAGTATGTTCAAACATTGCTTTCCACAATTAAATACAACCACAATTATTATGCTTCTTATATGAATTCCATGTCGTCTTCTTGCATCTTGTATTACTTGCAACACAGGCGTGTGTGTGACGGGGATATGTGTCAAAGAATGATCCATGCCGCCGGTCTCTTACATTAATACATCATGGGACGACTTTCCCTTATATGTGCAGTATTGAGAATTCAACGTGCTTCACATAATCCTTTAATCCTAATACTCACGGGGGTGCATTATTCCCCCACCCCCCGTCAATTTTTTTGTCGGTTCTTCCGAACATCTCAATATTTCGTAACGAACATGATTTTTTTCTGATCCTTTTCGCAGATTTTGATACCAAATTTATGACGATCGGACCCACCGTGTCGATATCAGATTACGTTTACCAAGCACATGTCACTGAAATTTCGCTATTTTTCTATATGTCTGAGCACAACCATATGGACAAAATCATGCAGGAGATTTCCCATTTTATGTAAATACTTTTCTAATAGGTAGTGTAAATAATTACAACACACACAAACCCACATACACCCACATTCACACACACTTACACCCAAATCGCAAAATGCGCTTGACGAGAAACAATAAAATACGTGAGAAATAATTACCACAACCTATCCTTTTTTTTAGGAATTGATGAGGGATTTTTGAAAGACATTTGTACCAGAAATTGATATTCCTGAGGCTTTATCTCGTGATTTCTTGCATAAATGAACATACATTATTGAATTTAAAAAATAAAGGCACTTTCGTAAATTTAGCTTTACAACTTGTAGAGTACATAATTCTTGACCCCTATAAAAAAAAAATGAGGGAATCGGGCGGCCCATGGCCATAAGCCCCCCCCCCCCCCCCCCACTCTAACATGCTTTGAAATACCCCGGTAGTATTAGAGTTAAGAGAGGTGGTGTCATTCTATGTTCAAAAGTATTCATGCATGCAATCCAACTTTTCATGAAATAATTCAACGATCATAATTTGCCTTGTGGTCTGTCCAAGCTATCTTGATAGTTAATATGACTGCTTGATATACTATCTCTCTCTCTCTGTGTCTCTGGGTGGTTTGTCGTGTGACATAGGCGATCATGGAGTGCCACACAGTTCTCTGTACTGAGCTCTTTGTATCAATTGCATATCATGTTCAACCAGTCAGTCAGGATGCTTATCAAATTAATAATCCTTCTTCCCATGCCTCATACCCCTGGTTCTTTTTCATCAATCCAAACTCTTTCAAGTAAACTTTACACAGTATACGACGTACAAAATCTCAACCTTCAGATTCTTGGCTCACATATCAGTTTCATAATATACATACATAATGAAATAGTCTTCTTTGTGTGACATAACACATACAGCTATGACTTGAGTCATATGTCACAGGTGAGGTAAATACTCGTTCTAGGCATGTCTAAATATGATCCGCTATTACGGTGGACATGTCTATACTGACTGTCCAATTGGTGGATACAAAATACCTTTTGTTCCCCTGCATCAGTTATAAACGAATGCTCTATACCCCAAAGAAGATGCAATCCGCTGGTTCAATAATGTGCGAGTTTCGGCATGTAAACAATCAAGATTGGCGTTTATTTCTGACCAATCAATCCTAAAGCTCGCAGCATAATCAAGAGAGAGATGTGTCGCTGATGTTTATATAGGACATGTGTAGAGTTACCCCGGTGTTCCTCTGTGGGAAAGTCAACCCTTCAATGACCTCTCCTTAAGGAGAGATGTAGCGTTGATTAGCTGAGCTACCTCTGCGCGTTCTCTTCAAATCGAACCAAAGCTCATCCGTTCATTCATCGTGACCTTTATTTTAGGCAAGATTTAGAGTTGATTTGTTACGCTAGCTCAGCGGGCTCTCTCCCTCCCTTACCATTTTGACCAGTTTCGCAAAAGTCCATCCTATAATGGTATCTCTGGTAGGAGAGATTTCTTGTTCATTTGTCAAGCTGGCTGCGCGGATTAATCTCCCTCATCCTACAGTCTATAGTGACCACTCCTTTAGGAAGATTTGGCCTAGTGTTCATTTGTTGAGCTCCGCGAGTTCTCGACAATTTCCCTCACTGATTCTACTTCAATTCGGCCTGATTTGGCGCTTCATACAGTAGCGTGACCGCCGACGACGGAATTCTTATGGAATTCTCGCTTTCCTTCATACATTAATGAATCATTATGAATTATGATTCCCCAAGATGTAAATTACTGTAAGTCACTGTGCTTCGCAAAGTGGGGAGCTCTGCAACACTTGACGTCAAGGTCGCTCTCCACATGCTTGCGCCACTGCTCGATCAACTCGTCGTTTTCCTTGGCCGTGGCGATCGGGTCATCGCGAAAGAAGAGGTTCAGGGCGGGCGCCTTGACCGGGCGGCCAGTAAAGATCTCATCACCTGAAGGACAATGCAGAACAATAGGACCGTTAATAAACTGTGCTTTGTTTCTTTGGAAAATCTTATGGAATTCTCGCTTTCCTTCATACATTAATGAATCATTATGAATCATGATTCCCCAAGATATAAATTACTGCTGAGTTTATGCCTTGTAAAATGTTAAAAAATATGTGGCTTGTTTGAGACCGAGTCTCCGCGAGACTAGACGGGTCTCCGAGAAGTCATCGTGAATTCGAATGCGTTGATTTTTTTTCAAGTCTCCTGTTAAGTCTCTGTAACTTATCTATGCTGTCCTTGCGACATATCCACCAATGAGATGGACCTTTAACTCTTACATTACCATTCCCTGAAAACCACATTGGATTACGTACCACACATCTTCACACGCCAATGCTCGCGGGAGAGTTCACCCTTCAAGCTCACCTTGACGATGCTATCCATGGTGTACTTGTTGGTCAGCCAATAGTAGGTCTCTACAACCCTCTTGATGACAAACTGCGTAAAGGAGTTGTTGGCGGCCTGCGAGTAGATACCCTCGTAGCTATCTCTGGAGAGAATACAACTGTACAAGATCTCCCTCTGATGCATCCATCAGGTCGAGCATCTCGGCGTACACGTGGCTGCTGACGGAGAAGGCATGGACCAGGAGAGGGCGCGTGTCGCCGTCCGTGACATAATCCAGGATCTCCCGGGCGATCTCCTTGGCGTTGGCGGGCCAGGCGATGTCGATGGGTCGCGTCTTAACCACCAGTACCATCGAACCTAGAACTAAAAAAAATATACAAGATTGAAACATGTATTATATCAACATATGACTTAACATAGGAAAATATAAATAGTGACTGATCGGCAATAGCGACGATTAATAAAAAGCGGCACAACATGAGTATTGCAGAGATGTAAGTATAAACAATGATTGATTGATTGATAAGAAATTAACTACATTACTAACACTTGAGTGTCATATAAGTGTCGAACAGTTCATCTAAAAAGATTATACAATTCAAGTTTCCCTACTGTGATTTACAGATTTTAAACAGGATTATAAATCAGAAATAAATCAATATGTTAACTACTTCCTCGGGATAACTTCCCTACTCTTTATGAAAAGAGAAGCAGGTTCTTTAACGTGCCAATGGTGTGACTTTCCTTTACACGGGACCGACGGTATAAAGTCTCCTCCGAAAGACTAGGCAATTGGAATAAAATACCTTGCCCAAGGGTATACCTGTTGTGATTGGGATACGGTCAGTTTCCCACTTAAAATCTTGTGTAATGATTGATCTTCTTTAAATAATGTCTTGAGGTCAGGACAATCAAAAAGTTAATACGAATATTTGCAAGTTCAACACATTCAAGGAGAATGTGTTTAATTGTTAGTGTATAATTACATGATATGCATTGAGGTGGATTTTCTACTGCAAATAAGTATGCATGAGTCAAATGAGAATGCCCAATACGAGCACGGGTCAAGTATAAACAATGCAGAAAAAGGTTTACCCGTGAATGCCTCAGTGGCTTGATAAATTGGGTACACCTGTGTAAAAAGAGCATGCAGATAAATAAAATAATTACACCGGGGAGCTAAAGCTGTTCATTTATTTTATTCTATGTTGCGTCAGGTAAAGAGTATTTAGAGAGGAGGAATACTGTTTGTCACATTGTGGGGTTCTTCATAAATAAAATAGAGAATAAAAATCTGAACTTATGTTTATGTAGTTTCAAAATGAAACTTTAATAAGGAATGTATGAAATAATCAGATTATAATGAAACGCAATAACATACTCATAGCAATCGAATTGAACAGTGAAATGTTGCCTCAATACAATAATCTTTAAATAGGAATGAGGATGGATAAACAATCAAATATTTTCCGATTGACTCTGTCTACTAGTCACATATATCAAAAGTAATGAATTAAATTATGGGTTTACATCAAACTATCTTCGGTACAGATATCAAATCCTGGATATGGCCAGTTGATAATGTTCAGCGCAGTGTGCAGCGTCAATACAACCCGGTTGCCTTGACGACGAGATCGCGATAACGTTGATTTTTGAAGCGCGAGTTCATCAAAAGACCCGCTGTCGAGGTTACACGGTAGGACGTCGATGCCCGAGCTGAGGTGGTTGTAGTTGCGATCCTCGATGCTCGACGACGTCGATGAGGGAGACCAGGAAACCGAACAATCACCCCCCGGTCTGGGTGCAAGGGCACGTGATGGCTGAACCCTTGATTACGGCTGAAATATAGTTACAGCGCATCATGAATATATATTCAACACAAGTATAACTTGTACGCTTTAACTCTATATCTTGTAAAGCACGCGACATCTTAAAATGACAATAATCACACTAATTGGTTTACCAAATAGACTTCGCAAAAAAAAAACCCAGCAACCGAATATCTCCTCGATACCTCCAATTAGCGTAATAGCCATTTACTAGCATAATAATGTCCAGTGCTAGAATGATTCATTCCTCTGCTATGTACGATACTTCCATTTAACCAGCAACCATTACTTATGACCGCTTGTTAACGTAAGTTGCATGAAGCATTGATTATCAAATCATATAGCCACGCTAAAGTAGCTCTCATTTTCATCCCAATATAAATATATGCCGTAAATACACGGTGGTACCAATCAATGAGAAATACCCAACAATATAGGCTTCCTCAAAGTTCGACATGGCTGACATCAAATGGCCGACTTTTGTTACTTGCCATAAGAGGGCGTTTATGACATTTGACTACTAATTAAACACATTTCATTTTTTTGCTGAAAAATACATACGTTCAGTTTCCGAACTAGAAGAAATCATTAAATTTTAAATGGTAATTTTCGTGTCAGAAATTGTTTGCATTTAAAATGTTCACTTTAGTTGAAAGCACTGAGTTTTAGAAAGCCAAACTTCAATCTGAAACACTTGCCTTTACAGAAATTAAACAGTTGTAGAACCCCCCCCCCCCCCCCCGCAATCTAGCATGTTTCAGACTAACAGTTATTTTTAAGAATTGAAGACCCTGTTCCCTGCCTCCCGGAGGAATTCGTGTCCACACAACGGCCGTCTGCACTTCCCGCTCATGACAGCAGAAACAGTGGCAGCTAGAGCAGGGATGTGATATGGAAGGATATGAAACAACTTTCTTTCTTTGAACCCATGCGTGGCACCGCCGAAAAAATGTCTTCTCAGCATGTACTTTTCAGGTGTTTTAATAATAGCGAACAGGATTGCGTAGCAACGGTTTCTCAGATAGAACAAAAGAAATGTAGTCTTATTTCGCCTGTCCACTTCTGTTGAATTACATCAATACTTTTGTGAGGAAAAAAGATATCAGCGAACAAAAATAATTTTTTTTTCTACTTAAATATCTCACTTGCACGCAAATGCACGCAAAATCTGTTAATGAAAATAATTAGCTTAAGATATAATTTTGATAATGATTGAATCCCACGTTAGCGGAAATCTGCGGAAAGTGAAGAAATTTGTTAATTGTGTAAGTAAGAATATTATCTTATATCTCCGTTTGTGCATCATTCAACAATCATTTAGAAGAAAACCGAGTACAGGATCTTTAGTGGTGTTGCCCGTAACTTTCTTGAAAATTGCACAAAAATATGATAACAAACATAGCTTCCAGAGACAAAACAGTTAATTAAAGATATTGCTTTCCAAGTTGACAGCAGCTAAATGTCGGTGCCGCGCATGAGACATCAAAGCATTGTAGTGATTGTGGAATGATTTTGACACTCATTAGCACGCTTTAGTATCCATACAGATGTTTGAATATATTATGCTCGAGTTGTCCCTCCTTCTAACACATCCCTGGCTAGAGTTAGGGTGGATACACTCACTCTCATGCAGCAAGTCCCCAGACTTCCCCGACTCTCTTCCGCACACAGGACTCCTCCCCGTGGGTGACAAAACAGGTCTTTCGTCAATCACGACATAATAGCCTCTCACACCACTCCCTTAAACTCATGTACTCTCGGACCCTCGTTCCATCATACCAAAACAAAATCTACCAATCATGTTCTCCCATATGTGCTCACGTCACTTACTATTACATAATACCCTTAGGGCAAAATCAGGCAAACCGAAAAAAACGCGGGTAACAATAAATTAGGCACGGCTCCTAGCTGCGAAAAGGATAGATAAAAGAATTAATAATGCGATGCATCCAGTGCGCAACAGAGCCTAGGTTACCTCTATTATACAACATCTGGTATAAGGGATTTTAGAAGATGAGTCGAATTAACTCAGCCATGTGGTGTTTAAAGCTATTACAAAAGAAACACATTAATGAGCGACGTGGCTTCCATTGCCAGTCAGTTAACCTTTGTAATTTATTTTATTTTGACACTGTTCACAGGTTGATTTTAAAAGAATTAAGAAACTAAGCATTCTGAATGTGGGCTGGTATTGAATTCTAGGTTAGTGGACCTAAACAACGGGCTGATTTGGGAAGAGTATTTTGTATTAAACATTCCACATGTGGAATTTAACAGATTGAAGGGTATTGTACTGATGAATTTTAGCATTCAATGAAAACATGTGCATGAGATATTAGGTTTGAAAAGTATCTACGCATTAAACAGGCAATTTGCATTGTATTTATATCAAAAACGTTAAGCAACGTTAGAACAGGGGTAACGAAGATTCAAGGTAATGACAACTGGCACATAATACGGAGGATTCTGTTCTGTATAAGCGATGAAGTCTGACTAATTTAGAAGGATGCAACGAACCCCATAACGCATTGCAATTAGCGATGTGAGGCACTATGAATGCATTTTACATCATTAACAAGAATTTACGTGGAATAGTGAGTTTCAGATTATTCATGGTACCAATGTTACGTGATATTTTCCGCAAACAAAATTTATATGTAGATCCCAACATAAATACATATCTACAAGCACTCCAAGATTATGTAACCACAGAACATTGCTAAATTCTAATGTTGTTGACGTATAAGGGATCATCATTATAACAAGTATTTAGGTCTTGCCTATGTCTGAAAACAACAAATGGAGTTTTTACAATGCTTAGAGATAATCTATTGCACAAAAGCTAATTGTGAACATGCATTTAATGAACATTCACTTTATTGATCAAAATGTAAATGCTTTCTTCAGAGGCAACTAAATGGGGGTACATAAAAGGCAAGGACCTGGGAGGGGGTATCCCCCACAAAAATGCCCCATTGGGCAACTTCCCCTTATTCTTGACTTTTTCAGAAGGTTGAACAACGGGATTTTAATCAAACATGATAAGAATCATCATTAGGTTTTAGGGACCTTAAGTTCTTCACATGGTGGTAAACAAGTGGCAAGGGGCGGTGGGGGGGGGGGGGGGGTGGGGAGCCCCCCCCTCCATTTTTCTCTGACAATGGGAAAGATTTGGTACAAATGGGGAATCCATCTGACATTAACTTGCTACAGCACATCCCCTCCCCCACCACATCTGAAATGCTCCTTGCGGTTCAACATTTAAAAAAAAAAAAAAGAATGTTTTCTCGAATGTATCCAAACTGTACTCATCTGATGAGGAGACAAGGAGGATCCAAGATGGCGTCCAAAATGGCTGCTTAAAGCCACGTATTTAGCTTTATTCTGTTCTATTTTTACGTACAAGCACTAAATTTGGTACATAGGTTAATGATTATGAACTCAACAAAATTAGATATAGAGGCACTGAAAGATGGCCCGTCCCTTTTTATTTGCAAACTTCATCAAAGTTTGCACATAATTTGGCACGTATCTTTGGGATACTAAGTGTGAAATTCTAAGGTCAGAGGTACTATAACTCCCGTAGGATAAATGAAAATCTAACTAGTTTTCATTTAGATTTTACTTTTTTCGTGGTACGATCAATTACCGAAGATTATTTCCTCAAAACCGAATATCACGCTTTGTCGCTTCCAGGGAAGGGTTATATAGTCACTCTCTCCAAAATGATGACAAAGTCAGGGAACTTTCAGAATTAGGTCCGCAAAAGGGACGGGATACCTTTAAACATGTGTCCTTAAGATGCCATTTTCAAGTAGGCGTCCAAAGTGTCTGCCAACGCAATGCTTTTAGCTAAACAGGTGTATTCTGTTTTACTATAACCTACAAGAATGAAATTTGTACATAGGTTTCGAATCATAAATCAGGCAATTTTATGATATAGAAGCAATAAAGAATTTTTATGTTGAGGCGCCATTTTCCAAGATAGCAGATCTAAAATATTAATCTTTATTCCCTCCAATTTGTTTCATTTCATCGAGATATGTTCATAGTGAGGGCATGAATAAGAAAAGAGATTATTGGAAATGTACAGTGACAAAAGAACAAAGAGTGGCCTTGAAAACAACCCCAATACATTATATGGCCCAAAGCTATAACATGATATAAGATATATGCATACATGATTTCGATATTTGGTTTTAAAAAAATGGAGTTTGATGTTTTATCACTGATCTTTCTGTCCATATTGCAAGCATTGGCTACAAAAAGGGACATGACTTTCAAAACTATCGAAGATATCTAATGTACATTTTAGTCGAAGTCTTAACTACATTATGAGATGATTTAAGTTGTAACTGATCCGTACAAAACATTTAATTGATATCTGAAAATCACCCATAATATGAATGTCCATGGCTCTCAAAGCATTAATTTTAATCTGATATATATTGTTTGTGAGGATTTTCCATTAGAATAAAAAAAATATAAATATTTTTAGTATTTATGATGAGCATTCTCCTTCATACGAACAAAGGGCTGCATATGCAAGCTCTGCCTTTTTGCACTTGCATCTTGCTGTCTTGCAGCCTTTGGAACACCCACATGAAATTAGTTATAGAGGCCTCAGGACTGGTGACTATGTCCATATAATGGGCTGGGAATGTCTGTCAGAACTCTTGGTCCATCGCAATACCATGGACCCAACCACGTAGTATGGTATATGGTAAGGCGATGGACCAACAGTTTATACAGAGGAAGGACTGGGCAGCTCCTGAAGAGGAACATGACTTTGCATTGTATGAAAAGTATATCACCATGAATCTATCAAAGAAATAACAGCATTTATTTGTATCACATAATTCAACATACAGAATGTTTCAAAGTAAAGTAAATAGCGCATATCTTCCCGTTGGCACTGATTTTGTTTACGAATTTCTATTCTATCTAGCCTTTTCAGAATCAAACCTATTATACATCATTTAGTGATGTAACATTTTGTGTTTTGTTTATTCAAATTTTGGTGGCCATTTTGAAAACTGATTGACTACATCTATTTTGTTTATATTTCCCATTATACATGTATATATTTTATATGGAAATAGTATCTGCATCACTGTTCTTTCATATTTTGAGCACTAGCGATTGATTTGTCACTGTTACCTTTCTTATGTATGGTTATAAACAAGTTTTATGACATCTATACTGAAGAATGGCGACCTTGAAAACATTTTAGATGCCCCAAAATGATATCTCATATCGTTCCAAATAGTATTTTTATCATGTGTTCAAAATTTGGTGCTTGTAGAAAAAAAGTTAAAAGAATGAAAGAAAAAACCCTTGAAATATTAATACATGCACTGAGGGAGGGAACGAAGTCCCCCCATGATAACAAGAGAATAATTTATATGTAAGGCCCCATGATTGTTTCGAGGGTAGGGGGGGGGGGGGGGTCTTCCTTGTACCCTCATCAGATGAGTACGCCACTACATGTGTACGTTTGATTATCCTTTATCCTTGGTTACTGTACAGTTTGGATACACTTAAGAAAACACTCCTTTTTTTTTTTCAAATTATGAACCGCAAGGCGCATTTCTGGGGTGATGGGCGAGGAGGAAAGAAGGGGGGGGGGGGGGGGTGGGCGGGGGGAGGGGGCTAGTTCATGTCAGATGAGATCCCCATTTGCAACAAATTTTTCCCATCGCCTGAGAATAATCTGTTGAGTTTTATTTAAATCTAACATTAATTTTTTTTAGATTTATATCCCATTTTTAAGACCTTAGGTCTACTCTCAAGAAAATAATAAATGGAATTTGCCCCCTGGGGCCATTTGGGGCGCTACCCCCACACCCTGCCCCGTGCCACTTGGGTACCACCATTTTAAGAACGTAAGGTCCCTATTGCCCATGGATCATTCCTATTAAGTTTGGTTAAAATCCAGTTATTTATTCTTCTGAAAAAGTAAAAATAAGAGAAAGTTGCATGGGGATTTTTTTTTTGGCTACTCCCCTCATGACTCCTTGCCATTGGTGTTTCCCCATTCTAAATTCTAACAACTTCAGGTTCCAGTTATTCATTCTTGAGAAAAGGTATTTAAAGAAAAGGAAAGTTTCCCCTGGGGCGTTTTGGGGCTACCCCCCCTTCCCAACACCTTGCTCCTTGTGTACCCCAAGTTTACCAACTGATAGTCTCTATTACCTAAAGTTGATTCCTATCAAGTTTGGTTAAAATCCAGTTATTTATTCTTCTAAAAAAGTCACAAATAAGAGGAAGTTGTCCCATGCATGGGGGCATTTTTTTTTTTTTTTTTTTTTTTTTTTGGGGGGGGGGCTACTTTCTCTCAGCTTCTTGCCATTTCTGTCCTCCATGCTAACAACCTAATGTCCCTAATACCTGAGGATGGTTCCAGTTATTTATTCTTGATAAAAAGTATTCAAAAAATAAGAGAAAGTTTCCCCCTGGGGTGTTTTAGGGGCTACCCCCTTCCCCAGCCCCTAACCGCTTGTACACCACAAGTTTAAGAACCAATGGTCCCTGTTTCCTCAGGATGATTCCTTTCTAGTTTGGTTAAAATCCAGTTATTTATTCTTGAGAAAATGCCCCAAAATATGAGATAATGCCCCAGGAGCGCTTGGGGGCTACCCCCACCCCCTTGCCACTTATGACCACACATTTGAACAAGGTAAGGTCCCTATTACCTAAGGATGATTCCTATCAAGGTTTTTTTCAAGTCCGGCCGCGCGTTTTCGTAAAAAATGAAAATTGATATATACAGGGCTCCTGGGGCACTTTAGAGGCTGCCCCCAGGTGCCCCTGAAAATATTTTGAGATGCCTCTATAGGTAGTACATGTATTGTTCCAATTATAATTTCATGCATGTGTGCCAAATTTGGTGTTTGTAGGCAAAAGTGCACATTTTTTTCACTTTATCCACCCACCATACAGTACACACGTGTCATAGCCTAGCCGTACACCAGTCATTTTTGGCAGTAGAAGAAATAAGCACATTTGGAGAGGAGATAGCTGTCATTAAGAGGTATCTCCAGCAACTGCCAGCAGGGCCCAAACAAATCAAAGCCATCAAACGGAAGGCCATAAGGCAATGTGCAACAGGGTATCTAGGCAACTAACTAGACTAATATGCGTATAGCTGCATACAATGAATCATGCATTAGCATGCCAGATGACCTTAATTTTTGTATATATTTGTATTTCCCACCTTATTGGTTGCGTGGACCCCTACCCCCGTCAAAACAATAGCGTCTACAGAGCGATGAGAGCAATTTGCAAACCTGGTCTAGGAAACTAGGCTAATAATACGGAAAGGAACCACATATAACAATGAACCAAATATGCCGTGTAAATCACGGCATATTTGGTTCCTCCTGGAACGATATGTGATAACGAGAACGATAGCTGCTGGCATTTATTGTTCCGAGAACCAGATATAACGCTAGTACGAGATATGCCGTCACATCGGCTGCACTCCAACGGGATATTTACCGTCTTTGTACATACCAGAGACCATTATAAAACAATTCTTGACTTTTAAGCTTATCCACGCAACGGGACACAAATATTGAGAGAGAGTCTTCAACCGTACTAGACATTACCTCCTTTACCGGCAGTGACATCAGTTAACAAAGAAGTTTCACACAATCGCTCTTACGCTCTAAAAATTTGGTGACCCCGGCCCATGACGTAATAACCCGCTTGCGTGCCGGTCTCGGTACTGAACAAGCTATAAGTTTGGTGACCCCGGCCCATGACGTAATCCCTATAGTCGCATCCTCTTCGTGACCAGTCTGTGTTTTCACTGATCTAGTCAAGTCATAGCACGTGCATTCTTGGTCATCCACATTACTCTGCAATATTGATACAAAGACAAACAAGTATTACTCAATGAAAAACATAATAAAGGAGCCATAACGAATTTTCTTTCCAGATAAGTGCCACATTACGCAAACTGCTCCAAAATGAATGGCTGGTCGTTATAGATATAATATGATCTTTATAACAATACCAAAAAAGTGGGACTTGCATGTTTCTGGCATAGTTTAAAAGCCTGCCATGCATGCATGCTTTCTTATAGGATAACGGTTTATACCACATAGTACATACCACAATTATTCTGAAATACGCTAGCCCGGTATGGCATATCGAAATCACACAATCCCAATCTGACAAAATTGAGTTTGTGCAGAAACGAGCTTTACTAATAGTTGGAAGTAAGCTGAAAGATAAAAAAGCAAGGATCAACTCAGAGATTTATTTTATGACATTTTCCTTTTGATGCATTTTGGTTAATATATCACCTCAACGAATCAAAAACATTTGCTCCCTCCCTTGATCTCAGATGCATACGGTAGAAGACTTAGAAGCATGTCCGGACTAAACAAGACTCAAATGCAATAATTAAATAATCTTTATGTGCCAAATGTGAATTTATATACAAGTTATACACACAAATCACGTAGGGCTTTATTTCATCTGACACGGAAAGCGTCAACGGCTGGGCCTTTATTTATTTTATTTATTTATGTATTTATTTACTTATTTATTTGTCTTATTCATACGGAGTAGCTTAGTTTAGTGATAAAAGTGGTGTTCTCCCAGAAGGCCTTGTCTCACAAAACCAATCAAAATACAAATAAACAACATGGCTTTGACATAAAGGTACAACATAGTATGAAAAGCGCAACTGATTACATGTACCTGTATTACATTTGATGCCAGTTAAAATAACCATTTTCTAGGAAGAAACATATGCACATAAAAACTCGGGGGAGAGAAATAAATTAAAAAGGACCGTTTAACATGAAGTTCATATCCTAACTTGAATAGCTAGCACATGAAATTTTCCAGTTGGTGTTGCTTGAGTAACCAGATAAGCATTAGAAACAAGAACGTAAAAAACACACACCTAGAAAACGCCTTTCGCACATTTCCTCACCTCTTGCGAAGTGACGCTCCGCCTTCACATTCATGAATTGCTAAACATGACTCAAGTGAAGGATTTTCTGATTTTTTGCCGCGGTGGGATACCGCTTTCGTTAAAGTTCGGGAAATGAGCCGCAGCAGCAAACGGCTTCTTTATGAACGTTGCTGAACAGCGTTGTAACAACGTTGTAACAACGTAATTGAAAAAGAACAAGATATTAAACGTAACTTCTGTATTGTCTCACATTTTTATTTTGTTTTTTCTTACTGGTAGTGGGCAGCTGACGTTTTGTCACACTCTACTTCACCTTAAAGTAATTTTCTTTAATTACATATGTATCAAAATGGATATCAAAATGTTTATTAAAATGAGTGTCAAAATAAAGAGAATTGATTTCCGATGATTGTGTGGAATTAAAAAAAAACCCGAACATGAACTAGATTATCATTAATATTTTGAAGTGATATAAAGTGTTGTATTGATTTTTTTTTTTTTTTTTTGGGGGGGGGGGGTACAACTAACAAAACTCAAAGCAAAATCCTGATGTCTTAATGGACAACCGAAATCCTTCAAGCTCTACACATTTGCTAACAGTGACACCATCCAGCGCATCGTCATTATTCTAAGATATGTTAAAGCGCTTTATATACCTATCTGATTACTCCGTGTTCCGTTATGTTTGTCATCCACTTCCATTTCGTTTGACGGAGTAATTCGGCATAACACAAATCTGCACCCCTACATACTCGTAGCGCACATAATACCACCTTTATGGGTTTTCACGTGATCTTAAGTCCATAGTTTCCGTGGTCATGGTGGTACTTGCCCGGTCCAAGATCGCACGATATA
This sequence comes from Arbacia lixula, assembly GCA_963669155.1. NCBI lineage: Eukaryota > Metazoa > Echinodermata > Echinoidea > Arbacioida > Arbaciidae > Arbacia > Arbacia lixula. The sequence goes on from OZ022589.1 coordinate 6,695,935, forward strand.
GTTCTATGCAGTAAAATTAATTTCGCGAACTATCTAAAAACATTGCTTGTCATTTCACCTAATGTGCTTTGCTTATACAGTATTCACACGGACTTTTTGTGTATACGTATGGCATCGAACATGGAGGTTACACCTCCTCACATCATGTAACTAGACCGAAAAAATCAGTCTCTGTAGGACGTTGGATCCGCTAAGATTGCATCTGGCTTCTGAACGCCTCTATATTTGGGGGCATATGTCCAAAAATGTAACTTCGATTAAGAATGCCCCGAATGAGACGGTTATTCTTGTCTACGTATTTTACAGCGTTTTAAATCTATGGTTGCTTGTTTGTTTTTGTCTCGTAATTCTCATTTGCCATCATAGAAACAACTCTTGATATTGTCATCTTTCTGTAAAGGTGCATCCTATCAGTTAATTCAATCCTTGGTTTTATTCTGGAGATATCCGTCATGTTCTGAATTTCATCTAATTTGTCAGTCTTGTATTTTCGTCTCGGCGTTATTTGTTTTTGCTTTGATAAACATGAATTGAAGTGTATCATATAGGCCCATCATCATGTGCGTACGTATTTATAGTCCTCACCTTACATTTAAGCACTCAGTTATGGCATAAAAGTGAATCGTGGATTTCAGTTTTTAAAAATGTGCATTTCGAGTTGCAGACTGAGAAGTAGTTTGCACACGTTACATCACTGTCCGTGTAAATAGTTCGTCTAAAGCAGAGACATCGCTCAGAGCTGTGGAGCTAAGATCTCCATTGTCTGTTTCTCAAGACACACATGCTGAGCTTCCAAGGGCGTAGTCCTTTGTACTAGGGGCGGGCACAAACAATGATTGCGTAACTTGGCTTTTTTAGGCCAGCACAAAGCCCAACGAAGGCCCGTGGGTGTGTCGGAACGTAGGAGAGATGCAAGTCATCCGTGCACATTAAGAGAAAGCATGTGATTGTTACGGTCGTTATAGGAAAGTTTCCAAGCAATACTACACTTATTGCGATTCGGCGGAGCGCATTTTACAAACCCGTGATGCAGAAAGCCGTGCCTAGCATAATGTGTCGTTGACAGTAATATATTGCTCTGCCACCTTATAAGCCTGGATGAAAAAGTGAGCTTAGAGAAGGAATGGGTTCGTGGGATGAACAGTCTGTTGAAAGCGGCAAAATGTTCTACTCAGAGAAGACAGATTTGGGCTTCATCGCGAATTATGTGTCTCGTTATTACGCAGACAACGCCGCGGAGGATCTCACCACCAACATTCACTTTGCAACAGGTTTGTCCGAGCTTCTCTTTTCTTCTTCAATCAATTTATCTATTCCCACTACATTTCGGCAATGAAGTATTCTAAGTACAGTTCTATCCCTTTGATAATTAATCTTGCTGTACGAATGTAAATGCGTTGTTAATTATAAACCATTATCATATCAACTTATATGGGAACGCAGAGCTCTTCCAATATCCCACTATTCTTCATGTACTCACCATCTTCCTTTTCTTCTTTGGAATACTCCTCAACATTCCCTTTGGAACCAATTAAACGAGGAGGACGGGGGAGTGCACAATGTAGTTCACTTAGTCCTTGTTCCTTAGGTCTTGCTTACGAAAGAAATTAGTTGCATGAGTTCCAGTCCTTGATGGTGCGTGGAATGTAGAACTTAGAACAGTTTGTGCAAGTGGGATGTTGAATATCTTTAAAAGAATGTTCTATTTAAGATTTATCCTGAAATTGCGTATTTTCCTTAATTTCGATGCTCTGAAAATACATATTAAGAAAGCAGGAGAAAAATAACTTTTTATGACAGTATAATAGACAATAAGTACATCCTTCAAGCCATTCTTCTATACCTTCGAATTCCAAAGTGTTCTGCATGATATTCTATTACAAAATTGCATGAAACGTTACTTTCAGATAAATTCATTTCAGGTCACATGAACAACGTGCCCAGCTGCTCCCAAGCTAGTATTTCCATTTAAAAAAGGACCAAACTTCGTGTTCGCTTGTTCTTATCAGGGATGTGTTAAGAAGGAGAGACAACTCGAGCATAATATATGCAAACATCTGTATGGATATTAAAGCGTGCTAATGAATGTCAAAAGCATTCCACAATCACTACAATGTTTTGATGTCCCATGCGAAGTACCGACATTTAGCTGCTGTCAACTCGGAAAGCAATATCTTCAATTCACTGTTTTGTCTCTGGAAGCTATGTTTCTTATCACATATTTGTGTGAAATTTTCAAGAAAGTTACGTGCAATACCACTAAAGATACTGTACTCGGTTTTCTACTAAATAATTGTTGAATGATGCACAAACGGGGATATAAGATAATATTCTTACTTACAAAATTAACAAATTTCTTCACTTTCCGCAGATTTCCGCAACTGTGGGATTCAATCATTATCAAAATGATATCTTAAGCTGTTTATTTTCATTAAGAGAGTTTGCGTGCATTTGCGTGCAACTGAGATATTTTAGTAGAAAAAAACAGTTTATTTTTGTTCGCAGATATCCCTTTTCCTCACAAATGCAATCCAACAAAACTGGACAAGCAAAATAAGACTCTACATTTCTTTTGTTCTATCTGAGAAACCGTTGGGTACGCAATCCTGTTCGTTATTATTAAAACACCTGAAAAGCACATGCTGAGAAGACATTTTTTCGGCGGTGCCACGCATGGGTTCAAAGAAAGAAAGTTGTTTCATATCCTTCCATAACACATCCCTGTTCTTATTAACTACATAGGCTTAAAGGGCATATACTGTACTGGGAAGGCAAAAAAAGCCTTTAAAAGTTAATTGTTAGCAGTCTTCTTGCCAATGGTCTTAAATTCATGTATTGACCATTTTAGAAGCTTGCTAAAAGTTATTTGCCCTCAAATGATCCACATATGGAGTAATTAATGATTAATGATTTAATCCTCAAAATTTTCGGCCCATACGGGGTGGATTCGAAGCTGGTAGAAAGAATTTCCTATCCAGCTCGCCTCCGTATACATATTCAATCATGCACAAAAGCGTGCAGTCGATTTGCAAAGGCCTATTGTATTCCCGGTGCGATCGGCTAAGTGCGCATGCTGCTTTAAAATACCATGTACATGCCGCGCACACGCTTTTGAACAAGCTAACCATCATTGATTTTCTCGCGCATGTTTATATTTATCCCTAGTCTAAGCCAAGTTCGTAATCCCTGCACTGAGCTTCGAAAATACACTGCGAAGATACATACCAACATGACCAAAGACAGTAGAGCGCCGCGAAGCAGCTCAAGACCAACCACTCTCTGGTATTTGCACACAAAAAAGCGTAGTACGCCATGGGGCTATACCACCGCCATTCGAGGAAGCAGATCAGCGAGCTGGCTGCATAGCCGCATGCACTACGCGTACACCATTTTTTTTTCTAAAAATGTTTGCTACCATGTCTAATCTCCCCACACTCACTTCTTATTTTTCCCCTTTTTGCTCTCACACACCCAGAGCTGTACTTATTTATACCTGCAATCTAGTAAAAAACAGACGACATAGCGGAGGATGTTCGCGTTGATACTTGCTTGTATTCTGTTTTCTTTTCTCCTTTTCTCTTTTCCTAAAAAAACATATGTGTATATTATAAATATGATTTTAAAATTTATTATGTATTGTTCGTACCTCAAAAGTGGTCGACAAAAATGAAAAAAAAATCAAACTTCAAACTTTATCCGGGAACTTGCTTCTCAAATGGCGCCCATGTCGTACGGCCTTTTTCGGAGAGTGGTTGGTCTTGCGCTGCTTCGTAGCGCTACAAGGTCTTTGCTACATACCTGTACCAACACAACATGTACTGCCTCAGTATGTATATTAAAAGATCTCCTTCTCTCTCTCTCTCTCTCTCTCTCTCTCTCTCTCCACCCCTTGCCCACCTCACTTTTTTTTCCATTCACTGCGAGCTATCTATGTACATGTACCTTACTGTCTGTGACATGAGCATTTTGATAACACTCTCCAAAGTTGGCCTTCGTTCGAAGATAGGGTAGCCTTTTGTATGTCAACCAGCTCTGGGGTTATTTCGGATCCCTTCGGATCCCATAAATACTCGGCGTGCTCGAAACATCGAGATCGACTTAAACTCTCTCTCTTTCTTTCAGATTTTGAAAGATATACCTGTCGCGTCAGCTACGTGGTAACCCTATATCATATGAGATGCACTGCTCAAACACGCTTAACACGCTAAAATGACGACACGGCATAAACAACTTTGAAGTCCCTTCTGTTTATTAATGTCTCTGACTATGATCTCAGCTTGGGATCACAATCACTAGCAATTAACACTCGTCGAAATTCCACTGTGGGTTTTACTGTTCGTCAACTTTGTGCGTATTACTGTGCGGTTCACTGTAGACAAATAATAACAATAACAATGTGTTAAATGCTGAACTTCCTAAATACACAAATTTACTGAAGTAACTAATAACATATACATACCTAAGTAAGATGATTATCGCTAATTACATGTCAAATCCTAACCTTATGTTTCCAATCATCACATACCAAGAGGACATATAAATACATACTTCATTCCAATATCAACTGATAGTATGTTATCGTAAGGCATATCTATATTCTTTGGAATATGTGTGTGACTGCACATAAACTGCATATTTAATACAGCTCAACCAACTGATATAGTGGATTATACTGATGATCAACATTAACAGAGAAATAATATTCATGGGCAATATATCCTGCTTAACTACTTAACGATATCAAATCACACCACAATAATGTGTTATAAACCTTGGGCTCATTAGCGCATTCTAACGCCCTGAATACATATTCATCACAACCCCTGTTATTTCAGTATCAAACTTCATCTATATACTGCTGTATTGTGACGTATACCATTACTACTACCTTAGAGTTACAATTAAACATGAACTATGCTCTAGATTTGTACAATTAAATATGATATACCACTAACTGATTTCTATACCAAATCTACCCAATCTTCATTATGCGTAAATATAACAGACTTAACATATTCTACTAATACATGCTAGCTTAGCCAAATAATGTGAATAACTGTTCAATATTTTACAACTTTATCCTAAATCATGTGTGATAAAGTAATGCTTGGCTCTGTAATAGCAATCTGCAGTTTGCAAGCACTTTATCTGATGAATTGATTCATGTGAGTCCTTTAATCTGGTATTTATGTTTATCATAATGCAGACATACATCAATAATGAGTACAGTAAATCATGACTGCACACGGTCAGGTGTCGATGTATTAACAAGGCTGATTCTTACAGCATTACTTTGCTTCATGGTAGACGGTATCTACTTGAGTTCAACAAGTTCATGAACATTCTCACTTCCAAACAGTTTTAATATAACAGTAACTTTAATACATGTATAACAAATAGAAATAAAAACAACATAAATTCTTATTCACCAACTGTTTGCAATCCTAGGGTTATGTTCAGTTCTCAAATCTGTGCAGAACTCAATTTTCCCTTTCTTCATCTTCCTCGGTCAGGTTTCTTCTGACCATATACTTTCAGTTTGCTTATTCAGCCAAATGGCAGGCACCGGAAAATACGCTTATTTTATTTTCAGCGAGGTAGTCGTGACCTTCACTTTACCTCTCGAACCGCGGAAAACGTCTCCTTTTCAAACTGCGATATCTTCATGAATATGCCATATTTTCGTACGCTTTCTTTTGTAACTGTATGTTGGAGGTCGAAATTTACCAAGCGTGAAAAAACATTTCACTAAAACAGGCAGAAAAATATCGCAAATTCGAGATAAATATGTGGTTCTAATAAAAATTTTAAAAATGAAAATAAACTCTATATTTCAATGTCAATCGCTTTAGAGCCCTTCACATTTAGAGGTCATCTGAAGCGGAATTTATTATACTTTATGGAGATACCATTATTTTTTACTCTCCCCCCATAGAAGGGTCAGGATCCAGCAAAACATCGACCATGTTCAAATCCAAAATGAGCGAGATGTGACGAAGTTGTGAACGATCCCAATCAGCCAATCATAGTACACGATAATAGCGAAATGCTACCAGCAATCCAAGGGTCGCGGACTATGATTGGCTGGTTAGGATCGCTCACAACTTCACCATGTCTCATGCAGTGTGGATTTGAACATGGTGGATATTTTGCTGGATCCTAACCCTTCTACAAGAAGAGGTTGACAAAAAATGGTATGATCACAAAGAACAATAAATTCCGCTTCAGATGATCTATAAGTGTTGGGGGCTCAAAAGCGATTGACATTGAAATATAGAGTTTATTTTCATTTTTCTTTTTTTAATTAGTACCACATATTTATCTCGAATTTGCAATATTTTTCTGCCTGTTTTAATTGAATGTTTTTTCATACTTGGTAAATTTCAACCTCCAACATACAGTTGCAAAAGAAAGTGTACAAAAATATGGTTTATTCATGGAGATATCGCAGTTTGAAAAGGAGACCTTTTTCGCGGCTCGAGAGGTCAAGTGAACTAGGTCACGACTACCGAGCTGAAAATAAAATCGCGTGTTTTCTGCTGCATGCGGACGAATATCGGTTGCGCAGTCCGTATGATTTCTGAAAATTCTCGTCACTTTGAAGACGAATAGCTCAAATGTTTTCTTTTTTACCCCAAACAAAACTGGAATCAAATTCTCCGCTAGAGTACTGGCTTTCCAAAGCTGTAACTGGTGTTGCGGTCCAATTTGTAGAAGGGTCAGGATCCAGCAAAGTCTGAGAGCTTACATATATATCGGTTGCGAAGTCCGTATGATTTCTGAAATCTCGCGTCACTTTGAAGACGAATAGTAGAAATGTTTTATTTTTGAGCCCAAACAATATTGGAATCAAAATCTCCGCTGAAGTATTGGCTTTTTAGAGCCGTAACTGTCTTTGCCGTACAATCCATAGAAGGGTCAGCATCAAGCAAGGTCTGAGAGCTTACATATTTCAAAAAAAAATTGAGGCCTGTTTTGAAAGCAAGTAACATAAAAATTCTTTGCGGATTTCGAAAAAAAATGAACAAATTTATTAAGAAACATATAATCTCAATCCCTGTCTAAAAAAATCCTGATTAGTATGCTTACAGAAGACACCAGCAAAAGATCTCGCGAGCATGTTGAATTCCTTCATAATCTAGGCGCAGCAAAATCTGCGCGTGAGATTTCGCGAGACGAAAAATAAAACGCTCACGATTTCTATAGAACGAGCGAGCGCTGCCGATTGACTGTATTGCCTGCCCCTCGCAAATTCCTTTTTTCTTTGTTAATTTGGACCCAACTTAGGGTAATGACCGCTAGCCACAATCGCTCCTTCACTAGCAATAGGGATTGCATAAACATTAGTCACGCACTCTGGGTTTATTCTATACACTTTCACTTTGGGTAAACTACCGTGTTTACCCACAGAAGTAAACAAGGTAATTTTCAAGGAATAGGCTATCTTGCCGTTCCAATACCTATAGTTAGTTGCAAAACTTACTGTAACTTCTCCACACTTGGCTCTTTTATCATTTCTGTCTCCATCTTTTCTCTCTATAACTACTTTGTAAGTAGTTCACAATACTCAATCACCACCCACCCTCTCCTTCCAACTCCATTTTATCAGTCCCATTTATTTCCGGACTAAAACACCGAAAACTAAAGCTAAAATAGTCTTGTGTAAGTGTTTCAAAATATAACAAACACCTCTCCTTTTTTTTTACCCACCTTATCCTTTCTTCACCCCATATGTGGGTCAATCCGAAAGAATACAGCCACATGGTGTTACCGAAAGTTGTAGTCTTTTTCTAAATATTATTTATTAGTACACTCTCACCATGGAAACATTCAAAGAACATTCAGTCGAAATTATGTAAATACCAAGGACAATCGAAGAAAATACTGTACAAGAACTTCCCTCACAATTGGAAACTGACTTTGACTTTGGAACATAAAGGGTTCGTTAATCCGAAAATGAGATACGGTGCGTTTCTTTGAATTTTGTCGGATCAAGGAACCCTATACACTGCTATATATTTTCCGAATAATGAGCGCTATTTCACTTTTAAACGTAATCTGTCTATACAGTGAAAATGTACAAAATGTACAACGAAACTATTACCTTTTCATGATATATGCATTCAAGATAAATGTGAAATTGTTCCAGGGAAAGATATATGGACGCTAAGGCACATAATTTAGAATTCCCTTCGTGCAAAGATTTTAAAAAAAGCTCATCCGAACAGACGAATGTTCCGTGATAAGATACATGATCTTTTTTGTTTTTAAAGGCAAATACGTACAATATTTTTCACCTTCAGAAACATGACACCACAAACATGACAAATATAAATTATGTTATCAATTGAGTGATTGTGGATGTGAAAGAAAAGATAGAGACAAACATGGGGGTGGTGTAGCATGTTTTTATCAAATTTGATTTTCAATATGTTAAAAATTCGATTCGGAAGATGATGATTTAGTATTAATGTGGTTTGAAATGAATGTCAAGTGCCCATTTTGTACTTCTTTAAATTATTTGAATATTCGGAAACCAAAGCAGATTTTGAATCTTCTCATTCTACTGTGGTAAGAACGTAATTATTGGAGACTTAAATTGTGATATGTTATCAAAGAAAAATCTTTCGAACAAAGCAAACACACTTTTCGACCTTTTGCAACTTTTACAGCTAATCAATAAGCCCATCCGTGTACCCTGATCAGCGATGCGATCTATAAAGGATGAGTTATTAGGAGCTACATGGGTGGGCTCATCCGATTAGTTGTTCTTTGAAGTCCGGAGTTCAGTCCGTAGGCTTCGGTGATCATGCAGTTGTGTCCGTCACCATACAAGCCTCAATTCCCAAGTTCGCACAAAAGACTCTATCCTTTCGCACCTTTTCAATTGCATTTCAATGAATAAAAGACCTTCCAACACAACACTTTTCTGAAATAGAATGGAGTACTTTCGTCGTGGATACTGAAAATGTTGACCAGATGTGGGACAATTTAAATTAGATTTTGTTGAGCTGAGCAATGAACATGCTCCCTCCATGACACTTCGAAAGAAACAAGAAGATTCCCCTGGATAACTAATGAATATATTCTTAGCAAGTGAGGGTTATCAAAATCACAAGACAGATTTGAGTTAAGATGCCATTATTTAAGGAATGTGAATAAGAACGATGCCGATGAATATAAGTCTTATTGGGATGAATATACTGATCTCAGGAATAAAGCGAGGTGCTCTCACATATTGTTTTATTTTTGGAAAATGGCCATTTTTTCAAGAGGATATGAATCACTTTACCTATGCATTTAATACATCATTAGAAACACGTTTTTACACACCTACCTCCATGAAAAAATTCTTTATCCAACACAGAAATAGAGCAATTTATGGAATCACACAGCACACAACATAATGGAAAGCACCATGCACGTGACGTCACAAAATTCAAATTTCAAACTCTCTTATCCTTCCAAAAATTCTTCAGGATTTTCATCAAACCTTCACTGATTATGATGCTTTCATGATTCTGCTTTTATTGAAACCAGCTTCAGGTTTATCTATCCCTTGAAAATCCCAGCAAAAAGTAGTCATCAGTTCGGTAGTAACAAGCATGGGACCAACGACAGTATCTGCGAAAAGTGTTCTTTTCTGTCAAATTGAGTCTAATGAACGTTACATTAATTAAGCTGCTTGAAGATACATGCAAATTGAAGATCCGTTGGTGCGGTCATTCATTCATACCCAAGCTAGATATCCGTGATAGCACTTTACCCTTTAATCCTTTATGAGCCAGACCAACTGTTCTATGGGATTTGTGTGTATTACCTGTGAAAACATACACATATGGAACATAAATGTTTAACATGTTTAATGTTAATTTGTAGTCTGTGACTGGTGCGATAATAACAGACAGCTAGTGGCACCGAAGAAGAACTATATATCACCTTCATTGCAATAAATGAATATTAAGTTTCTTTCTTCATTCTCCCTCAGACTTAAATCAACACCGACCCGAGCACCAAGGTTTCATACTTGTCGCAAACCATCACCCCATCTCTTCAACGTCAAGTCGAGGCGATACCCGAACGTCGCCGCACGGCGCGCAGTCATCGGGGAGACGGAGCCGAGGAGCATCCTGGGCCCAGCCGTACCCCTCCCCGCAAGCCACATCTGTCAGTAAATCCCTCCCGAACGAGCATGGTGGAGACGGTTCGAAACCCTATCGCATGGGGGGCAGACCGTCATTTCAGGCAAGTGCGGCGGAGATCCGACCCGACGTTGTGGGAGAGGTGGAAAGCGACGACATACGCTCGGCGAGGGATGTCTCAGCAACGCATCACTCGTGGAACAAATCCAACCGTTTAGCATGTCTAGACAACGGCGGCGTTTCGCTCTCCGCGCATCCAGGGTACTATGATACGATTGACGAGGAGGACATCGAGTTGGAGATGGGCGAGGAGAGACGTCATCAGCCGACCTCGAGTAATCATAAAGCCGCTGAACGTGATCAGCTACAAACGAAACACGAACACATCGTTGATTGGACAAAAGACGTAGCGTCGGCGCACGGCAATGTCTTCACCATCAGCAAAGGCGTTTCGAACCATGGATTTGTCTCGTCCCACGGAGACTTGATGGAGACGTCAAAAAGCTATGAAGATCAGAGAGACAGGGGAGAAAAAAGAAGGCATGAGTGTAAAATAGAAGAGGCGGAAAGGCCAGTGCAGTCAGGATTTTGCTCCTGGTAAGCATATGATGAATCGTTATAAACATGTATTTTATTTCGGTGAAGGTATAGAAATAGACAATATCATAAATATAAAACTCTGGTATTTACTAAGCTAATCAAAAGGCAACATAAATATGGTTGATTGGAGTTGACATGATTATTTTGGACAACTGAGTTTGTCGAGAGTGGGAGACTTTTATCAGGAACGTCTTCGATTACGCCGTATATGGTACTGCTCGATCTTGACTTGTTTGTCATGCTTATGGGATGACCTCCTCTTCGATTGCATAACTAGAACAAAACTTGTTGTTAATTAGAGATACGTGTTATTATCAAGCGCACATGCCATGATCGCAAACGGCCGTGCATCTCTCTGCGTGTATTCTGCGTTGGGTTTCGCAGACAATCCTTGCGTCAGACGCAAGGATGCGCGTGTATTTTCAGGCACATTCGTACTAGCACGCAGGATGACGCACGCAAGGGATCGCAGAAGTTTGCGCCCAATCTGCGGACACGCACGTACAAAAACACACACGGCCGTTTGTGACCATGGCATCAGATATGGCTGACCCCGCGGGCTTGTGATAATAGCATGATTTTTAAACCATCTTCTGTCAATAGTTTTAACAATGCTTTCAATAGTGGTTTATAAGTGTATGCTATTGTCAGTTCTGTTTAGTTTATGTTACTTGTATGTGTTTTTGTGTTGTTTATTACCTTATATTCATGATGTGTATCTATATAGTTTCTATAGAGTGACAATACAATGTCAAAATCACTTTCATTATCAGTACTCATAGTTATTGGATCTTTGGTTTGTGGAGAGTTACGTCCCAAGCGGTGTAAGAATTTTGGGGTAAAGACCCCAATGGCGCAGATAGGTATACCAGCAAAATGGGCGCGCACGCTTCGTTATTTCGTCCCCCAAATGCGCTAAGTACATTGTTTTACATACTACAGAGCAGGGAAGGTATATGTGTGTGTGTATGTGTGTGTGTGGGGGGGAGGGGGGGGGGCGGTCTTTTTCACCTGCCGACATAAGTATGTGTATAAGTATACTGACCATGCTGACAATCTAAGTCTTTTCGTAATGATATTCTATATATTTACAAATCGTACATTTGCGTGAAGCAAACGTGAATCTATTGAAAAAAATGTTGCACGGTTTAAAAGTTTAAACAAAAATCTAACACTTTTCGATAAAATGTATATTGTGATCATAATCCAAACAATGACGATTGGATTAACCTTATCGTGCAACTAACATTTATCAAACAACTGGGTGTTTTTAACTTTCAGGTATGCGCGATTCGTCTCTCGATTCCCCATCTTATTGTGTCTCTCTCTACTGTTGCTGACGATCGCAGCTGGCGCTGTTTCCTTCGTGCTCTTTGAAATACCAACCTTTGAGGACCCGCAAACGGTAAGCCAACATCAACGACTTGCATGTGTGTTTTTAATAGGCTTTTGGACCAACTATCTATGTCCATGATCTAGGCACTGTTCCAAAACAACACCAAGTGACCTTGTCGTTTAATGGACCAATGTTTTAAATCAAAGCTAACAAAATCTGATCTGGAATACAGAAAGATATTTAGCAAATTTCAGCCCTTGATCCATGCATGTTGTGGTGATACTTTGTTATCCGCATCCACATACACACAAGCAGAGTCACCGCCATTTCAAGAACATGCGTTCATCATGTGCAATATGTCATTGCAAGATGCTGCGTGATATCACCAGTATTGTCAATCCTTGCCCTCCCCCCGCCCCTCAAATGTAGAGACATGTCGAATTGGCTCCTCCCATTATCACCATTGCCATATCCTCATAATGCCTTCATATTCAGAAAATGATCATGAAAAAAAAAATCATTATATGACATTTAAAGGGATAGTTCACCCTGAAATTATTTCTTGTCTCAATAAAAGCAGAGACATGAAAGAAAAAAAAATATTAGTGAAAGTTTCATGAAAATCCGTCAAAGGATAATAAAGTTATGATTTTCTGACGTCACGTGTTAGGTGCTCTCCCTTATGTTGTAAACAAATCGAAAATGTGCATTTTCTAAAAAAAAAAAAAAAATGGATCCTTGTACCTGTACATTTGAAACATCATGAAAAATATGTTTTTACATACATACCTGTATGAGAAAAAATAATTCCGTTGTCAAAAAAAGAAAAAGAACCATTTATGTCACTATATAGTATACAACATTTAGGGAGAGCACCTCGCAATTCCAAAATCTAATAACTGTTTTTTCCTTTGACAGATTTTGGTCAAATCTTCACTATTATGTTTCTTTAATGTTTCTGCTTTTATTCAAATCAACTTATCTTCAGGGCGCACTGTCCGTTTAAAGCTGTGTCGCATTTAGTTAGTATGAAGCTAATTGGTCTAGGGTGGGGAGGGGGGGGGGTGGGAGGTTGGAGAAGCACATTGTACATGTATTCGATTTGAGCGGTGGGGATTGGAATATCTATTGGTACCTAGCAACTACGAAAAATATGACCCCGATTAGATTCTAACCGTTAACTGTAGGACATCAAACCAGATCGATGACTTAGAATATTTTGCACTAACCTCTGAACTCGAGCTGCTTCTTCGAGGTTCAACGTCAACCTACCTTGATAAACCTTGCATCATTATTCATATTCAATCATAATGGAGTACATCTTGAAGATTGTTTAAGATGCTTACTCGATATTCATGATACACCCGATTGGACTAATCCCAGGCGACATGTCTACTAAACGATCGATTACAGTATGCTTGTTTTGCTTATAGAAAGGTAGAGAGATTACCGAACCACCTTTTCCTTTCTGATTGCAGGGCTTTGAGTCGCGACATACGCAGATTCGTGGTCGCTTGACTGGTCTCTCGCTCTTCCTGGGAGCAGCCGACGACTTACAATTCCATACACTGCCATCGCTCTCCACAAGTGACACACCTACGGCGACGGGGCCGACGGCTACGACGATGAAGAGGAACCGCCGGGATGATTCGCAGGACGGGGCGGGCGATGACAATGCCAGATCGGCCTTCGATCTTGGTATATCGTCGATAGATGGCGCTGCGTCATTTCTCCCCTGCGTGCCATCTGGTAAATGTCGTTTGTGATGTATTTTCTCTTTAGATGAACATAGTCTATCAAACGTAGCCTATCAAACACACACACATATATATATATATATATATATATATATATATATATAGGTGAAGACAAACAAATTAAATGAAACGCCGGAGAAGATTTTTCTTCTCCGGCGTTTCATTTAATTTGTTTGTCTTCACCTAGTAATCAGCGCCATCGCAACCTCTATTCTTCTTATATATATATATATATATATATATATTTATTTATTTATTGTATTCACAAATCCAGCTACAAAACACTTGTCACCGAGTAGAACATTGAATGGAAAAAAAGTAAATTGAAAAAGCTAAGGACCCGTATTGCCCGCACCTATCAAATTTTGAATCTCATTCTGTTTTGCAGTTTTTTGAGAACATCCTTGTCAGTTTGCACAATCTATTGTATTTAGTCAACGTATAATAACCACATCCGTTATCCCTAACCCTTTATCCGTAAATAGGTATTTTGTTAATCAGCCATCTCCGTTTTACATTTTCTTTTATTATTCAGATACCTATGGAAGGAATTTCCGTCTTGTTTTCTCTGCCAAGGAGGCCGACTCAAGCATCTTGTCCGCCGCTGCCTTCAGGTCAATGTGTCGGCTCTACGACCAGTACATCCTAGGGAGCAACTCGAAGATCCCGGACAACCTCCGCTCCTGCGAGCCTGTGTCTCTCGGCCAGTACGCAGCGCTACTCCAGAACAAGAGGTCGTGCTCCGACGTTGACGATGACGATGTCGCCTACCTGTTGCGGCTACTCACTGAATGCGCCCCGCACTACGCGAATGGCACCCTTATCCGGGACTGCACGGATACCGTCTGCCCGTCCGTTCCGCGGAACTGCACGACCATAAATGCTGTGTACTACAGTTTCCTTAACCTTCTTCCCTCGGGGACTGCAGAATCCATGTCCGCAGGAGACACGACGGTGCCCTTTACCCTGATGATATCCCCTATATCTGGATACGGCGCCATTGCGCGTGATCTATACACAGAGAGTATGCAAGGCCGTGATGATATAGAGGATGACGTCATAAAGTTAGCTGCAGTAGGCGCGCAGTTCAAGTTTGATTTGTTCTCACAGTTTTTGATGTCGGACGTCTTATATATTGGCTGCGGCCTTGCTTGCATCCTGGTAATCATCTGGGTCTACACTGAGTCGCTTTTCATTACGCTCATGACAATCCTGGACATGGTCATGTCGCTAGTGCTGTCCTATTTTGTGTACATTGTGGTCCTCCGGCTTCCGTTCTTCCCGTTTGTCAACGTTCTGGCGGTGATCCTTGTCTTAGGTGTTGGTGCAGACGACGCATTTGTGTATCTCGACATCTGGCGCAGCATGCACCAGAAGTACGGTGATAGAGAAGGAAGCAGAATCATCATACTCCAGGAATCATTACGTCATGCGTCCATCACAATGTTTGTCACCAGCCTCACTACATCCTCCGCGCTTTTTTTCAGCATAACCAGCTCAATCACAGCTATCCGGTGCTTCGTTGTTTACGCTGGTTGCGCGATTCTCTTCAACTTCCTTTTCACCGTCACTTGGTTGCCCGCCATAGTGATTATTAAAGAAAGATACCTGTCCTGTACAAGCTGCAGTAAACAAACAGAAGATCAATGTGGGCTTCTCAAAAAAATTAAGGCACGTATCACCAAGTCAATCCGATATATGTTTGAAGAAATTTTTCCCAAGATCGTTTTTAAGCTCCGTTTCTTATGGCTCCTAATTTTTTCACTTCTAGGCATAGGTGGAGCTTATGCGATGTTCGTTAATCCGAAGCTAAAACTTCCCTCAAGACCACAGTTCCAAACTTTTGTTCTAGATGATTTTCTGGAACAGTACGACCAAATATTCATAAACAATTTTGATTTTGAGAAAGTTGTCCAGGAGAAAATGCCTATCAAAGTCTTGTGGGGTCTAGCCCCAATCGACAACGGTAATAGCTGGGATCCGTATGACACAGGAAGCATTGTACTCCATAAAAACTTCAACATGTCTGCAACGGAATCGCAGCGATGGTTGCTTCAGTTTTGCACTATAGTGAAAAATCAAACATTTTACTCAAATCCTGATAACATCCCTGACTTTTGTTTCATTGATATATTCAAAGACCTTATGATGGAAGGTCCATGCCTCAGCCCCTTGTTCAATACAGACGTGACGCCATGTTGCAACAACTCGGGGTTTCCGTACGAGCCGGATCTCTTCGATGAGTGCGCTGCGAAATTTACATCTCTTGCAGGATTGGAAGATTTTGTTCGTTTCGATGAGAATAATAGAATAGCTGGTCTGATGATATCATTTACAAGTACAACGCGATATTCTTTAAATTACCAGAGTATTGACACATTCTGGAAAACTTTGGACCATTGGAGTGCCGACCAGATGGCCAATGCGCCAGAATCTCTTTCCGAGGGTTGGTTTGTGAGCTTTAGTCAAAACCAGCTGTACTATTTTGACCTGCAGCAGAGTCTAGTTACAGGTTTCGCCTTCTCGATCGGAATGTCTCTTGGTGTAGCCGGCATTGTTGTGCTGCTGACCACCTGGAACATCCTCCTCACCCTCTACGCCATGTTGTCCATCTCTGGTACTGTGTTCGTGGTCATTGGTGGCCTCGTCCTGCTGGGCTGGGAGATGAACATCCTCGAGGCGACCATCATGTCCCTCTCTGTCGGGCTCTCCGTCGATTTCACCATCCACTACGGCGTGGCGTACCGCATTGCACCTACTGGTGACCGAGCCTCTAGGTCAGACTACGCTATGAAGCAGCTCACGGCAGCAATCACCACCGCCGCTTTCTCGACATTCGTCGCGGGTGCTTGCATGCTGCCCTCAACGGTAATCTCTTACTATCAACTCGGCGTCTTCTTGACGCTGGTTATGACTGTGAGCTGGGCCTATGGGACAGTCTTCTTCATGTCCCTCTGTATGGTGTTTGGCCCAGAGAAAGACGTTCATGAGTCTTCCACATCATCATGCTGTTGTTGCAAAAGTGAGAGGACCAGCTCTCGTACAGATGCAAAAGTAAATGCCTCCACTGCACCGAACTTGTACGTGTACTGATTACATAATGTTAGTAAGTAATCATGTATAATGACAAATTATATGTAATGTATGTTTTTAATAATGCAATATGTACTCGAAACCGGTATAAACAAACATCTCACTCATTATGACTCCATAAGCTTATTTATGATTATTTATTAATTAACAACAGTGGAGCAAGTAACGTGCATAATATGAATATTTTTTATGAAATATTACAATTATTGTTCTGAGGAGAGGTATAATTAACATTTAACATTAAATAAACATTAAATTTCAATGAAAACTGAAATCTTCGCAAATGTTCTCTTCCTACTACTTTCCCTGTCTCTATAAGTTATATCATGGATAATTTATTATGTGTTCTGTGTAAACTACGCAATGAAGACCTCTTTTAACATTTCCACGTTATTCTGTCATGTGGTTTTCACTTCCAGGGCAAAGCCGTTCTGCGTATATCTTTACTCCATTTGTTCTGTGACGTCATTTACCCATCTTCCGCTGTTGTACTTTAACCGACCAATCAACGTTTAATTAGTGCGAGGTGAGATTCAGCGTGGTCTCGAAAAGCCATAAAATAGTGCACACACAGAGGCCTACATATTGCTAGAAAATGAAGAACATTATTCAAATAAACCCTTAGAGTGCCAGTCAAAATGACGCTGTATGGGTTTTGCGTGTATTATTTATACATAATTTCACACGTAGCAGGCAATGTCACACTTCGCACGCAATAGGCATCATGCGAAGGGTACTCAGTATATTACCCATGGGCAGTACACAATGTATGTGTATGTGACTGTTATTCATGTTTTGATACAATTAATATTAATTGTAATTTGTTTACTTGCTTATTTGTAATTCATAAGTTTTCATCAAGTTTGTAAAAAAGAGCATTATTCATCCCTTTGAGACGATGTTTGTAGCCGCCACCAGGCATACATGATTGCGTTATGTCTATCTAGATGTTAGCATGTAAACAGGCGGCTTCTAAAGTATACATACAATTATATTTTTTGCTATTGAAATAGCAGTTTATCCGTATACTGATTGTAACACGTGTAACGTGGACTTGTGCTTATGGACACAAGGGAATACTTATTGTTATACTTCTGTAGACAAGACTTCTAGTTACTACGCGAGCCTTTTACTTATCTGACAGATCAATGTCTAACATTGAAGGAGTGATTATCACGATACTGACACTTTTCCTTTTCAATATTATCATTTTCAATATTTTCTTTTGAAAAAAGTGTGTTTCATATCATTATTACATAATAAAAATAGTGCACAATCTGTTTTAATAATAAATAACATTTAGAGAATAGTAACGATTTCGGTAACACATTATAGTTGTATTTTATCAGGATATTCGATCCACTTATCGGGTGAAGAAAGGAATAGGTAGAGCAAATACCTAAAAGGGTGTTTTACTATTTCCTGAATAGTATCTATTTGTAATCACTTATTGTTGAAACATTTGAAGAACAAATTATTTGTTTATCTTCGTCTCTTTTGATGAACACTGATGATCAGTCGTCGATCATATTTTGCATTGCAATGTAGTTATTCTCAGATTAGCTTCCATGCTTTTTTTTCTGGTTACCACTTCATCCTGTCAAAATGTAATAAAAATATCTTTATTTTCCTGTTCATAGAATTAAATTTTATCATCAGCATGTATATGTTTTGTGATGTTTTCTGATCAAAATAAAACATCAACTCTTACAGATCAACGACCCAAATGCTACATCATTCTTAATGCGTCAAAATCTGTTCAAAATAGTCCTTTCACCGACCACCTCGTTTCCAGGACAGTTTATTTTCTCTTCACGTCCCCATCTCGTTCCATGCACAGTGCGCTGCGGAACTTCATTACAATCGCGCCCTGACCCGTCAGCTTTGCATACCGAGCGCGTTCTTGCCAGTCCAGGCCAGTTCCATTCATAGTATGTGATATCCCAGTCACACCAAGTTAGTTCTCTGTGTTATTTAAAATGTTGTCGAACAGGTTCAAACTACAGGCAAACAGAGTGGACATAGTACCAACTTTTTGCGGTCTTCCTACGAACTTCATGAACGGGCTCGGACGGAAAGGTGCTGAAGAAATTTGGGCCTGCTCAGAATTTTCTTGCGGTCATCCCGTTATTCAATGAGACTGACTGACAACTTACGTTAACGAGATGAACGTACTACGAATGATAGTACGATTCCAAGACTTTTCTTATTTCCTTGTGGGGAGATGGCGGCCATGTTGAAACTTATGTGGCGACATTTTGTTCAGAATAATCACCAAGCATAAAAATTGACACCAAAATCATTCAAATCCACTCGAAAAGTGTAATTTAAAGGTCTAAATACTGAAAATACCCTGAGAACGACCATTTTGAAATGGTGGTCACTTTGGAACCAACGTAGTTCGCGTACCACCTAAAGAGTCTCGGCGGTATCACACTTTTAGCAGTAAGAACAGTTATTTGGTCAAGTACTTGTATTGATTGTATATCTATGAATTCAATAATGAGTATGATAACGTGCAACGCACACGCACTACGCATGGCGGACATATAAAAGTATGAGAGAGGGAGAGAGAGAAAGAAAGAGAGAGAGAGAGAGAGAGAAGACGACTCCGAAAATACTTCTTAAGTCACTACCACGGCATCTCTATATCATCTCACCTTTCTAAGAAGCTCCTGAAATGTGACCAATCAAAATCATAAAGGTGTTGTTTAAGAGAAAGAGAGAGAGAGAGAGCGACAGACAGAGACAGACAGAGAGACGGAGAGAGAATCTGACCAATCAGGGTGGAAAGCAAACATAAAGATGGTAATAAACTGGCATATCGTTCTGACGCAAAGTATATTTTCACAAAAGCCAGTGAAGCATCATACGCTTTCGGACACTTTTCTTCGTCGGGCAGGGGGAATAGTTTCGGAGATATTGCAGGTGTTCACGGCCAAAAGTTTTCGAAGCGTTGTGGACAGCTTTTATGGTCAAGACACCAGGCTAAGAGTAAGTATGTCATAAGACATTGAAAACTTGTGGACTTAAACATAGGCCTATCATTTAGAAGTGTAAGACTCTTTTTTCATATTAAACTACCCAGCCTCAGCCATATTTCTTGCATTATATCTAAACGGAATCGAAAGGATTCGACAAATTGGTATGACATTTTCGGGTGAGGTAGTCTTTCAAGCTGAATTTCAGTTGGGGATACAATTTACTAGTAACATTATCATTTAGAGGTTTTAATATTTGCTATGATTATTCATTCACAACATTATTTCAAAGAATACATGTAGATGCCACTGGATGTTCAAGACAAAACTTGTCCACCGACAGCACTTCTAGAACTAGCATGATTGCTTTAGGCATAACAATAACAGATTACCTAAGAAAATGTTTTTTTTTTGTCATGGACATTTCTTATCACCTTGAGTCGAGTCCTTGAAATCAGGTTTTAGGGGTAATACATTTCATATTACTTTCCCATCATACGGTACATGTGTGTGTATCAATGGAAAGTTTACTTATTATTCTTCCCAATGATTTGTTATTAGTAATGCTTATATAATCATAAATTGCTCAGTCCTGTTGAACATGCAACTTAAGAACAGGAAGATTGCATACTTCGTTGTTTTCAATAATGAGTTCAAAGTTGTTTGGATGATGGGTTGAGTGTGAATGATGTTGAAGGAAAATTGCGTGAAACTACACCTATGCGGACAAGCATTGTCATCCTTAAAGACGGTACTCTGAAATATATCATTCATTTAGCGGAGGTGTCGACTTTGGTTGATCGGCCTGTCTTTGACTTTTTCATAGTTTTTAACAGTTTCAATCAATTTCATCCGTAGTATTAATGTGGTACACCTGCGCGAAGTTGTCCAAATTGAGTTGGTCTTTAATATGAGATTCGACTTCAAACACCCAATGGGTAAACTGCACCTTTAACTCACACAAATACTGTCCAAGGCAAATTTCATATTCCAAACAAACACCCTTTCATGGCTTTTAACTTCACATGTGAGCACTGAACGTTATTAGACACATTTAATGCTTGAAAGAAGAAACGTGGTGGCGCTGACATTCATATATCATATGGCATGTCACGTGAGCACTGTTTGAAATACATTGCATCTTCGAGATAATGAGAAATGTGTTGGAAACAATCAATTTTGCGACATTGCACTTCCGATTTTAGCTTCATTCAGGAGTAGTGTACGTTGCATGATTGCATAAGCACTATAAATGCCATCTCCCTGTATCACGAAATAATTAAGTTTTACATCGTATCATTTTTTTTTATAGATAGTATGACGTTGAGTACAATCCCTCAAACTTGAATGGCAGACATCTTGTGAAGGGGTTATATTATTATTATATATAATATTATTGTATTATTCCTTATTGTCTTCATACCGGATTAATTGCCTCTCTTTACCTTTTCCTTGAATGTACTGTTGAAATGGCATAAACAATACCCTTGTGACTTTTGAAAAGTGACAATTTTGCCGTTAATGTGTGCTCACTCATGCATGACTGAGTAGATTAATGTTAGTCAATAAGTGAAGGTACAATCCTCTTAAGTAATGTTACTCAAAACCTCTTTGATAAAAATTTATGCTATTTTGCTTAGGGGGGACCTACTTTTTTGTTGTGTATAGAACAGCAGAAAAGGGTGAAGTATGGGGAAAATGGTATATAACATATGGGAGACTTTCTCACACGTGACGTCACAAAATGAAAACTTAAACAGATTATAACTTTCTTATCCTGTGACGGATTTTTGTCAAACCTTTAACTGTATGTTCCTTTTATGTCTTTCCTTCTATTAAAACCAATTTAACTTTAGTGTGGACTTCCCTTTATGCAATGCGATCCCTTAGACTACCTCAATATTGAGAAGGATATATCATAGTGTGACAGCAGTTAGATACATCACTCGTTTAACGTAATGTCTCGTGGATCAAAGTGGATTATGTCAAGGTGGATCATGTATTTCTAGCGGTAAATATAATCAAGGATGTTTAAGCACATGGATATACATCGCTTTGAACAAGGTTTGATGCCGCCATTACATATTCATGACAAGCAGGTACTCTCAACTATATGATGCATACGCGATTGCGTCACGTTCATCTGGATTTTATAATCATACACACTTTTTTTTATTTTATTTTATAGTCATACACTTCCTATACATGCATGCATTTCAGCTTTCCACGCTGAACCTTAAATTTTGTCACTAAGTGCTTGTTATGTAGTTAATAAGGACAAGCGAATCCGAAATTTGAAACTTTTGAGATGGAAATACTAGCTTGGGCGCGCCTGGGCACGTTTTTCATGTTGCTTGTCTGAAAGGGAAATATCTGAAAGTAACGTTTCATGCAATTTTTGAATGGAATATGATGCGGAACATTTTGAAATTGAGACTTTTATACTGCAACTTGATATCACTTTTAGAACCTTTTTACCATATTGTAACAATATTCCTCGATTGAATCTTCATAGATGCAGCGTAGGTATTACATGTCATAACTGCGCAAGCATATGGGGTGAGGATATTTCCCCAAATTCTTCTGTGCATCCGGTTTTGTTTATACGTCAAATCCCGGCAAAAAATATCTAGAGAATCGGCGGCTTCGAACATGGGAGAACAAAGAAAAAATCTTTGTAAAGCGTTCTTTTGTGACAAGAAGGAGAGTACAATGAATCTGCATTACTTAATCGGCAGCTGGATATCCAGTGGTGAAACATCCTTGATGTAATTAGTTTGTTCATTTAAACACTTCATTATTTCATATTATCATATGTAAATACACAAACATTCATGATGACATTTATCACTGTGTCTTTCTTTTTGAATAAGCTTGACATTTCTTACGCAACGGAAATATTTATTTTAACAGTCTAACGAGATGGATATGGTAGGTATCATGAAACAGAAACGACTTTTATAACATAAATAAAGTCGGTTTCGATTGTTGATGTGCTACCGCCGCATCTTTACATCGGCTATCTACACAAATTGTATAGAGCATTTTTTTTCTGGTGCATATTAAATTTATTATTTATATTCCTTTTCTAACAGAATCGTTGCAGCCATGGCGACTTGTCATCGGACCTGGAGGCTGCTCGTTATCCTCACCGCCATCTGCGTCGTACTGCATGCCATACCAGGGATCCAAGCGCAGCTAGATTGTCCTGATGATTGTCTGTGCCTTGGCCCAAGTTTCACCTGCCAGATATCCCCCAACGATGGACTGTCCCTAAACTCGCTACCCCCGGAGTTAGAGGCTCTCACGATAATGTCTGATGACACCACTAGTCTATCGGCAGACAACTTCACCGGATTTCCCAACTTGGTCACCCTGAATATCATTTCGCGTTCTCTCTCCAACATCGAACCAGGTACCTTTCGTCCTCTAGCTGATCTCATCGAACTTGGCATCTTTTCGGCGACAGGTTTGCAAGAAATTACCACAGACGTTGTCAGAGATCTTGTAAAGGTCGAGATTTTACGGATTGAGGGGACATCTGTGGAAAGTATTGAAGATGGCGCACTTCAAAATTTGCCAAATCTCCGCGAGCTTAGTCTTCAGGGGAGTAGACTCAACGCACTCACAAACAACACAGTGGCAGGATTAAATACCCTCACGTCTCTCAAACTTCAGGCAAATCTTATGCAATCTTTATCTCCTGATGCCTTAGTTGATCTCGATAATCTGTTGTCCCTGACGTTGCACAGTAATCGCCTGGAAAATCTGCCAAGCGATGTGTTTCGTGATCTGACCACCCTCGAAGAATTATATTTACAGAGTAATAACATTGGTAACTTAGACGTATCAATCTTCAATTCGCTTACGAGTCTTCGAATCCTGGATCTGTCTGACAACAATATCAATAATTTTACTCCTCTGCAGGAATTATTTAGTGGACTTTCTAAGCTGGAGGAGCTTGACCTGGCATCAAATTCCCTATCTTCGTTACCCGATCGGCTTTTCGAAGACCTTACAAGTCTCGGAAGTTTGAATTTAGAGAGCAATAACATTGTTGCACTGAGCAGTCTGGTTTTCGGAGCGAATACAAACATCCCGGATACAGCTGTCATTAATCTGCGCCTAAATCCTTTGGATTGCAACTGCGAGTTAAACTGGTTGATACCCAATGAAGGAAGCTCGTCCGCAACGTGTGCAAGTCCTGCAAGCCTAAGTGGCTCAATCGTCTCCTCACTCGACGCATCTGAGCTCAAGTGCATCACATACGGTGTCCAGGGACGGGACATTTTTCTAACTTGTCCCTCTGCATCCGATCCGGCTTGGCGAGTGTCCTGGTTGCTACCAAGCGGGCAGCTGTTAAGTGTCGGACAAGGCATAGAACAGTTTAACGTGACAGAGGAAGGGGAACTTCAGATCTTGAATGTGGCTACTGACGCAGAGGGAGATTATCGATGTTATGTGGTGGATATCAACCAAGTGATTATTGCGTCAGATCTCGTGACATTGATGATACTGCTCCCAGATAACGACACAACGACAACGTCTCCTTCTTCCTCGATGGTGACTGAGACTTCATCGAGACGAACGGATCCATCTTCAGAAGAAGGAACGACCAAGTCCCCAGTTACTGAACCTTCAACAACTCGCGGGTCTGAAACCATTGTTCTGTTGCCCAGCGAAGGCGGTGTGTTAGTGCTTCCTTTCCAGGTAACTGATGATGATTTTCTTATTCGTTGGATAACACCTGATGGTATGATCTTATTTCGTAATGATACAGCTGGATTATACACAGTCACTTCTTCCGGGAGCTTGGTTATATCCCTAATAACTAATGATAACGTTGGTACGTACGTAGTATCTGTTACTGATATGTCCGGCATTCATGTAGAATTTAGAGTTATTACCGTTCAACTAGCCCCGAACATCAGCATATCAACTGAATCCATTGTTTCTCGTGAAACAACTGATTCTGGGGTATCAGAGATTAACTTTACAAGAGAGCCTGCACGTAGCACAGGGAGATCCATCGTCGACACTGTCAGTTATACTGAAACCTCATCGTCAGCATCAACGACTTTTGGCACGACTCGGAACGTCGACACCGACGTATACCGAATTACTGTTTCAGCCGTGCAAAGAGTTGAATTATCTCCCCAATATCCCGACATGGAAGGACTCACTGTAACTTGGGTTACACCTCAAGGTGTCAGTCTTGTCGTCAATCAAACATCGGGTTCATTTTCAGTTTCCGAAGACGGTTTCCTTATCATTAACCCGCTCCTTGACTCTCACTTGGGGGTTTACACGGTTCTGATAACAGACATTGATGACGTTGTACTAGACCTGAATATCATCCACCTAGAGCGTGCTTTTCCGACGAGTGATACACCACTTCGTTCAACAGCTGATCCCATGACGTCAGAAATCATCGGCACGCTGGTTGACACCGAAGAAACGCCCACGACATTCCCGAGCTCCCCTGAAATGACCACCCAAATCGCTGAAGAGCCCACAACAATTAAACTTGTCACAGACAGGAATACATTCATTGTTCAGGTTGAGTTAGGAGTGCTAGTGATGTTGCTTTCACGATATTCTTTGGAAAGTGACTTTTCAGTATTTTGGGTAACGTCCGATGGCATTGGTCTTCCGCTAAATGCTACGAGCGGAGCGTATACTGTGCTCCCCGATGGGACACTCTCAATTCAAAATTTTAGCGACACGAATTTGGGTACATACATCGTAACTATAACAGATGGTCAAGGGAGGCTAGTCGATCAAAACGTTATTCTGGTAACACTATCGGTACCTACAACAATGACTAGCGAAGGGGTAACAAACATACCGTCAGACTTTACGACCCTAAATCTAGATCAGACCTCTGTTGCAATTACCAACGGGGTAACTTCAGGTCCGGAAACTGTTACCGGCACAGATAGTTTACTGACCAGCGAGATATCTGTGAGGCCAACAGACGCTAATGATCGTACAAGCCCAATTCCTGAAAGAAGCACCGTAACAGAAGAAGTGAATAAAACACCAACCCTCGAACCGACATCACTCCAACCGTCAACAAAAGTAGAAATTGTCGATCCGACCTCTGAGATGTTGCCTACGACGGTAGATCAAGATGTCTTTGACGTCACTCTGACACAGTTGATTAACGCAGTCTTAGCGCCACGTTACGCATTTAGCTCAGACATTAGCATCACATGGGTTACACCAGACGGAATTACCTTACAGATAGGAGAAAGCGAAGGTCCTTATAATGTTACGGAAGATGGGCGACTGGTTATAGAACCTATTGCAGGTACTTCTTTTGGAACGTATATTGTG
The DNA here is from genome assembly GCA_963669155.1 of Arbacia lixula. Taxonomy (NCBI): domain Eukaryota; kingdom Metazoa; phylum Echinodermata; class Echinoidea; order Arbacioida; family Arbaciidae; genus Arbacia; species Arbacia lixula. Next base: position 6,722,183 of record OZ022589.1, read on the forward strand.
TCTGTGGCAGATAATGACAACACATTGTTGGACCTGAATGTCATCAGAGTACAGTTTGAGGAGCCGATATCTACAATTGCAAACGAAGTGACGACAGGGCCGCAAGCTGTAACCGGTACAAATACTTTGCTGACCAGCGAGATAACTGTGAGGCCAACAGACGCTAATGATCGTACAAGCCCGATTCCTGAAAGAAGCACCGAAACAGAAGAAGTTAATAAAACACCCACACTCGGCCCGATATCTACAATTACCAATAGGGTAACTTCAGGTCCGGAAACTGTCACCGGCACAGATACTTTACTGACCAGCAAGATATCTGTGAGGCCAACAGACGCTAATGATCGCACAAGCCCAATTCCTGAAAGGAGCACCGTAACAGAAGAAGTTAATAAAACACCAACCCTCAAGCCGACATCACTCCAATCGTCAACAACAGTAGAAACTGTCGATCCGACCTCTGAGATGTTACCTACGACAGAAGATCAAGATATCTTTGACGTCATTCTGACGCAGCTTGTTAACGTAGTGTTGGCACCACGTTATGCTTTTAGCGCAGACATACGTATCACATGGATTACACCAGACGGAATTACCTTGCAAATAGGAGAAAGCGACGGTCCTTATAATGTTACGGAAGATGGGAGACTGATTATAGAACCAATTGCAGATACTTCTTTGGGAACGTATATTGTGTCTGTGGCAGATAGGGATAACACATTGTTGGACCTGAATGTCATCAGAGTCCAGTTTGAGGAGCCGATATCTACAATTGCCAACGAAGTGACGACAGGGCCGCAAGCTGTAACCGGGACAGATAGTCTACTGACTAGCGAGATATCTGTGAAGCCAACAGGCTCTTCTGATCTTACAAGTCCGATATCTGACGAAATTACTGTTACAGAAGACGTAAATAAAACACCCACACTCGGCCCAATATCTACAATTACCAATAGGGTAACTTCTGGTCCGGAAACTGTTACCGGCACAGATAGTTTACTGACCAGCGAGATATCTATGAGGCCAACAGACGCTAATGATCGTACAAGCCGAATTCCTGAAAGAAGCACCGTAACAGAAGAAGTGAATAAAACACCCACCCTCGAGCCGACATCACTCCAATCGTCAACAAAAGTAGAAACTGTCGATCCAACCTCTGAGAAGTTACCTACGACAGAAGATCAAGATATATTTGACGTCACTCTGACGCAGTTGGTTAACGCAGTCTTAGCGCCACGTTACGCATCTACCGCAGACATACGTATAACATGGTTTACACCAGACGGAATTTCCTTACAAATAGGAGAAAGCAACGGTCCTTATAATGTTACGGAAGATGGGAGACTGATTATAGAACCAATTGCAGATATTTCATTGGGAACGTATATCGTTTCTGTGGCAGATATTGACAATACACTTTTAGACTTGAATGTAATCAGAGTACGATTTGAGGAGCTGATATCTACAATTAGCGACGAAGTGACGTCAGGGCCGCAAACTGTAACCATGACAGATAGTCTACTGACCACCGAGGTATCTGTGAAGCCAACAGGTTCTTCTGATCTTACAAGTCTGATTTTTGACCAAAGCACTGTTACAGAAGACGTAAATAAAACACCCACACTCGGCCCGATATCTACAATTACCAATGGGGTAACTTCAGGTCCGGAAACTGTTACCGGCACAGAAAGCTCACTAACCAGCGAGATATCTGTGAGGCCAACAGACGCTAATGATCGTACAAGCCCAATTCCTGAAAGAAGCACCGTAACAGAAGAAGTGAATAAAACACCAAACCTCGAGCCGACATCACTCCAACCGTCGACAAAAGTAGAATCTGTTGATCCGACCTCTGAGATGTTGCCTTCGACGGAAGATCAAGATGTCTTTGACGTCACTCTGACGCAGTTGGTTAACGTAGTGTTAGCGCCACGTTACGCATTTAGCGAGGACATCAGTATCACATGGGTAACACCAGACGGGGTTACTTTACAAGCAGGAGAAAGCAACGGTCGTTATAACGTCACGGATGATGGGCAATTGATTATAGACCCCATTGATGTTGCTGCCTTAGGTACATTCACTGTCTCAGTGACGAGTATGAATGGCGTTCTTCTAGATTTGAATGTCATCCGAGTACAATTTGAAGAATTCACAAGTACCATCACTAATACAGCAACGTTGGGCTTTGAGACGGTTACGGGTACAGATACCGTTCTTACAACTGAGATGTCCGGAGCTCCAACGATCATATCTGGTCTCACAAGTCCTGTTCCAGAAGTAAGTCCCTTAACCGCCGTTTCCGTAGAGCAGACCTCTAGGTTGACGACAGGCTCTGGTAAGCCTACAGTTACAGGGACCATTTCCATGACGGATGGACCAACAATGTCAATTTCAACAATAACCGACCAAACTGAAAGCCCATCAGAGAGTGCGAGTACCGGCGCAACCGAAGTGTCAACAGTAGGACTCTCGACGATATCAATGGCTTCCCAGGGTACATCAGCTACGGCACTTAACACCCAAGATCCACTAACTACTGGTGTTGCATCGACAATGAATATGAAGACGGAACGACGTACATCGGCTGTTACCGAACAATTCACGTCAACAAACGCACTATCTTCTACCAATGGCATTCCTTCTGAGCAAGCCGAGACAACTTCGAGGCGTGTCCCTACAGAGCCAGGCCGGTCCACTGACGAGACAATGACCCGTCTAGTGACGGAAGCTAGGGCGACCATGGAAGTAACACCTGACCGATCCCTTCCGGGATACCTCATACCACTAGTCGTCGCGATAGCCCTAGTTGGAGTGGCCTTCCTCCTGATTCTTTTAGCGGTGAGTCTCACTACCTGTGGAATCGAACGAAACTACGGCGTTTCCGACGAAGAGGCCCCGAAAGATTCCAATGGGGATGCGCGAGCGGGGAAACAGGATCAGGAAGTCCAATACGATGGCGTGAACGAAGGGTTCCAGCCAGAGGGGAACATGTACACTATTCCCCTGCAGCCGACGGCTCCCCCTGGACCTGCGAACGGCTCGCGATTGGTGTCGATAGTGGACGAGAACGGAGGCGCAAGTAGTAAGGTGTACTTCGCGGATACCTCTGCCCAAAGTGCGGATACCATTCCGACCGATGAAATGTTTTATTATTGATGGCAACATGTTTTCAAACTGATGTCTATATCGTGTCAAGGCGTTAGTCAAAATTCCTATCACGCTGAAAACCTTAATTCAGTGCAAATCATACTGCACAACACCAGTTATTTCTACTAACAGAAATCAAATAGGTTCATTGCAACGTTTCAAATTACAATGAACATCCTAGTCAGGAAGATGCCCTATGTGAGTAATTGAAGTAATATTCCCCAAGGAGTGATTCTTTCACAAGCATACACGTATCTAATGCGATAAAGCAAACATTATACGAATATATGTATATTTATAAACAATAATATGTTACCCAGCTTGGTTCTTTTAATACCCACGTCAAGAGCAGTTTGTAATTATGTATGTTTATGTATGACTTACACTATACGGAGGATCGATACTATTTATACCAATGAACGACGCATTAAAATCATATGCCACAAAAAGAGGCAAATTATTTATTGCACATAGAACACATCCATTTTCATGGTGGTGTTGACAGGTTCTTCACTGTCATGTAAGAAATATATATACATGTATATTTTTTTAGCGAGCTATATCACGTTCTTATTGAATTAGGTGTAGTTGATTGCTGAATTTACTGTTTAGCCACTGCTTCATGTGCTCTTCCTCATTATGACTATCATATACATCCCAATTTTTACATGCCTATGTTACTAGACCTACTACTACTACTACTACTACTACTACTACTACTACTTATTATGATACTGTTTCCATGATTACTACGCACATTACTTCCAATAATTGTGTTACTATAACTAGTAGTTCAAGTACGAGTACTAATAATAGTATACGACCATTATACATACATGTTGTTTTCACCGACAAAACTACTTTAACATTAATTCGTGTTATGCAAGAGATTGTCATCTAGTCGATAGTAGTTGAATAAATATTTACTTTGCTGCATTATATGTGTAACGATATTGTACCTTTGAGACACTGTTGAAATAGCAATGTTCTACAAATATTTCATGGTCATGAGGGGTCTTATGAAAGATATTATCTACTGAGGTGACGTGGAGGGAGAAGCGAACTATTTTCACAAGTCCGAAGGTCGAGAAAAACCATGAAACTGGCAACTCCGCCCTCCAGTTCACCGAGGGGACTTTTAGATTCCACAAAGATCCCGAATAAGATCATAAAATAATTGTTTTATATCCTTCATTAATATATTCTTTGTCATGGGCCCTTATTATAGACCATGTTGTAGTGCCCATGCTCTAACCTCTACCACGTTAGTTGTAAATTCGGAGGAGCCATTCATTTATTTTTTATTTCCTGCGTCTTGGTCAAATGAACGGTAATGTGCCGCAACACAACAGGATTTCCCCGGAATGCGACCCATTATTTTTCGCTCAAATGCAAAAAAGTTGCTGGAAATAAATGTATCGCTTAGATTTTGCATATCGCGCATTCAAAATCGATTAACCGATATCCAGACAGAGAGAATTTTTTTGATGACGTCACAAATTTTGTTTCCCACGTATGACGTCAAAAACTAATAATTTTCTTCCCTTAGAGGTTCTTTCGCTCTTTCAGAATTAGGTAAACTATTGGTGGTCACGTGACACAGTATTAACCAATCAGCGAACTGGAATATATTAATGAGGGATATAAACAATTACATATAACAATTACATGTTTGTAACAACGTATCATTCACATACATTCGAATTACAATTCATGTAAAAACAACGCTGAATTAGGCCGTACAAAGCTACAATGTGATATTCTTTTTTTTTAATCGTATTTTACCCCTTCCATTTAGGTTTAGTGCATTATTCAATATGTTCTGTATGTTCTGTAACACAGCTTACATAACTATGCGCTGTAACTGTATGAAATATAATACTAGTATGTTATTTGAAATCCATTCAAGGCAGCTGAAATGATTTACGCCATACGAGAGTTATAGTGTGATGTTCTTGACAAGTATTGTTGCCCTCTCAAACAATGTTCATCGTTTTGCCCGACAAAACCTACCATACAATCGTTGTAACTTTACGTGGTGTGTACTAAAATTGTGTGATGCCATAGCCATTATCTGTTGATTATACAGAGTCTTGGGAGTAACATTATTACTAATGAGAATTAGCTTGACTAATTCGTGTAAAATGAGGAGTTTGTGAACACTTCCTTAGGGCAAAAGAAAACAAGATTCATTACATCAAAGGCCGCTGAAGAACCTGCTATATACTGTGTTCATGGTAATTACAAAATATTTGAGGAGAAATTTTGAATGGCCCTGAAACCAGAAAATAAACTCTGTTGATTGTTATAAGGTCTTGGTAAATTGTATACGCGTTGATGAACAAGTATTCAGATTAATTCCTCGTTGTTCATTAACAAAAAAATGAATATACCATGTAGAGTAACCATACATTATACAATAAAGATGATGGTAAGTGTATGAAGTGCAAATGTAACATGAAATCCATAAATGTTGTTGCAATGTAAATGTTTCATGCAGCGTACTGTGGTGGATATTTATGTATTTCTGATTCTAACATATCTTGAAGATGTAATGATATTATTATAATACTTTTACATTATGTTTGTTGAGATGTTCTGTGGCGTAGAATAAGGAGACTGACACTCCCATAGCGCAAACTATAGAGTAAATATAGACACAATGACCAATAAAAGGTAAGCATCTCTTAAGCGTATGCAATATTGAATGAAATTCTTTCTTTTGATTAGTGTCAATAGTGCTGTCTTTCTTGACTAAACACGCCGTGGCAGTGACAATGCGAAGGCTGCTCGAGTATTTGTCCGCTATAAATATATCAAGGGCCCAACCCCTGAATCTTGACAACGGGAGCGGTTATAACACATTTACAAGCACGCCTGGCGTCAACATAACCGAGGATTTAAAGGGGAAGGAATCCCTCAAAACAAGTTTATTTTATTTTATTTTTGCAGACATAATCAAACCATAATAATTCGTTCAATCTTTATACGAACCTGCATAACATCAAACAAAACAAGTTCAGCAAACATGAGGTGTTGAGAGTAACACAGAATAAAAAAGGTGTGAAAAAACAAACTTTGAATACTTCTGAAATATGATTAAAAATAAGTTGGAACTCGAGTCAAGACATTGACAAAGTCAAAAATATCATTTTTTTCTTGAACCAGGTTTCGGGATATTTCATCAACCATCATATTTGTAGTAATCCTGTAAATGTTTAATTAGATTTTCACTCGTTTGGACATAAAAAATGTGTGTTCATTAATTCCGCCGGCTGTGGCATGCTATTTATTTTTTTGCGTAGATAAATAAAATGAATTGAATGTAATAAAATAAATATAGAAAATTTACTCTTAGTTGCTTTTTTTTTTCTCTCCCCCACTATTTCTTGGTGTGCGTGTGTGTGGAGGGATACATTAATATAGAGAAAAATGAAATGTAAGATCTGAAAAATATTGAGCAGAGCTGTTGCATCAGGGACACGTGAAAGAAGAGATGATATCAAAGAGAGAAAATAGACGAATGACAACAGCAAGCACGGATGAGAAGGAGAGAGAGAGAGAGAGGGGAGGGGAAGACGTTAATAGATATAAAGAGAAAGAGAGAAAGAGAGAGAGAGAGAGAGAGAGAGAGAGAGAGAGAGAGAGAAATGTGTGTGTGGATAGGAAGGAAGGTGACGATATAAACATTATTCGGGGAGGCAGATATATATCAAAAAGACAAACAAAGACAGATAGAGAGATGGGGTGGGGAATGAGGAACAGAGAGAGAGAGAGAGGGGGAGAGAGATAAAAAGACAAAGAGAGCGAGAGAGAGAGAGAGAGAGAGAGAGAGAGAAAGAGAGAGAGAGGGAGAAAGATAACGATAGGAACAGTATTCAGGGAGTAAAATAAATATCAAAAAGAAAGAGACAGAGACATAATTATATAAAAATGAGGAGAATGTAGGCGGGAGACCATAACGCGTTAGAAGGGAGGAATAAAAAGGAACAAAAAATGGATGAATCCTCGGAGACGAACAAGCAAATATAGAGGCCAGTTCATTGTCCTTTCTCCATTTCAGACACCTCTTAAAAACGAACCTTGACCATTATGTAAAGAGAAGAATTTGTTTTTTTAAGCACTTACGTATATTTGAATATAGTTATATTGGACAAAAAAAAAGAAAAACCTGACTATTGTGGCTGGTTGTTCTTCAAAATTATTTGGTGTATTTCGATCAATACTTTGCTCACCCAAAATAACTTGTGCTTTCGAGATTATTATTGCTCATTGGCGTTGTAAACCAGATGAAGTATTACAAGCATACACATCATCAAACACAAATCACACACGCACTCACACACACACACACACACACTCACACACAAACACACACACACACACTCACACACCCACACACTCACACACACTCACACACTCACACACACTCACACACACTCACACACACTCACACACAAAAACACACACACACACTCACGCACACAAACACACACGCACACACACACACTCACACACAAACACACACACACTCACACACAAACACACACGCACACACACACACACAAACACACACACACACACACACACACTCACATATACATAAGATACAAACCCGTACACAAAGTAGTAATTGTCCAGAAACACAGAACACGTTTGTTAAAAAACGCGTTTAACCTACTGTATGTTATCATCTCTGTATCTCGTATGTTTACAGTATTAAAGGGAAAGTCCACCCTGATTTTAATGAAAGCAAACACATTTTGACGGAAATCAAAGATAAGATTAAAAGGATAAGAAAGTTGAGATTTGTTTTAAAGTTTTGATTTTGTGACGCGAGGTGCTCACTCATTTGTTGTGTAGTGTATGATTTCATGAATTGCTCTTTTACTATTTTTGATGAAGATTTTTCGTCTTCACATTGGCATGTGTGCAAAACGTGTTTCTAATGATGTTTCGCATGCACAGGTAAAATGACGCAAATCGTGACGTCACAGAATCAAGACTCCAAACAATCGTAATTTTCTCATCCTTCGACGGATTTTCATCAAACCTTGACTAGTACGTTTTTTCAGGTTTCTGTCTTTTTTTAAAACCAAGTTAATTTCAGGGTAGGCTCTCCCTTTAACTATAACTGCTTTAAAGGGTTACTAAATTCGAAAAATAAGTTCCCACTAATCTATGTAAAATTACCCACTAAAAACGAATTTCAAAATTGTTTGCCGCAATAAAGTCTCATTTTGACGAAAATTTGAAAAAAAAACCCGCATGCTTCCAGTGACGTCAGAAAAGTCAAAATGCCATAAATGCCAACGGCGTGAATAAAATATTTTATTCACGCCCTTTAAGCAATACGTTACCAATGGGAACCCCAAAACTTGTCCGAATAGCAACAACTAATAGATTCAAAGTCCATTCCATCCATTGAATCTGAATGACAAGTTACAGGTGAATTAGGTGGAAAGTTGTGAATACATTACGAAAGTGGTCTATTGTTGACTTCCGTACAATGTATGGCATTTTGACTTCTCTTACTTCACTGGAGGCGTGCGATTTTTTTTTTTTAATTTTCGTCACAATGAGACTTTTTTGCGGCAAACAAATGTGAAATTCGTTTTTACTGGATAATTTTGCATAGATTAGTGGGAACTTGTTTTTGTAATTTAGTAACCCTTCAACTGTCTAAGCTCATGTTGTTGCACTGTCTAACTCGGGCGACCACATAACTACAAGCTGACGGTTGCCTCAATAACGACGTGTCACCAGCGTTTGCTACCTTTATTGTGCTTTACCTCGTCTTTTATTTCGTATTTAGTTCTTTGCTTATCATGTGTATGTCCGTCTCTACAGGGTGAGTCAGAAAAAATGTTACACTTTTAAATGATGTACTTTGTAAAGAAATTGTGGGATTCAGAGAGAATTTCTAGCATGTATGGATAGAGTAAATATTCCATTATTAGTTGGTAAAACCTGTTTCAGTGTTGATGTTATGGTTGATGTACAACATCCATTGTTTGAAAGAGTGTCAAAACCCACTTGCGTCAAGCTTATTGTGTAGTGGAATCCAAAGCAGGCAAGGCATTGTTGAAATTGGTGCAAATCGGTTTTCACCCAGCCCCATTATTTAGTTCCTATCTAATAAATTCATTATTGATACCCCACACATATGGTATAAAATAAGACTGGAAGAGTTGCTCTACCTGACACTGGTACAAAAATTATGATTAATTCTTGTATTTCTAATATGAGCATGTAAGAAAGTGCAACCCTTTTTCTGACTCACCCTGTATTGTAATCGCACTTAACCCCATCAGTAGCATGGGTGCATGTAATGTGCAACAAGCAAATGGGCTTTTCCTGGCTTGGTACTCAGTGGGTTAATTTTATTCATTTATTAATTTTATTTAAATATTTTTCATTTTGGGACCATATAACCTACCTGCTCATCTCTGAATAGGTACTATCGCAGGTCATATTTTTTCAGTCTATTGCACTGTGTGTACACCTCGACGAGCATTCATTGTTGTTGCTATAATGGGTGTTATTATGTTAACATTGGTACATGTGACTTCACGTGAATTAGGAACAAAAACTTGAACCTGATCTTGATATGCGTTACAAGGTGTTATTAAAAGTTGTGCCCCTTGATCATAGCCAAACCTCCTTAACCATGTTGATTCGGGACTTAAGCACACATTACACTCCCCAAGCTGGTTGGTCATCGCCTATGTTCACGGCGCGCCTAATTGTACTTATCGTGCTCTCCCACAATATAACCACAAAATCACCACACCTAAATACGCCCATAACAGACACAACACCAATCTTACTACATGCTGGACTGTGTTTGTACTTCGTAAACACACACTTCATTTCAAATATTGAAGCACTTTTTTTTGTAAAGGCGGATGAGTTTAAGAAAATATTTATTAAACCTCTGTATCCTCGCATGACATGTTTACACCTTGAACACACACAGACCAAACGGAACAGAATTATGTACGGTACTTAGAGGGTTAGGTCCACTTGAGCATGTGAATATGACATAAAAATGAAAGGTGTCATGAGCATGTCAATTTGCACAAATCAGAATTTCTGATGGGCGATTATTGAATATATCGCAATATGTGTAGAGACAGGCGTGACCTGATATTTGATTTGAGGTACACCTACACCTGAGGGAGTGATAGGGGTCGGAATGTACTCTATTTACATATAATGTAACTCGAAACACACGTAGGGGACATGACTTCAATCAACTTATCAACGGAAGACTTGCTTTGTTTAATTAAACAAACAATAAGGAGTTGGGAGATAAGATAGGCGGGGCGAGAAGAGATGAACTGCACAAGAGCGAAGTGAACGTGGTGAAGGGAGGACCTGATGTGTAGCCGCCTTTAAAGGGATAGTTCACCCTGGTATTATTTCAGTTTCAATAAAAGGAACATATTAGTGAAGGCTTGACAAAGTCAGTCAAAGGATGAGAAAGTTATTTGATTTTCAAGTTTTGATTTTGTGACGTTACATGCGCAGCGCTCTCTCATATATTGTGTACTACTTTCTCAATAAATTGCCTTTTTTAAACTGTTTTTGATTAGGAATATTAGGAATACATTCTTTTCATAGCGATATATGTGTAAAAAATCTGTGTCTAATGATAATCTTAAACGCACAGGTGATATAGTAAATATCCTTTTGAGAAAACTGACATATTACAAAAAAATTGTAAACAACATATGGGAGAGCACCTTGCAAGTGACGTCACAAAATCAAAACTTGAAAATGAAATAACTTTCTTTTCCTTAACCGAATTTCGTCAAACCTTCACTCATATGTTTCTTTCATGTATCTCTTTTATTGAAACCAAAATAAATTCAGGGTGAACTATCCCTTTAACAGTCTTGTGTGCCAGGTAAAACACTGATCAATGGCATTTTTACGTATTACTTGTACAAAAGGCGTTAATGGCGCAAACAGATTTAATACGAATGTTTTTGTAAGAGAGTATGAGAGCAAGAAAAAAAGGAGAGAGAGATATATAAAGAGAGTCCGGGATAGACGCGATGTAAAGAGATATACCTACGGACAAACAGGTCACGTTGCCATAACTGATAATGTAAAGGCCATTTTATATCAGGATCAGTTGATAGATCCCTTCTTCATATCGTAAGGAAATTACTACTTTAATATGTAGGTCACATAATACGTAGACAAGACACACGGCGTAGAATTCATAGTACAGGTGAAATACTTTGCCATATGTTCATTTGGCATACGTGTAATTCCACTCATCTGTATCCGTCGTAGCATAACTGTCAGTTTTAGATTGTCATATCATTAAGTGTTAGTATTGTTTAACAATCATTCCAAATCATTCACCTTATCAGAAATACCAGTAGAGATGCACAGCGTAAAGTATGGATGTCCTACCAAGTATTACGTTAGAGCCGGACAGCTGGTCAAAGTTCTGCAGTTGCCAGGCTGGTAATCAGAAGACGTTCACGTGAGTCCATTACCACGGCTTGGGGTTAATAAAACGTATTGTGTTTTATAAGATCCTTTTGTTGACATCCCAATGTCTAAGAAATGCTGCCCCTATCTATTTCCATGCACCCACTAGATGCACTAAATTTAAGATCAAAATGATGAATCACTTTTAACAGTACCTTCAGCTAAAACACTACGTTGTGTTTCACGATCTTCCAGACAGCATCCCCTTATATTTGGAACAATTTACCTGAATGTGTTAAACAAGCAGACTCAACATAGAAAGTTAGGTCTATGTTAAAAAAAAAGAACCTTTTCATCCAATAGTGATTATTTTCTTTTGATCAAATCAATGCTGAACGTATTACTGTAACTATCTTTTCCCTTCTATACCTTATCTACCTTCATTTTTAGCCCATAGAGACTCTTGTGATTTGAGTTTGATAAGAATTGTACATTATATAAGTGTTTTCCGAAGGAATGATGCGTCATCTATTCTCATACTAGCATCATCCTGAAAGCGATGTGGTGAAGAGTTAGTTATCTCTCATGGTTCCATGTGAAGTGGAACATGTCCAGATGGTAAATCCCTAATTTACGTGACTCAGACAAGCAATTCAGCCCTACTACGACAAAAGGAAGCAAGTGACAAATCACTCAAATTTAAGTTATTGGTACCTTTAGATTGCGCTTATCATTTCCTACATGCTGGCAAAATCTGGAGAAGAAATATTCATCTTGTTGTGAGATATTTAATCTAACATAATTTGCGTTGTTGCATTAATGCCAATTCAAATGAAACACACATTTTGGCCATTTACATGAAAAGTCCCTTTGTTAGTTGCTTATTTCTCTTGTCATAAAGTAGGAAAGAATAACTATAGGGGAAGAGGTTGGCTACCCTCTTAACAAAATTAACTTCTAGTAAAATTCGGTGTCTGACTTTGATTCTTCTTTTGTGGGTATTGTCGCAGTGACAGTGCATGCCTTGCGTGAAAGTCAATGGTTTAATGTTCGTTTCCACTTAATGATATTGATGGATATGATTTGTTTGAATGATAGTTAGGTGGTAATTGCTGATGTAAAAGTACATCATAAAATCACTCTATGTATAGATGAGTTTGGCATGGAATAAAGTGCATGTGACGTACAGCGGCAGGTCACTGTAATTGGCTTAAACAATTTACACTCTTAAGTAAGTATTTTCTAACTAGCCTACAACAATCCAGAATTTTACTTTCCAAATAAGGTGTAATTCATTCATAACTAAATAGAGTCGACTAGCTTTTGTACTATAAGCCTCTCACTGCAGCTCATCTAAATTTCTTGCTCAATCATGATATAAATAACCAAACCGTATACCGCCCTCTCTTGGTGACAACTCATACCGTTTTATTCCACGGGTACGCTGCACTTGAAGAAAAGTACTGCGGAAAAATCATTACCGTTGGCATGAAGATGTGTAGTAAGCCAAAGCGGTTTACAAGGTCTGATAATGTAAGGGTTAATAAGTTGCGCTTATAAGTCAACGCTCAGAAACAAACAGATTTCCCCCTGTAAGATCAAAAAGATCCATGCCTTATCGTGTTTGCTTGGGGAAAATCGAAGGGAAAAAAGGCGCTCGTCAGTTGTTCGTGGTTTGAGTAAGGTCTGCGTGAGAGATAACGGTCAATGTGATTTGTAAGAAATAAACTTGTTGTTTTAGACCCGTTGAACACTTCCAGTGGTTAATATTATGTGATGTTGGGAACAGCAAGCGGAGAGGGGGGGGGGGCGGAATATAAAGTTGGCATAATCGGAAATGATGTTTAATAAACCACAAATATAAATAAAACAGACTTACTAATCCTTTATTTTCATTTATTTTTCCATCTGTCTACTCTTGTGGTTTTGTCTTTGCGTGTTTCTCCCCCCATCTCTCTCTCTTTCCCCTTCTCCCGCTCTCTTCCTCTCTCTATTTCTCTCTCTATCTCTCCCTCTCTCTCCTTTCATCCATCTCTATTTCTTTCTTTCTTTATATCTCTCTCTTTTGCTTTTTCTCTTTCTCTCTCTCTCACACTCCATCTTCCTCTCTCTCCCACCTCTCTCTCTTTCCGTCTCTCTCTCCCTCCCTCTCTCTCCTTTCCTCCTCAATTTCTTTCTTTATCTCTCTCTCTGTCGCTTTCTATCTCTCTCTCCCTCTCTCTCTCTCCCTCTCTCTCTCTGCCTCTTTCCCCCTCGCCCTCTTTCTTATTTCTCTCTTTATCTCTCCGTCGCTCTCTCTCTCTCTCTCTCTCTCTCTCTCTCTCCCTCTCTCTCTCTCTCTCCCCCCTCTCCCCCCTCTCTCTCTGTGTTTGCCTGTAAATCTCTGTCTCTTTTGTCTTTTATGAAATATTTAGAATGAGTCATCGTATAAAAAAACCAGTCAAATAGGAATTAACAATAAGGGTGAAGTAATTCGTCCTCTGACACTCAAATTTTTCAGAAGTAATGGCGATGACACAAACTTAATTCGGGTGGTAAATGATTTAAATTTGCTTTTTTAGTTACAATTCCAAGGTACCTTGTGAACGCAATTTCTACTGACCCACTCAAAACTGTGCATCATTTGCATATTTACTAGAGGTATTTATTAGAGGTTGAGCTGGGGTGAGAATTAAGGTAGTTTATACTTGTAGACATTAAGCAGGTATCGATTTCTTACATTAAGCGTAAGCACAACTATCTTCCCCCAGAAAAAAATCAACATTGCAAGAAAAGGAAGAAACGGAGTGACAAATGGAGAGACCGTCAGAAAGATAGGTAGATGGGTAAATAAAAAGAGAAACATACACAACTATCTCATGATCATGAGGGATTTTGGTGGAATCTATTAGTTTCCGTGATGACGTCGAGAGCGTGGGGCACCATTTTCTCTCGGTTGATATCACCCGACGCCCTACAGTCCACCGAGGGGACCAAAAAATTCCACGAAGATCACGAATACAATCATGAAATATTTGTTATATTTCCTTTATTAATATATTTTTGTTCATCATTTGGCTGCTATCGATCTTCCACGGACCTTATAGTATTTACGCCAAAACGCAAACAAAAATGCATCACATAGATTTGTCGTGTGAGGGACGAACCGATATTGAGACGTTGACGTCACGAAAAAGTCTTTTAATTCCATCTGAGCTACTTTCGCTCATTTTCCCGCAAATTGTGGAACTATGTATGGTCGTGTGACACACTTTAAACCAATGAAAGAACTGGAATATACATTTTGAAACATAACGAGTATACATGATACATGATAAAATAACGGATGACCAATAATATGATATGATATGAAATAGTAGCATGACCTCATATGCCGGTAGTATAGAATAACAAAACATTACCTTGAATCAGTATTAGAAAAGAATGATGCATATCACGATAATGTGTGTGTGTGTGTGTGTGTGTGTGTGTGTGTGTGTGTGTGTGTGTAGGAGGGGGGGGGGGTGGGGGTGGGGGTGGAGGCGGATTGTTGCCTTGCATGGCCGCGGTATATCTACAAAGAAGCTGCTTTACGAGAAAATGTGCAAGTACGCCCTGTGACATTTCTGAGCGGCTTGTGATGATGATAATGTCTGTCAGTGTCAGTAGCGAATCAGTCTGACCAGTCGGCACTCTGACCAATATCCGGTCATTACGAGGCTCACTCCTACCTAACCTCCACGTCTGCTTAACACTTTGTGTGCCGAATAAACTATTGCGTTATGGGATTTTTGTATATCAATGGTGAAATGATCCAAATTTATGATAATGAGGGTTTAAAGAACAGTCAACTTCAGTGAAGGTCCAACACCCAGCATGCCCAGACAAACAGAACAATGGGGATTATCTGTCAATTACAAATACTTCATCTCAATTGATTTATTTCTCACTTGTTGTTGGGCGATGTAAATCAAATCAAGTTTTTTCCATTACAATATAAATCAAGCTCTCCATTTACTCACATTCAGTTTCTAAATGAAGTGTATGTAAAAAAAGATTTACGAGAAATCTATCACCCAGATTTGACATTCCCATATTGACACATTTACAACATCAACATCAACACGGTAACATCTTTTAACATAACAAAAACATACTACGTAGAAGGCAGAGTATATTTCAAAATGATATGTGATAATTAAAGACACTGTTACAATGCATTACATACCTTTCCTCTTTATAAAGGTTATAGAAATCACGTACAGAAAAGAGCGAGAGACAGACAGACAGACAGACAGACAAGGCAGACAAGAGTGCGATAAGAGAGCTATAGATTGAAGAGAGAGAGAGTAAGAAATCAGTGAGAAATAGATTGGGAGAGACAGACAGACAGACAGACAGATAGACAAGGCAGACAAGAGTGCGATAAGAGAGCTATAGATTGAAGAGAGAGAGTAAGAAATCAGTGAGAAATAGGGTGGGAGAGAGAGAGACAGACAGACAGACAGACAGACAGGCAGAAAGACAGAGACATGCAGACAGCGCGCGCGAGAGAGAGACAGAGACAGAGAGAGAGAGAGAGATAGAGAGAGAGAGAGAAAGCGAGGGGGGGGGGGAGGAGAAAGAGAGAGAGGGAGAAGGGGAGAGATGGAAGATTGGCAAAAAATTAAAATGCAAGAGGAACATGGAAATAGATTGAGTGATTAACACGATTGGTAAGAAATACATAATGAATATATATATATATGGAAAGAGAGATAGGGAGAGATAGGTTGAGATATAGATAGATATAGAGAGAGGGAAAGAAAGAGATAGGTAAAGAGAGAGAGAGAGAAAGAGAGAGAGAGAGAGTAGAGAGAGAGAGAGAGTTATAGGGTGGGTGCACGTAAGCATGGTAAGTGTAGGAGTTTGAGGTGGAGGGCGGGGGGGGGGGGGCGTGCAAGGAATATACATTATACATTATGAAGCATGATCAGCGGGTAAAATGCATAATGATAAGCATATACTTTTTCAAGGAAGAAAAGAAACAAGAATGCCATTGAGAAGAGGTCACATACAAATGAGAGAAACATCGGAAAGAGATGGAAACACGATAAAGAGAAGAATGAGGAAGAGAAATGCGCTATATAATCAAACCGGCTATAGCAAATCACTACGTAATTGTAAATGCAAAGCACGATATTCGAAAGACTTTGAATTTCCGCCTTCACATTTCCCCCAAACATAATGTTAGCCGGTTTTAAGTACCTTTGCACCGTTTTGAAAGCAAGGTTCCAGACGGATGAAAGTAGACTGATTTTAGACAAACGCTTGGATATTATAACAGCCAATGTCCTTTCGTTCGTAATAAGTTCCATTTAAAAGGAGAAAGAACATAAACACTTTATCAATGCTATTAGTGTTCATGTGTTGATACGATCATCTTCTTGCTTGTCTCCTTGTTAGGAATCATCCAATCACTGGACGAAAAACGTGAATAGGCCACACCCCCCGCACATCACGTGACCGTCATAATTATTACGCCGTAAACTTTCTAGTCAAGCCTGTTCTGCACCGACCTGCAATAACGATCTTCTTCGCGCGATGTGCCATCAAAATGTGCCGTCAGTGAAGTTTCACACCGGGAGCTTGGCTCGACCATAAACCTCCACATTTCTCTCCAGTCGAAAATTCTTTCACACTTGTGTTTGTACTCATCATTCTTCATCTGCATTTTGTTTTATAGCTTCTTCACACATCGATACTCATGTATCTGTACAAGGAATCTGCCAGAAGCCAGCATGGAGTCCTAAACTTTTACATACAACAGTCATTGTTCTTGTAGATGAAGATAGACATGCAAGCAGGGAAGTCTACGAGGACTAAACCACGCGCTGTACGTTTGCCTGTCTTCTGTTTGCATTGCATGCGTGGATGAGCTGTGAGTGCACTGCACACGCACTCTGACAAGAGAGACAATTATTTGTTATCCGCGGGATAACACACACGACAGGTCCACATCTCCCGTAGATTTACATGTAATTTCCGGTGCCCTTTTCGCGCGCGGTTCTCCGGGGTTTCACCCGCGCAAAAGGAACGCAAACAACAATCGCAAAATACGCCCATTGCTGGACCTTCGGCGTATTGGCATCCTTCTTCTTCCCTTCACTCCTGATTTCAGTTTAGGAGGTGCTTTGGTCTTACAGCGGCCTTTTCCTCCACGGATAATTGATTCCGAAGGACAAATCGACTCTTTCATCTGGCACCTGGGATTGTAGGGCACGGACGTCACCGGACAGCATTTAAGGGTAAGTGAGGTCGTTGCTCCACCTGTTCTCTCGCTTCTGCTGGTGTTTATAACTCCTAATGGTCTTTAAAAGAGACGAGCGTCTTATCGCGTTAAGGCGTTTAATGGATGAGCGAAGGAACGATCCGAGACCGTCTCAAGGGCAAGGATTTTAATGAAAAACGAAAAAGTAGCTGGTATGAAATCCTTAAGGCTTTGTGTCTAGCCATATCATTCGTGTTATCTATCACTCTCTTGGGGTGACGATCCAAACAATGATTCATCATTCAGATAACGGTATGATTTATCATGTTTAATGTTTCTAATAGACATGCACTTAATCGATGCATCAAGCTGACTATCATGGATTCTAATCATGAAATAGAAGTTAAAGCCATCATTCATGTTATGATACCTTTCATTTTACTTCATGAGCACGTGGCAGACAGACAGACAGACAGACAGAGAGAGAGAGAGAGACAGACAGACAGAGAGAAAGGGACAGAGAGACAGAAAATCAGTGGGCTATAATTGAATGATACTTGTACAGGAACATTTAAATCCTTGTGTTAGTCTCCCTTTCTTATTTCATATCTTCGAAATCATTTGAACATTTTATCAGTTTTCTCTCTATTAAGCACTTTGTCATGTAACCTATAACGCCTTTTGTACACGGTTTCTACTTCATATGTCCCAAGTTAGACAATAGGTCTTACGATATTACTGTATAATGGAGTCCGCGGATTTATCAGATATCCATATCAATCTAAAATACATTTGTTGGGGAAAAGGAATAATAAAATGATTAGCTAGGGAGGGATGATGGAGAAAAACAAGGAAGTGGGAGAAAGAGGGTGGCAGAATGGCACTGAAGAGAGAGAGAGAGAGAGAGAGAGAGAGAGAGAGAGAGGCGGGAGAAAGAAAGAAAGCGAGAGAGATATAAAGAGAAAGAGAGAGATAATATATATATGTATATATATATAGAGAGAGAGAGAGAGAGAGATAATATACATATGTATATATATATATATAGAGAGAGAGAGAGAGAGAGAGAGAGAGAGGGGAGAGAGAGAAAGAGAGAGAGAGAGAGAGAGAGAGAGAGGAAGAGAGAGAGAGAGAAAGAGAGAGAGAGATAGATAAAAAAAGGGGGGGGGGCAAAATGGTTATGACCGCTGATAAGAACGAAGGGGAGAGTAGGGCGGATGGGGGTTAAGGAGTAGGGTGTGTCGGGATTGGGGTTTGGTGTTGGGGTGTCCTTTATATGGAGGTTTATATTTTATGTGCCCTGTGAGGAAGGTCCGAATGATCTAAGCACTGGTTGCATCCAGACTGTCCAATTTACACTCATCGCGTGATAAACAGGGGAACGGATATTCTCTACATATCTCCCAAATAAGCTTCTCATAAATTTTGACGAATTTTAAAATTCCTTGACCCGAACTTCCAGTATTTGTATGCACTTCCATCACTACTTATTTATTCTTTCATGAATATTGGTGCGGGTATTCGAATGATCCCTTCCTTTTCTCCATCAGATTTATGCGTGGCTTATACTTAATGGACTCCAGATCATCCCGGAAATGGTTGGGAATAAATGGATGTTATTGACCTCTGTTGCCAAGCGATGCAGACCGCCCCCCTACCCCGCCCCATTTTGCACAATATGAGGACTAAGAAGTTAATATATATAGAAAGGGATATACCAATACAAACAATACTCTTCATCATTTCAATTCAATTACTCATTTAGATAATTTCTTTAACGTGGCCTTCGCATTTCAAATAATTTTGCACGACGACAACTAACATTGTTACCTATTCAGGTGGGGTAGTGGTATTGTATTCACAAGATATTGGATCGGCTGTCAAGGGTATTTCATAAAAATAATATTCATCCCACTGAATATTTTTATGAGTTAAATTTATTATTGTTTACGAAAGTCCATTCTTCAATTGTAAGCGTGACGCTTTACCAGCAAAAACGTTAAATCATTACCATACTTGAAAACTGAAATGGGAAAATTCAAACCAGCATCGTTGATTAAAACGTAAACAAGAGAATAGGGCCGAGTTTGGTACCTGGTTTTCACCTGTATTGTTAATTTCAAAATAAAAAATTGAATTTATGAACTGTAAAGCGATGTTTCTATGGAAGTTACCATTCATGGCAGAGTTACCATCAATGTTAAGTTTTATACAACGGAAAGGGATGAAGAGGGTGAGAGAGAGAGAAAAGGAGAGTAGGAAATGAAGGGGTAAGAGAGGAGGATGCAAACCAGGGCCCTGTTGCATAAGACTTTCCATTGATGGTAACTTTGCTACCAATGGCAACTTCTATGGAAACCTTGAATTTGATTGGCTGTTCAACAGTGTTACCATGGTAATTACCATTGATGGTAGAATTACCTTTAATGGCAAGTTTCATGCAACGGGACCCAGGGTATATATGTGTTTCTCACCTGAAAAAAATAAACATGACTATCCAGGATAACAGTACTTGTGTGGAATTTCTTCAATCTTGTCTTTCCTCAACCGGCTTATGAGCTCCTTCTCAGCCACAGACCCTCTTTATTGCCTTCTCAAATGCATTCTCATATCCCTCCTTCGACACCATCATCTACGGTAGAATCCATATGTAGGGGACATACTTATATTGGATGTCAGAAGACATTGACAATTTCCTTAACCCACCCCCACATAGGTACCCTGTTATGCCGCTGTGATGTAAGCCGATTAGATACTAGCATGTTATAAGCAGTTGACAATATCCATTATTTTACATTCGGGTCTCGATATACGGCTCAATTAATTGCTATCGCATCTTAAAGGGATAGTTCACTTTAAAGATAAATGTTGGTTTCAATAAAAGCAGATACATGAAAGAAACATTTAAGTGAGGGTTTGACAAAAATCCGTCGAAGGATAAGAAAGTTATGATTCTATGAATATTCGAATTTGTGACGTCACGTGCGAGGTGCTTCCCCATATGTTGTGTAAAAAATAATTCCATAAATCTCTCTATCTATGTTGTTGATGAAGGATTATATTTTTTCATGGAGGTATGTGTGTAGAAACGTATCTCTAATGATGTATCAAATGCACAGTTAAAGGATGCATATCTCTTTGAGAGAATGCCAATTTTCGAGAAAAAAGTTTCAAAATATATAGGATAGCACCTCGCACGTGACGTCATAAAAGCAAAACTGTAAAAATCAAAACTGCAAAAAGACGTATATTTTTTATCCTGTGACGAATTTTCGTCAAATCTTTACAAATACGTTCTTTCACGTATCTCCTTTTATTGAAACCAACCTCATCTCAGGGTGAACTATTCCTTTAATCCTATGCCGGTTCGTCCAGCCGGATTAGAGATTGAACCTTAATAGTCTCCCGCAGTCAGACTCGTTTGTAACCAATACTATACAAATATACATATAACAACCTGAAACACAGGCTAATACATGCATGTTAATAATAATGATACATAAATTTATAGAGCGCAGAAACTATTCCATAAAGTAAATATTCTACTTCGCTTCATAGGACTCCTAAAATGCTTGTTATTAATTAAATAGATGTGTTTTGAGCTTTGATTTAAAGTTATTTACGGACGGTGCTTTCCCAACTCTTTCCTAACTTCCAGTGGTAAGTTAAATCCAGAGCTTGGGGACTGCACAAGCAAATGCTCCATCACCTAGCGTTACTTTTGTTTTGAAGGATAGAATCTGTAAAAGCAGAGGATCCGTTGAACTGCGCAAACTGCGACCATGATTACTGGATTTATACCTCAATAATTCTGCAATGTAGCCAGGAGCCTGACCAAGAAGTACTTTGTATACAATTAGCAAGACTTTGAATGCTATTCTCTGCCGTATTGGTAGCCAATGTATATGACCACCAGATGCTGCAGATACAATCACATCCCCAAAAATGATATATTAGGATACAACATAAATATAACACTTCAAGAACTCCAACTTGTTTAGTAGTGTCCAGGGGCCATATTCATGAAACCTTACTAAGCCTAGTTAGTTACTAAAGTTCACCGAAATGCATGCATTGTAGTAACCAACTAGACTAGTAAGCTTTCATGAATATTGCCCCAGGTTACTTATACAAGAACATGGTACCATTAGAAATACATACTTCTACAAATAACAAGCAATATAGAAGCAAATATTGGAGAGGAAGCTTAAAGCATGTGAAAATGCTAGTGCGCTCATCCAGAGATGTTGTAGCATATTGGTTGAAAGCACTCCTGAACTTCTGTTCGGTCAATTACACACTGCTCATATCTGCCCGGTAAATGGGAGAGCACAATTGCCCCTATTAGAATACGCGGTGCTCCCAGAATGGACAATCCATCACGTCTCCGGGCAACAGATGACGATTTCTGTCCACTTTGGTCTATTTGGTAATAGAAAGAGAACCAAACAATTTGGCATAATTCTGTAGATGGAAGTTCTAAATGCAGATATCATTTCGATTGTGCATGTTGTGTGTGTAGTAATATATATACATCCTCCCGTAACCCAGAAACTTTTGAGTACATGATAATAAATAAATCATGTGTCATGGTCGAGCTAGATCTGTTATCCTTTCAATGCATTTTAATAGCATCGATTGTTTACTGTCACGGAGAAACGGAGAGTTACAGGATTGCCAACTCATTTTTATCGAATGATGAGCTAAATATACTAATTTTGCAATGGAAAATTCAGTGGTTTTTTATTTGATGTACGCTCTACCCACTCTACCCAACATTTAGGCACCAGCAGTACACAGAATTTTCAGAGAAAAAAACGAATTCCATTAAAACGGTCAGGAACTTATCACTCACTTAGATTGTGAAAGTGGACACATGTATTTATATATGAAAAATATTTGTATGTATATCAGTGGAGAGGACATTATCAATATATTGAAAAGGGTGCGTGGTAAGGTTGGATATAAATATGACAACATGCAATGCACCTGGCAACATAATTTTGAATTCAAGCTACTATGCAATGAACATCATTAATAATTGCAAAAAGCACGCGCTCACATACAAAAAAATATCCATACCGTACATGCGCATACATTAAACATTATGAAACACATTTAGTACATACACACACACACGCACACACATAGAACACACACAAACACACACATAAACACACATCTTTATATATAAGTGTATATTTACACACTCACATACCCGAAGGCAAACGCATATAAAACACAAACAAACACACACATAAACATACACATAAACACAAACATCTTTATATATAAGCGTATATTTACACAATCACATACACGAAGGCAAACGCACTACAGACGCACTCACGCACACACTTACAATGTACTTTCCACAGAGTTAAATTAATCTATGATACTTTCACACATACACCTGCACACACCTGTACAACCCCCCCCCCCCCTCCCGACATATCATAGTATGATTCCTCGCGGTCCACACTCTATCCATCATGCTGACGGTGTGATCGACATTAAGGTTGCGCTCAAGCTGCGCAAAGGAGTCACTGTTTCAGTTCATGTTAGCAAACCCAGGATTAAACCAAACCGAATTGTCAGGGGTAAAGTGATACAACGGCCTAACGGAAATGGCATTGTCTTACGTGAATTAGAATCAGAGATTGGAACGAGACAGTACAAAGGTAAATACCTTTGAAGAATGCCGCTGTTTGGAGTAAAGAAAGATAAAAGCGCATCGAGTCGAGGAGCCGCCAAAAGTGAGGATCCTCGTTTACTCCTTTTAGGAAGGCAAAAAGGTTAGGCTGTTTTGACCAGTAGCGTTTCACTTGAAATACCACTTAGAGTTTTTTGTCCTTTATTTAGATTTTTGTTATTCTTTGCATCTCTCCTCTCCCTCTCTTTTCTTTCTTGCTCTCTCTCTGTCTGTCTGTCTGTCTGTCTGTCTCTCTCTCTCTCTCCTCACTCTCCTTCCTGTCTCTCTCTCCTCTCTCTCGTTCTCTCTACCCCTCACACACACATACACACACACCCACACACACACAAATACACCTCCATAAATATAAAACATTTTCCCCCATTGTCCCACTGTTTCTATGTCCCTTTACTACGTTTACCTTCCCTATGTCTGTCTGTCTGTCTGTTTCTCTCTCTCTCGCTGACTCTCTGTCTCTCTGTTTCTCTTTATCTCTTGTAACCCCCTCTCTCTCGTTTTGCCATCCTTTGTACTTTCTTCGTTATATCTATATATTTCTTACCTTATATTCTGGAAGACCCAACTATTGAAGATATATGCAATTTTTTGACCACCCACTCCCTACCGCCCCACCTGTTTTTTTCTCTCTCTCTGCCTCTCTCTCTCTCTCTCTCTCTCCCTCTTTCTTCCCCTCACTCGCTCTCTGAATGCGTCTATGTTTGAAATATTACTATCAGTGGATATTTCACACACGTGTGACCAAGAACGCGCTTAAGCACGAGTGTGATTGGACCAGGTGGGTGTCGAGCGTAAGTGCCTTAATGAAGTGGACTGCATGCATGCCGGGATCACACCGGGACGTGATTGCCCATGACGTGATCACTTCAGGGAGATGGACGCAATCACTGTACAAAGGAGGAGGGGGATAGGGGTGGGGGGACACGGAAGGGAGTAGGTGACTGAGAAGGGGTGGAAGAGTATGATTTAGAAGGAGAGGGCGGGGATATGCAGTGGGGGAAGGAGAGAGGAGGGCAGAGAGAAATAATCGTATATTCACATACACACACACACATGTCTGTATATATAGAGGGGAGAGAGAGAGAGAAAGGGAGAGAGAGAGAGAGAGAGAGAATGAGAGTGGGGGGGGGGGGGGGTTCAAGGGAGGAGACGGAAAGGAGTGAGAAGAGGGTGGAAGAGTATAACTTAGAAGGAGAGGGCGGGGAGATGCAGTGAGGGAACGAGGGGGAGAGCAGAGAGAAATAATTTATTCACATTATGTATACAATCATATATACAGACAGAGAGACAGACACACACACACAAACACACAAAGACAGATAGAGAGAATGAGAGAGAGAGAGAGAGAGAGAGAGAGAGAGAGAGAGAGGGGGGTGGAGGGAAAGAGGAATTGTGAGAGAAAAAGAGGGGGGATAGAGAATGGGAAAAGCAAGAGAGACGTATTGTGTTATATTTGAGAGGGATAAAAAGAGAAAGATATAGGGCTAATGTGAAGAGAGGGGGATAAGAGGAAAGGAGTTTAATAAGATGTTTGAGCGTTGGTGGAGAGTGGTGGATGAGCTGGACATAGCAGGCAAAAAGGACATTATGGCATACTGAAAGAGTCAATTATTCACATAATGCACGAAACGTTAGCCAGATAACAAGACACATCATCCGCATTTTCCTGCCCACGGTGATATTTCGATGGTTTGCTCTGAGATAAGGTCTCTTCCGAATCTCGATTCGGTGATCGTAAAGTCCACTTCTAAGATTCCTTGGCCAGAGATGGAGACGTCACTTCGTCTTTTGCTTCTTCTTCTAGAGAAGTAACATATTGGTACAGTGCTAATCTCCAACAACGGGATGTGCGACCGGAGAAAGTGAGATAAAAGGTATCGTGCCCTACGGCAAGGGAAATATGGTAAATGTATAATGACAGTATACCTTTAAGCAGGCATAGGAAAAGGGCAGTGTGTAATGGCACTATACAGTTACGGGGGCGGAGGAAAAATGCATTGTGTAGGGGCATTACACCTTTAAGGAGGCAAATGAAAAGGGTATTGGGTAAGTGTGCTCTATCTTTAGGAAGACAGTGGAAAAGAGACTAAACTGCACTATACATTTAACATAAAAGAGGTGAATATACAGTTTATTAGTTTTCATATCTTTCAGAAGGCAAAAGAAGCAATTTTTTTAATTACTCCATATTTTTCAGAATGTAAATTGAATTTGCATGATGTGTGATAACACCAGAAGGGAAATAAAAAATGTTAGTGATATTTTATCTTTAAGAAGGCAGAGGAAAGTGGTATATGCATAATGGTTTTGCACTTTTAAGATGGCACAATAAAGAGCATAATATGAAATAGCACTATGTTGTTATTAAAGCAAGGAAAAAGGGACACATGCTTATAGCACTAAACCTTTAAGAAGGCAGAGGGAAATATTACCTTAAAAGGAAGCTAATGAAAGATGGTGATGTATATAACTGTATAATGTCAGAGAAAAGGGACACTGTTTAAAAACACTTTATTGTTCACATGCTTAAGAAGGCATGTCACTTTCGAAAGAGAAAATGAGAAAGAAAGAAAGAAAGAAAGATAAGAGGTAGAAAAGAAGAGAAAAGAAAAAAATAGGATATTAGACCCGGGAGAAGAAACATGATTAGGTAGGATATAAGTTGGGGGAAAAGCATGAAAATGGAACAAGGAGAAGACAAGATTCGTGTTTTTTCAAATCAATTCATTTTTTGCTACCTGAATCATGCGTAATGTTGTACTCTTCAAGTGACGTTTAGATGTGTTTACAAATTCATTCGTCATGAACATGTCAGATATGAATTCTGTCTAACTCTACGAAGTCACCGAATGCATATACATGATTATTCCTTAGATGATCCACTTTGAATAAGCTTGAACACAGACAGGATTACTTATTTGTCTTCTTGTTCCAATGACTATACGTATCACAAGGCAAGAACTATGATGTAAAAAATGTGTGGACATACTTTTGCACTTTATACAATATTGCACACCCCTATTGTAAATAGGGGATGCACGTACGTGAGTGTTATATATATATAAATATATATATATATGTGTGTGTGTGTGTGTGTGTGTGTGTGTGTGTGTTCGTGTGTATGTGTGCGAGTCATAGGTGTGTATTCGTATGCAAGTTTTCATGAAGGTGTCCTTGCGTTCATTTGTTTTGATAACGGGTTAATGAAGATGCGAGGGGTATGGGGTGGGGTTGGATGGTTTCATGGCATTAAGGTTAAGGGATGCACACACACACGCACACACACACACACACATATATATATATATATATGATATATATGATATATATATGATATATATGATATATATATATATATATATATATATATATATATATATATATATATATATATATACTCGCCTAGGTCGAAATGGTGGGGGTGCATATATATGTATATGATATCCTAGGCGAGTAGGCTGACAGATGACTCTCTTCTTACCGTGGGTTTCCCGGGTGAAGTACTCGAGCGTGCGGCCGATGAATGGACCCCCCATCCTAGGCGCCTATTAGGCCAGTAATGAGCTCGTTGCTGTAGGATATTAGCCCTTAATTTTGCCCCGCCATGTTTGGTCACGTAAAGACCTCATCCTGTACTAACAGAGCGGGCCATGCATGTTCATCTTGGGAGATGAATAGGGGAGAGAGGAAAATAGATGGAGAGATGGTAAAAGAGACAGAGAGAGGAAGAAAGAGACGGAGGAAGAAATACAGAACGAGATCCTGCACAGTTTATTCAACGATCGAACTGCTAAACAACATTTATTATTATTGTTATGACTATTTCGATTCCGCGAAAATGATATGAGACACGTTTTCAACATCTCAACTGCATTAAGGGTACGGAGTAATGTAAATGAAAGTGGGCCATATCTTAACCTAGGTAGATGACAATTGCGTGTAGGAATTCCATGGCAGTGTAAAATATATTTCATAATAGAAATAGAGATAAATGAAGAGGTTTTAATGTTATATTAAAACCGCTAACATTATATCAATATATAAGAAAAAAATTTAAAACGTGCATTTTTCATCCAGAAGCCACACCTTCTTTTACTTCAAACTATTGTTAAAATGTTATTTAAAGCATGAATGTGTGAAGAGAAATGATTGTCAAGTGAAAGAAATATTTAATGTTGTTTGATTTGCATTTTAAAACAGTTTCATTTATATGATATGTTAATTTGCGTGTCATATCTGGATATTTCTTTGATATTCTCAAAAGAGGAATAAAAGAAATGAAATTTAATGACTGTCCACAGAGGACATGGAGGATGTGACCTATTCGAACGATGTCCAGCTTGGACTGATTAGTTCATTGCCATTGAAATGTATACAATGACGAACTAGCGTTGCGCTCTCACTTGACGCACACGCTGGTATTGTGTTGGGTACACTACACGAAGTTAGGAATTAATATATTATGGAGATTGATTTTTAAAGGAAAACAAATTATTATTTTCGGATTCACGATTTTGTTTTATTTGACAAACCTTTCAAGAAATAATCCAATTTTCGGAATAATGAACTTTCGGAATAACCAACTGTATCAACAAATGTCCTGTATTATTGCTTCAAGTGGAAATGATCATTTTGTTATCTACTGTTTTTAGACATAAGTTGCACATGATTTCAGACTACAATGTAATATGTAATAAATCATTATCTTTGCCAAATGAAATTACGTAGCTTAAAGATGAAATTATGCTTCACACGTATTGTGGGTTTCTCAAAGCTCGACGACGTCATAGTGTTGGTTTGTGGCACGATTGTCATTTGGACACTTGCAGGTGGGCACGGGGAAAAGGAGTTAATGGCGTTGGTGGATGTGGACAGTGGGAAGATGGAGCAAATCATACTCCAACTTCAACCCCAACTACGACTATACGTCGCCACATCAACATCTTACCACAGTCATTCTTTACATCGAAAACACAGGAACTGTACCTCTTTTAAATTCTCATGACGTTCTTATAATTACACTTTTTATGTCGATGTACATCGTGGTACCTTCCCTCTTTCATGGCGACTAACACAAAGAGCTTTGCTGAAAATGTCTTGAAATTTTTACCAAGTGTGAGCGCTGCCAATGTGGGCTACATGCAAGAAATATGTTTTTCGAGGTGAAAACTACCACTACGTCTGACATATCTAAGTGCGTACACTTGCGCATGAGTGACCAATTTGAATTATCCGAACGTCAGCGACATAAAACTGTGGCTTGAAAGACATACACAAGTCATCAAATATTTTAACATAAGTGGTAAAAAGAGAAAGAGAGAGAGAGAGCGAGAGGGAGAGAGAGAGAGAGAGAGAGAGAGAGAGAGAGAGAGAGAGAGGAAAAGAGACAGAGACAGGAGAGAGAGAGAAGGGGTTGGGAGATAAATATATGCACTGAATGTAAGACAGTTGGCATACGACTAACATTGTCTACAATTAGTTTTTTTCTCGCCAAAAAGCTGGATGCAAAAATATATTTTTTTTTACGTGGCGTTTATGTTGTACATTAAAATTAACCACTTGACAAATTATAATTACAGTTCACTTGTAGAAACTTAAACCTAATAAAGGCCTATATGGGTAAGAGTTTTATCGCTCAAATAACAACTTGGTACTGTCATTTTACGGCATCAGCACTTTACACATTACGCCTCCATGTAAGGCTACATCATCACATCAGGAGTGAGCGTGGATTTGATCGGATTTCACATTAGAAGTGAAAGTTGATATTCATTCAGTTCCGATGAATGTCATTATGTTCTTCCTGTCCAGCTTCCTCGAATGTTGCTCATTCGATCTCCCCAAACACACCTACGCTGAAAATGTATAAACTCAATGTAGCCTCACTGTAAGCTCTTTTCAGCGATGCAAATCTCTACAGATATAAGCCTTTTTCAGATTTATGTTCATAATTTATCCGTGTCAACAGTGCGAAGTTTAAACAATTGATTATATGTATAATGTATATACAAATAAGAATATAAAGAGGTTGCGATGGCGCTGAATATTTAAACGAAAAAAAAACACACGATGCAAAAAACGGAGAAGAATTCGTATGCTGAAATTTGCAGTCATTGGTATTTATGAAGATTGATGCAGTGAACATTTACTTGTATACATGATAAACGTTATGTTATTAGTAAGTAACGGTTCAATACACTTAGATACGCCCATTGTCATATCATTACGAATGATATATAGAATATATTATCATATATATATTTACGTTAATTTTCAGTGCATCACTCTTCATTAAGTTCTCCAACCGGAATGTTGTGCACACTACTCTTCTCCTTCGTTTGTATTTCTTTGTTTGTATTTTCACCTCTATACATAAAAAAAAACATTGAAAAGGCTGAGATGGGAACCGAAGACTGTAGAAAGCCTACAAAATATATAGTTTTAAGATTTTTTGTTTTAATATGTCGGCCATTTGGATAAAAGGCAATTGCCGAAATGTTGATTGAAACATTTTTCTCTGGCGTGTTCATATCCTATCTCATGTATGCACGACACACACACATACACACACACACAAACACACACAGACACACACACACATATATACATACGTACGTGCTGATATGCACAATGCACTCTCACGCAAACATCATACACGCACGCACGTGGTACACTCGCGCGCATGCACACTTTAATCCAAATGCTGTGCATACACAGATTATGCACACGCACACACGCACACACACACATAAAAATGTTTGCGGGAAAATTACGGATGGATATTGACAGTAACTTAATTCAGAAAGGCCGTAGATGTCGTGGTGTCATGTTGTTTCACGATTTGCTCTATCAGGCATGGCTGATTAAGAGGAGAGGTGAGCAACCTCGCAGAACATGACATGAAACACTTGAGATATCACGGCAAATGCCATGAAACTGACAGCGCGTGACTATGTAGAGAGAGAGAGATAGAGATGGCTTGAGGGAGGGAGAGAGTGAGAGAGAGAGATGGATAAAAAGCGAAAAAGCGAGAGACAGTTAAAGATAGAGAAAACGATAGAGAGGGAGAGGGATAGCAAGAGAGAGAGAGAGAGAGAGAGAGAGAGATAAAGAGGTAGAGAGAAATGTCTGTGCGTGAAGAGGGAGAGAGGTAACGATAGAAACAGTATTTAGGGAGTCAGATAAATATCAAAAAGAGAAATAGGAACAGATAGAGCGATGGGGTGAGGGAATGAGGAAGAGACAGAGAGAGAGAGACAGAGAGAGAGAGACTAGGGAGGAGGTGGCAGCCGGGAAAGTGATGTGGACACGCTTGAAAAACAGTGAGCAGGACGATCGAATGCAAATGCTTGAGAGAGCGTGAGAAGATAAAGAAATAAAAAGGAAATATAATTTGAAAAGTCAGGAAAGGAGCAGAGACTGAAAAGAAAGAAGAACTGAAGAACAAAAAAGGAAAAACAACAATTACAGAGTGGTGATGATCAAGAAAAGGAGAGAGAGGGCAACCGGAGCAGAACCAGTGAAACGCAAGAACACACATCACGCTAAGGTCAAGAGTAAGGCATTTGTCGGATTAGGTATAATACATGGGTTATTACTTCTTGACAAGTCTCATTTGATGAGAGCGGCACAACGCCTGGCTCCGTAAAATGGAAATGAAGAAAGGAAAACGTAAAACCAAATTCCTCTTGTTCCTGCGTCTGGGGTCGAAACTGCGTGAGAGAGGCGACTGGCTTGTAACATACTCTATTGCACCACGACGCAGCTGTGGGGACGATTCCTGTCTAATCTGATTCCGCAAAGCGCAGCAAGGCAAGAGCGCGAACAAAGCCCGAGATTTTATCATCATGACATTCCCGTCTGTGAGGAGCACGTAATCTTCGAGTGATGTATCCATTGAGAGTTCGTCTAACTTGAACGGTATCGACTTACGTCACATTGTGACATAGTGGATCCTCGGGATATGTGTGTGCGTCCATGCGGAGAGGTTCTGCCCATGCCGCTGGCCTCGACGCTGGCGGTCGCGATACTTTGCCGCCGGCCAATTTGCACGAACCCCGCATACAACACAACCTACATGAACTATGCAAGTTATTCTACTGCTTGCATAACCACACTTCCATTTCGTCTGCAATCGAAGCTGTAGACCGACTAGGTATTTTCAAATTATGCTAGATATATTTTTGGTTCATGAGTAAAAAAATAAGTAAAAATGGAATGAAAAACTATAATTATCCCTCACGCGTGATATGACGAAGCGACTGCTTAGCATTTTTTGCGAGCCATGGCCAAAAATGGCTGAACGTACGATGACTACCATGTGTTGCAGATTTGATTACCTACAGTAATCACATTAATTTGAGGCAAGCCTGCAACTGAGGGATTCTTTGATATGGAAGCAATACCGAGGAAAATTGCCTCCGCCCGGACTTTTTGCTGGCGACTTTTTTTGTTTTTCTTTGAGGTGGACTTGCTAATCCACATCACGATGATCACGACTTCTAAAGAGAGTCTACAATCTGAAAATATCTTACGACCGGGTAAATGTGACAATTCAATCATCTCAAAATGTCAACTGTAAGCTCGCCTTTTAAAATGGTAATCTGCTTGGAAATATCAGACTATTAAGTTCATTGGTTTGCACCATGCACGCGAAACTAACACGTGTTTTCCGAACTCGATTTGGCGTAAACCCTTTCATTAGTTCGGGTTCCAAGATAAGGAAGATCAACAGTTTGTTCACTTCGCTTAAGATATGGAGTTACCACACAGGAAATATATACTATGTGCAACTGACTCTTTGTCTTATGAGACTATTCATAGAAAGAGAGAGAAAAAGGGGGGGGGGTGGAGAGGGGTGACAAAGAATAGGATATGAGAGAGAGAGAGGGCGAGAAAGAGAGAAAGAGGGAGAAAGAGAAGGAGAAGAATCGAGTGAGAGAAAAAGAGAATGAGAGGGATATTGAAAGAGAGGGTAAAACAGGGAAAGAAGGAGAGAGATATGAATATGCAACCCCCATCAACCCCGACATTGGCGCCTGCTTGTTCCGATGTAATAGATTATTGACGGATGGTGTGTGTGTGTGAGGGGGGGGGGGGGGGGGGAGGGGGTGGTTTGCATGATTAGAAATGCCCTTTTTAAGAATATGTGTTCTTTCGTGGAAGACAGTGTTTAACTTGGGATTGTTTCCATGGAGCATGATAACCAGACCTGCTCGTTTGAGTATGTGTTTGAGACAGGCAGCAGCTCAGTTTCGTTCAGTTCAGTTCATTTTATTTTAGGTGACCCACTTCAGCCAAAGGCTGTTTTTCAGCACATGTTTTTAGCACATGTTACATTTGAACATAATATATTATAAAAAGAACATATTAAACTATACAAATAAAACAAACAAACAAAAAACATCTGTGTTACGTTTGGCTTGTCCATATCGTGCTTGAAACGCGCCAATTTTATATGCTTTTAATACAGGGGTAGTGGGGAAAATGTGTCTGTGTACTGTAATTCGTCAAATAATAACTCAAGAAATGAACATAATAGAGAAGTATATATCATTACTATTCACACTCAATGAATACATACTAAATCAATATCGTATATGCTTTAAGCATGTTAATAGTCAAGAAGCATAGATATGGCGAAGTTATGATTACCAGCACTTTATTTTAATAGGAAACCTTAAAGATTGTCAATGCAGCATTTTTACTTCTTTTTAGTGAGTATCGCAGACTAATTTAACACTTTGATCTTCTTCTTATGATGTGCATTTCCCGAATACGCCCCCTACAAGCCTCCGAGTGTTTGTTCAGATAAAAGAAAATGTCGTTTGTAGACCGTTGAGTTTAGCCATGTTAGCGGTGATATACACATTATGTAAGAAATACAATACGTAGTCAATTTATATGAAATAGTTTCGGTAGATAACCAGCATACATACCCAGATTTAACGCGTGTGGTCCAGTTTGTGCTTTTGGGAGACCGTTTAATACGGTAGTTTTTTTATTCGCGGCTTGGAGGCGCTGGATACCCGGAGGAGACGAGCCAATCGATGCACAATCCTCAAATTGGTGCCAATATACCTGTCTGGGGAGACTGGTTGCACCTGCATCTTGCATGTCTCAAGATGGGAGCAAGGTGTTACCATTACGTTCTCAAGAAGGGTGGGGTGAAAGACTTGCCCCTCTCACACTATGACAGATACTTTTAATACTCTCTCTCTCCCTCTCTCTCTCTCTCTCTCACACACACCCACACACTCACACACACACACATTCTTGTAGTGTGTCTATGAGGGGACCCATTTATCTTTTACCGCCAAAGTGGCGACGTGTGTGTGTGTGTGCGATGTTTGAATTTAATCCACTAACCGGGGCCCTTTTCGGACATAATACACACAAAACGTGATCATAATCTGCTAACAGGGGACGCTTCCTACCCCCTACACACAATTGCAGTTTAATTGGCACAAAGTGGACTTTTACCAAAATATGCAGTGACCATGTGAAACTTCTTTAAAATTTGATGAGGAATTGATTAGACAGGAGATATGGTCCGGGGACGTCCCAATTGTCGGGCGTTCCCGGTTAGTGTGTTAAAAACACAAAATTGTCCCCGGATATAGGTCCTTACAACCCCCCCCCCCCCACACACACACACACACATACACACAAAAAAAAACACATACCGATACACACACACATACACCAACACACCCCAATCATGCCAATAAAAAAACATAATTATATAATACAAACTTACACAAAAGTAGCCACGTTCAAATACATATATACACACACAATCATATCGTGTTCACATCATGCACTTCCACAACTATACATACACATAAACACACATACACACACATACACACACACACACACACACACAACATACACACACACGCACACACACGAACATACACGAACACGTGTATTCAGACATGCACGCATTACACTAAAACAAACATTCATATAACACACACATCTCGTCTCATTTCACAGAACATACACATACACACTACACACAGTCGCTCATGTTTATCCTGTCTGTATTTGTCAGACCTGACACGCCTTTATAAATGAAAGCTGGAAAGGTCTAAGAATGTTTGTTGATTTTTTTCCTTATCATAATTTACTTCTAAAATGTTGTCGTCGTACCACGAACTACTACATAAACTTCTGTCTGCAAAATTCTATTCTACAATGTAAAATGTTCTTTGACGCTTTTTTGGTCTACGTTTTTGTTTATATAATGCACATCCTCTTCTTCCTGTTTTATACACTTTCTTGTAATTTAATTACTATCCTTTACTCTGTTCTATTTATTTGTATTGTTATTCTACCTTTACTGTAATTGTACCTATTTTATATGCGCTGTATTAGTTTCCAGCTCATGTTATCTCTTCTGCTTCTCATGTACTCGTTTTTTACTCCTCGTTTAAACCTACTTTCACATTTTCCCTTTCCTATCTATTTCGATCTTACTTCAGTTCTAGCTATTTTTATCCTCCTCAATTTGCCTTGTTCAAAGCCTTGTTTGTTTACTCGCCAAAGTTTCCATGAAGAACGAGGTTTGAGTGGACGGAGGAGTGAGCCAGGGAGGGGGTAGACTGTCTGACCCTAATTCCAACGTCCCTGGGGCTCCCTAAGGGTACAACAATAACACGATAAAT
This sequence comes from Arbacia lixula, assembly GCA_963669155.1. Taxonomy (NCBI): domain Eukaryota; kingdom Metazoa; phylum Echinodermata; class Echinoidea; order Arbacioida; family Arbaciidae; genus Arbacia; species Arbacia lixula. The sequence goes on from OZ022589.1 coordinate 6,757,395, forward strand.
GAGGACGCCTTTCTCGTCAATCATAGCATCCACATACCTACGTCATCTCCGAACTTCCTGAAAAGAAATCTGCACCACAAGGGATTAAGACCGGGGTGGATTACCAGAGAAAGGGTGTGATGCGCTCAGAATTGTGTGAGGTCGATAAACAAAAATGGTGATATGTTGGTTCATACATGCATGCTATGTATGGGTTAGAGTGCGCCACGGAAAACAACTCCCTAAAGTTTAGGTGCAAATGATTTTATGATTATTAATGACATCTCGTTCGTTTCCTTCATTCAATTTGACTTCACCAAACTTGTATTTTCATTTATGAATGAATACAGGATATCTGAATCGATACTGCTAGATGTGCCTTTTGGATTCTTGGAACAGATGACTCTCTGGCAACTCCGCCTCGTGTGTTGATAATACTTCTTGGTATTTGGTCATATATCAATCCTATGTCTGCTGCAAGGTCAGGCAAGATAACGTGTACATCCCTTTTGCTGAATTTGATTATTCCAGTTGACCGCTTCGAGGTTATGTGTGATGATTGTATCTGTATGAGCTGTTATAGGAAAAAAGTCATAAGGAAAAAAACTGATAAATGTTACATGTGTTCCTTTTTTGTGAGAAAATCCTGATTTCTTGAAAAACGACCCTAATTTGCAATCGTAGATGCTTTGAGTATATGAGAGTCTATCCATTACACTTCGCATCTCAGACGCAATAACATATATATATATATATTGATATATACCTATATATAAACCCACCAAAAATCATGGAAACCTGATTATTCTTCGTACATTTATGTAGTGTTTATTATGCTTACGCAATCATGGAATGCGCAGTTCCTGTGACTATACATTCAGGTCAGAGATGAGATGTTGAAAATATTAAATGTCAATTTGTGCTTTTTATACTCTTATTGCTTTACTTCGTTGAATTTGAATGTGGAAATAAATGAAATGAAAAAAAAGAATGCTTTCCGTTAGTTTTGCACATGAATGATGTTAATGCGGTTACACGTAACAGTCCACATGCTGTGTGTGCAATATTTCACTTTTAACTTTGCACTTCATGCTCGAGTACAGCCCATTCCATATTTAACATAGCAAGTGACACACCAATGTAAAGATAAATGACCAGACGAGCGTCCCAATGATTCCACGACCTTGCACGATGATGACGTAACAAGCGATATATTAAACCTCAAATCTGACTTGCAGAATTTGTTTTGTCTTATCTATTTGATTAGTATCTATTGAATCATATTTTCGTAAGCTCTGGTTTAAAATTTTCTGGGGCAACCTATATAACTGAGTGGTTGAGGATTGAAATGGCGTAAAACGGGATGTAAATATTCATTAGAGGATCACAGCCATATTCCTCCTCGTTCTTTACGTTCGCCAACAAATGTGCTAATTCCTATATGGTCTGCGTTATAAATATAACCCCATTAAGGCTACGTGCTTCAAAGCGACTTGCCCTTCATTTAGATGCCCTTTAGGTGAATTTACAAAATAAACGAAAGGCCAAGTACTCTATTTATATAACTCTCCTAACTATCTATATCATTAGGATCATATCATGACAATTACGACATAACAAGGTAGTTTAATGACATAACTAGCTGTGGGAGTTATGTTATTGACATTAAATGCATTGAGCCAAATGCGATTGTGTTACAAAACACATCTTCATGAATATTGAATATAATCACTGAGAGGAAGGCTTGATGCAAGTAAATCATTATAAAAAAGAATTACGTCATCACAAAGTGAAGATAAAACTTTCCCAACTTCAGAGGTGTGGTATCAGTGATGCATTCTGCCCTTTCTCCCATTGTATGTTGTTACGCTATGTTTAGCAAAATGTCTTTGAATAACTACAGGGCTCTCTTGAAAAGCAGGCACTCGGGCTCTGAATGAGACTACTATGTAAATGTAAATAAAATTTGAGTGTAATAAAATAATAATAAATAATTTCTGCCCTATTTGATAGAAGCACACACTCATGAGTGTCATACCACTCCTTCAGATACCTTTTTGCGTGAACAGTCGTTGTGTTAGCTCTCACAAAATTCTCTCATAAGCGAAGGCTGGGAATTTTTTTTTGACAATGGACAAGATCCTTCAATAATTCGTTCACGTCGAAATGGAGCATTAAAGTATATAGAACCATTCCGTTTACACTGTAGTAGGCATCCATTTCTTAGACTTTAAGTGACAACGTAACACATTGTCCTTTCTGACCACGTTTTGCTGAATTGATTAAACTACGTTTGTCGTAGGCTCCTTGACGAGGCTGTTTTTTAGGAACAAATAAGTTGCGTGAAAATTGAGTTCACAAACGTCTACTAGACTTAAACAGTTAAATGTGAATCGTGCTGTTTTGGTGTGTCTTTTGATTACTGACGTAGGATTGATGTTAGTGATAGTTAAATATGGCTAGGCGGGGGTGGGGATATCCCCTCTCCCGAATACATATATGCATATATATATATATATATATGTATATACATACATATAAGAAGAATAAAGGTTGCGATGGCGCTGATTTCTAGGTGAAAACAAACAAATTGAACGAAACGCCGGAGAAGAAAAATTATTCGAAAAAAATTAAGAATGAAAATTATATATACGCACATATATATATATATACGTATATATATATATATATATATGCACATACACGTACACACACACACACACACGCACACACACATACACAAGTACACACACCTTGTATCAACACTGCTGCTTTCAGCTGCTTCTCACCTGAGTTACTTGAATTAATTTGCAAACCTCAAAGCTTGTCTACCTCAAAATGAATGGAGATGCTTACACAATTCCTGATCAAGAGCGCAACCTGATACACGACTGTAGAAGTTACCCGCTGATTTCAACTTTAATTTTCGACAAAAGTGAGATGGAGATAAAGAAAAGAGGGAAAAGACAGAAGAATTTTTTTTTTACAGAACAGAAAAGAATGAAAGAGAGAAACAGAGGAGGTGGTGGCTGTTTATAGAGAAAGGAGCACAAGAGAGCTAATGCGAAGGAACTTGCGCGTGACGGTGTGAGAGATGGAGAGGAAGAAAAAAAAGGAGAAAGACAGGATAAGTTGCAGAAGAGAAAAAATGAAAGAGGGAAACATAGGAAGTGGGGGCTGTAAGAGAAAGAAGAGTAAGAAAGCAAAGGTTGAAGAAACTTGCGGGGATGGATTATAAGGAAGAAAATGGAAAGACAGAAAAGGACGAACAAATGTACAATGAAGAGAAATATAGTGAGGATGTTGGAGAATAAAAATTAGAAGAAGCAGGAAAAAATATAAAAAATATGAGAGACAGAAAGGAAGAGAAATTGCGGGGAAATTACTTACACATGTCCTTCCGGCCTTTTATTAGAAGTCGCCCTTGCAATAAGTTTTCCACCGTTCACAGGTCAAAATTGGAAGGAAATTACGGCGATGGTACGGATAGTACTGTACATCATTTCTCCCTGAATTTGATATGAAATAAAATTATTAATTTCGATGAAAAACATGAAGTTGCACCAGTCATTGTAGTCGAATAATGACAGCGATGGTATCATATTTTGTTGCCATGGCAACATGCCAGGACGAGTCTGGAAGAATAGAGAGAGAGAAATTGTTTTCCTAATTCTTCTGCATATTACGTGGGAAAACTTGTAAGGATTATGAGAGCATGGTATGAGAATATACACAAGACGTTGTCGACCAGTCAAAGGGGCATTTCTACTGGCATATCTCAAACACGATGAAAATATTTGTTTCTGACGAGACCAATAAACCGTCTGCTATTCCTGAGATGTATAACTGACAAGATCGTAAACTGCAAAACAAGTACATCTGAACATGGTGATATGTTAAATTCTTTTGTCACACTGTTTCTAGTTTAGTTTAGTTTAGTTCAGTGCATTTGACTCCGTTTTTCATGAAACCAGACATATACATCGTGTGAAAAAAATAAAAAAACATGAACAAATACAAAGTATCACATTAAAAATGTGAGTTTATGAGTGTGATGGTTCATTAGTTATGAACATAACTATCCATATTATCGGTTGAACAACAAATTAAAAAGACTGTACCGGGTTGAGGTCCAATTAAGTGCACAAATGCCGGATCAAAATGTATCATGGTACAGGGTCGCTTGATTAACAACATAACAATATGACTATTGGCAATTGCTTAAGAAAAATTAGAAGTAATACAAGAATGTTACATGATTTTTGTTTATAACTCCTAATCATTAGCCCACTAATTATGTTTTGTAAATTGAAAGAGGATAGTTGATGTAGTGGGCACGTGGGTATTGCCTTGTAAACTCATAGTATACACGGTATACATGACCAATAGCAACGACCTATTTCACGCCAGTATCGACCAATCGAGTTACACACGAAGATGCATGATCAAAACTTAGTGTAACAATTCAGAGCCTTCTTATAATTTAAAGGATGTGTCTAACTATTGCCGATCTATGCCTCTAGGGTTGTTTTCTGTCTGTAGCTAATTCAAGTTATTCTCAGCGTTTTATTTTCCTTTAAGGAGATTACGACGCAATATCCCAGACTGTCATCCTCAGAGTGAAAAAACAGAACACTAAAACTCACGCTGACATGTGCGGTGATACGAACATGATTGGCTTGTTTTTTAACATTCCTGGCGTGTAATGAACATAACTGGCTTACTTGACGGTACAACTGAGATCGCGGCAATGGGTCTGTGGACGCTAAAAGGCCATATAACGACACAAATAGGCTTGTCCCTTTATTGACCTTGCTCGTTTTGCTTCCAAATGAAGTGAAATGCGGTAATGGATCTTTCGAAGAAACCTTGAAGAGTCAGATATATATATTGTCTATTATCGCTTAATCTTTGTAAATGAATGTGATTTATTTTGTTTTTAAAATCGCCAAAGGTCAAGAGGGATATGACGTAGTACTTCATATCAAAAGAAGAAACAAAGTTAATTGTGGTTCGTTAAATCACGTTAAGGACAAATAAGTACTATATACTATTTACATAATTTTTTTCTAAACAAGTTAGAGAAAAAAAAGCAACTGAAGTTGAAACTAGAACAAAGGGGAGTTGAGAGGGTTTGAAATAATAGTAAGGCTATGTAAGAATATCAGACTACATGGTTACAGTGTCTAAAAAAACTTTGTCTTGCATCTTCTACTAAGATAATTACTAAGACATAATAACTCCTCCTATCTATCCATCAGATGCTTATTCTCTGTCACCCATTGTATTTTTTATTAGGAAAGGTGGATATTATGGATAACGGCTAAACCACGCTCCTGTTACACAGAAAAATCTCAAACCAAAAATTAAATATTGACCTTAGCGTACCTATTCCGCGAACACAAAACCGATGAAATATAATTTTATTTCCACCTAAAGTCTCTGCATTTTCAATTGCTTCTACAGTACTAATGATAAAAAAGAATAAGGAAAAGGGTAGAATAGATAAGAGGAGAAGAAGAAGGAAGCGAAGAAGAAGAACATATATAAACAGAAGAAGGAGAACATCGTGCTTATGTATGATGGAAGAAATGGAATATGGGAAGAAATAAGAATAATGTTTTTTTGTGACAACTGAAAAGTGGAAAAAAAACAACTTTACCGATGAGAACAGTGACATACCATAAAGACCAGGGGGTGTTTCACCAAGCTGTTCATGAGCTACGCACGATCAGTGACCTGTTCATGTGCTAAATGAGATAGATCTACCACAATTTGTTCCCAATTTAACATAGGTCTAGTGGGAGTTGATTTCCAACAATCCTAATCAAATTTGACAAATCATAAACTTTGTATTTAGACACTTGTTATAACGACAAGAATTTTGATTTACAAAGATCAGATTTCAACATTAGCTGATGGGCATCAAAATCATTGAGAATCTGATTTAACACAACAATATGTCCCCAGTCGCGCGTAAAATCGTTCGTAGCTAACGAAGAGCTTGGTGAAACACCCTCCTAAACCGGTCTCAAGATCTAGGTGTCTCCCGCTCTCTGATTTGTCCTCGTTTTGTCATTGGGCCCCTTAAATTGATGAAGCTGCTTCAACTCAGAAAGGGTTGTTATTAGGGTAAGTAAATACTCAATTGGTTTAATTACTTTGTCGGACTGCATTTCAGTTGGAGGGTTGTACTGTCTGCCTTCCGAAAACATTGAGGAGGGCATCATACACCATAGGTTAGTCAAACACTCGTTGTTATATCAAATCAAATACTTCCGACTTGCCCCCAGCTGAACCCAATAATACATGAGCCAATCAGCACAAACGACTAAAAGGATCCAAGATGCAGATCAATGAGGAATGACATTTCTACTGCTATGTGCATATATAACACCCATGAAACCGGATACATTTATTTGGAAAGTGGTACCGGTAAAGCAATGCCAGTAACGACTCCATTGAACGCATTGTTACCGGAACCTCATTATTTTCTTTTAAAGATAGTAATAGGTTTTATATGTATATATAGATAAAGCTTTGATTCGATCATTCCATCACCATTGGACTCTAATTAAGGCACTGCCCTCCTGCCTACTCTTCAATATTTATTTAATTTCATATTTTGTGTTTGGTAAATGTTTCAATATTTCTGAGCCATGTACCTCTTGATATATGAACTTTGATTTTTGCTTAAAAGCAAATATTGAAATAAATGAACTTGAAGTTGAACTATGCCCCCTAACATCTTAAGAGTACAAGTACATACAAATGCCCCCCCCCCCCCACCTCCTTTAGGTGTAGAAGAAAAATTGCGATTTGTTGAGGTAAATATTCCGTAATTTCAGATATAGATAAAGTGAAAAGGTAGGTATATCAGTCAAGCTTCTTGTCATCGAATTGGAGGCTTTGCCAGGCGTGTGCGGCGGCCGACCAAGGTGTCTCCTTTCCCCACCTTGATCACATTAGGACGGGAAGGAAGTGGGTGGGGGAGATGTAACACCTCGAGGGTCATTTGGGTTATTTGGAGGGGGGGGGGGGGTGGACCTGTGGTCTTTCACTCTCTTCACCTGCCCTCCTTTCATTACAAGAAGTGTCTGGGAGAAAGTAGAACACGAGGCAGAACGCGGTCAAAGAAGGGCAATTAGTTAACGGATGGAAGAAATAAATCGCGTATTTTCTTTTTCGAACGAAAGAAACGACGGCCATAGATGGAAAATACCGAAAAAAACTTAAGATTGCTTAAGATAATGTAGTTACCACATAGAAAATGTGGATATATCTATGAAACTGAGTCTTTGTCTCCTGAGGCCTATTCATAGAAAGAAAGAGAAAAAGGGCTAGAGAGAGAGAGGTGTAGGGGATGAGAGAGAGAGAGAGAGGGAGAGAGAGAGAGAGAGAAAGAAAGAGAGGGCGAGAGAGAAATAAAGAGTGATAGAGAGAGAAAAAAAAATAAAGAGAGACAGAGAGAGAGAGAGAGAGAGAGAAAGAAAGAGAGGGGGAGAGAGAAATAAAGAGTGACAGAGAGAGAGAGAAAGAAAGAGTGACAGAGAGAGAGAGAGAAAGAAAGAAAGAGAGGGGGAGAGAGAAATAAAGAGTGACAGAGAGAGAGAGAGAGAGAGAAAGAAAGAGAGGGGGAGAGAGAAATAAAGAGTGACAGAGAGAGAGAGAGAGAGAAAGAAAGAAAGAGAGGGGAGAGAGAAATAAAGAGTGACAGAGAGAGAGAGAAAAAAAGTAAATAGTGACAGAGAGAGAGAGAGAGACGGGGGGGGGGGGGGGGGATAAGAGAGGAAGAGAGAGGAAGATAAGGAAGGAGCGGAAAGGGGAAGAAAGGTATATAGTATTATACTCGTATACTAGGTAGAGCAGACTATCACGCGAGGGATAGTCGTGCACATAACAACAATTTTGTTGAATGCAAAATTCTTTTCATGGGTTGAATCGAATGAAGGCAGTCAAATCAGAGAAGCAGACTTGTGTACCTGCAAAGTAAAACCAAACCAATGATAAAGAAATGGGAAAGAAAATGTTTTGAAAAGCATGTTGAGCCAAGTACTAACGATCGCATGCCCGATATTCTAGATGCACGAAATTCACTTTATTTATTTACAAAATCGAACCTACCTTACATTGATTTCCTAATCAAATTACCCTAGAAAGCTTCTTTACTAACAATAATTCAGCTATATAATCACGACCTTTCAAATCCTTATTTGCTAATTTCACCGGATCGCAGGTGACGCGTATGATACTGTTTGATTTTGTGTTCGGCGATCAGGATTTTTCTTGAGGAAATAAGGTGCCCCAAATTCAATACATCTCACACACCTACAAAAAGTAAAGGTGACACTATTTCATTACACAAAAGTTTGTATTGACATTCGGAACACGACAGGCTGTATGCCTAATGAAGCGAGTCTTGTGAAGAGCATATTGATCACTCGAAACACGCCACAGTTTATTCGTCAAGTCCTACAGGGCCCGTCTTCGATTTCCGTCTGGAACATGTAAAATGAGACCAAATTGCCTTGGTCTTCGAACGCGACATGGGGTTTAATGAGGTCGCCATCACTAGGTTAGCTAAGTCCAAATGAAGAGACCAGCGAATGTGTTGATCCAAAGAATTAATGGAGTATGATCTCATTATTCCACGACCACTAATGTTGTTCGTAAATATCAGTCAAAACATTTCTACTTTACTCCTGAATTCTCCGCTGTCCCTCTCGGGTTGTTCTGCTTTATGCTCGAATCAATTTTTCCATATATGCCACAGGCAACGCAGAGGACACATATTTATTTTTTCGAGAATTGGGTTGATTTGAGTGCAAGGGCGTAGCCTTCTGAATAAAACAAAAAACAATGAAGAGGAAGCGGGGTCCAGAAAGGTACATTAAGTGTATCTGCAGCACACGTGACCGAATAAATGGCGAGTGCCCGTAACGGTTTATTGACGGAACCCGAATTCAAAACAAACTGGGAACACCTTTCAAGCCGCATTTAATGAATGCTTCGCCCAAAGAAATTGCCTTACGCAAAGCAAAGCCCAGAGAGAAAACGGCTCAAGATGGAAATCGTGGGGAGGAAACGAAGCTTTGGCTTCGGGGGCGTCATCGGAGACTTTTCAAGCTGAAGTGATGTAAGCTGAACTTTACAAAATGTTGAGGATGAACATAGACAATTAAGGAAAATCTATTATTTCGGATAACGGACAAGATCTCCTTTAGTGGAGAATATGAAGCAATCGTCGAGCCTCCCTTAGTTCACCGAATTAGGTTTTCGCGTGCAAAGTGAATGTCAAACCGCCACCGTTATCCAATTACCTGATTTAAACAAATTATATTAAAAATGCCACTGGATAGGTCATCGTGTAAATGAAGTACAGTTACTAAATATATATATTCGGTATATTACAAATTGCGGTTGCTACTTGCAAATCATGATAAGGATCTCTGCACGCATGTCTCGTAAGGTACTGTCCTTCTCTTTTTTTTCTCGGTGCATAATATTGAATTTAACCATTTGTACAGGCAAATTGGAGGAGGTCAATGTAAGGAATATGAAAAAAAGTGTGTTATGTTCAAGAGGAATTAAATAATTGATTATATTTTGACGGCTATGTTGCATCACAATATGGTAACACATATAATAACACATGATCATGTTTATATATAGAATAACTGTTCAATAATTACTTATCAATTTCAAGGCCTATGGTTGCATATTAAACATTTCCGGGGTTTATATTATCGACCACCCCTTTCCAACTTTTTTCTCTCTCTGTAAATATGGATAAGATCAATTGAAAAAGAGATCAAGGAATGGTATAGAAGTCTCATCATCCTTTACAACTTGTTATTCCGACGGGTCGTTATTCCAGTAGTCTGTTTGTCCGGAAATGAAATAACTACACCGTATGTTTGATAAAAACATCTTTGCTCACCATTAATTCATCGTGCACTTGGTAATATACCACATTCCCATCATGCCTATCGAGCATTATGGAGTCTGGCAAAGACAGCGTTAAATCAGTATTACTTCATGTTTTCATTTATATTTCATATTCATAAATGTGTATCTATACAAATGTCCATTTGAACGTTTGATGTATTAGGTCGATGTGAAGGGGGGCCGTGGGGGAACGGGGGGGGGGGGGGGGGTGGTGTGTGACGAGTGCTCACAGAGGAACATGGGTAAGAGGGTGAAGAAGCGGGCTTAAGGAGATGTCCCTGGAAAACATGCATATAACCATTGTCACCTTCCCGAGCTGCAACCACCGCTCGCGGTCATTCAGTCCTAGCTGCTTCGCACAGACCAGATGAGAATGAGAGAGAGAGAGGGGGGGAGAGAGAGAGAGAGAGAGAGAGAGAGGGAGAGAGAGAGAGAGAGAGAGAGGAGAGGAGGGAGAGAGAGAGAGAGGGGGGGGAGAGAAAGAGAGAGAGAGGAGAGGAGGGAGAGAGAGAGAATGAGAGAAAGAGAGTGAGAGAGAGAGAGAAAGAGAGAGAGAGAGATAGAGAGAGAGAGAGAGAGAGAGAGAGAGGCGAGGGGGGGGGGGGGGGCTTACAGCTGTATCCGTCTGCTAACCAGGAGGATGTTTTACTAAGATATGCGGAAGTTACACACCACTTTACGCCACTGGTGACCTGTTCTCGGGTGCCAAATCAGATTCTCAATTAGTTTGATTCCCATCAGCTGAAGTTGAAATCTGATCTCTATATATTAAAATTTTTGTTGTTAACATGGCTCTGAACAAAGTTTACAATTTGTTTTCAGATTTGATTAGGATTGTAAGAAATTCACTCCCACAGGGGAACAAATTGGGGTATCTAATTTATCACAAGAACAGTATACCATTTGTGCGTAAAGTCGTGCGTTACTTTCGCACATCTTGGTGAAACAGGGCCCAGGTTACTCACAGAAGTCACCAGCTCGGGGAAAACTCATGCATGACGTACAGACCACTGCATAACGGCTTACTGAACACTGTATATTAGAGGTTACTTTGGGCAAAATGTGTCTATTATATGTGTAGTGATATTACTACTACAATAAAAACTGCTACGAAAAAGCATAGCTATTATGACCACTTCCACAACTATAGCAGTAATAATAATGCTACCATTTCTTCTACGACAAACAAGAGTACTTTTATATAGTATATTATATGAACTTCTACTGCTAATACTTCTACAACTACTTGTACTATTAACATGTCTACATAAATAGTACTTCACGTTTAGTTCATACGGAAGGTTTTGATTTGCTTATTATATCACTAATTTTTATTGTCCTTAGTATACTTGTAATCATATCTTTTATTTCCATCGCTATTCTTATCATATATCTTATCTTCACACGAGAAGCCTCGGAGAGAATAGGGTTTCTTCACTTGGTAAGTTCCATCAACATTTCTACAGTCATACTTTCGCGACACCTAGTCTCGCAAACAACCTTACACATTGTGTTACAATGATTTCGTCGAGCTTAGAACGCGCTTAAACTTAGTCGTAATACTTCCTCAATCACGGTGACCGATTTAACCCTTAAGGTGGCCCTAGCGGATTATTTCTCCATTAATACATGCAAATCCTATACAACAATATCTTGTCTTGCACACATAGGATTAACTAAGTTAATATAATACCAATAAAGATACCCGCCTCAAAAGCGAGGTAAAATCGCTATAAACCCAGTCAATATAATTTATTCTGAAAGTTCGCTTTAACTTGAGAGCATACTATAACTAGCTTTCGTCGGTATACTATGTTAAAGTACCGTTGAGCATATGGAATCGTGATTCACCACTCTACTATGCCTAAATATAATTACAGAAATATGACGATCTGCATCAAATCGAGCAGATGATGTAAGTGTAATTAAATTGCATCTGTCACACTTGTCTGATACATAAGACGATGTTGTAAATATTTGTCATGACCTTTCAAGATGGTCACTTCCTCACTTGTAAATAGTGGATAATTTATGGTTCTTCAGTAATGGGGGTGAACCAATCATCTCCATAGCTGGTGGTTTCCTTGTAACGTTTTAAGACACATTCACATACACATGTGTGTGAATTGACTTTGTATCGATAATTATAATTCAATATAAATATTACATGCATGTATAATCATGTAGATCTTTTTTGAAAACATGCATTTGTGCCTTTTGAGCAACGTTTCTGAGCGCAGATCAATAGCACATTATTTATGATTTTATAGGGACTTATTAAATGCTCAAAAAACATACATAATGTGGATATTGAAAGAGAAAAAAGATCTATAAACAACAAATACGGTGCAATCACCAATAATCCAGTTTTATAATCACTCTACACGAATCTCGAATAATAGACAGTAACCAGAGAAAACTTCGCTATTTACGAAAAAAAAAAACAATTAGCAATGAGAGTACATTTACGGCATAAAGTAGATCAACACCAGTAAATGGAAAACAACATGCATTAACCATGTTAGCTGTGTTACTACAACGTTAAGTTTTAACCTACACAATTTGATTATATTATTCAGGCTAGTCTAGTATTGATTGCCGATTGGTTGAATTTGATACGTTTTGTGCGTGTTTTAATCACACAGCTACAGTGGGCCTAACGACTAACATTGGTGGACTGACATTAATTCCGACACATCTAACTAGTATATGTTAGACTAAATGTTTGGTAGACTAACCTTAATAATATATCAGATGTTGGCTATGTTGTCGTAAACATCACAAAACGTTTAAACCTCGGGGCTTTGCACTGCTGCTTTGGGAACAAATAAGTCAGTCGCCTTTGGCTCGTGACTTATTTACGTTCCCCCGGCGCAGTACAAATCCACATTCTGTGATGTTTCCTCCAGCCAACATCTATTTAAGTTTTTGCACCATTTATTGACGCATTAAGCAGCCATAATTTCAGCCTATTCTTTACTTTGTCTGTTAGATATGGCTAACATAACGCTATCTAGTACAATTCGACCCCGTCCCATTTAAACATCCACCACGCCCACACACGATAACACATGGAAATCCTTTGAATTCCAGAAGAATATCTTCACCCCACTGTGAGGAAGAAAAGGGTCGTACTTGCAATCTCTTCTGCTTTTAGATACCTCGATCAATGTTTTCTAAGATGCCGTCGAATACAGTTTGAAGAGTGGAAGAAAGCGCATCCATTCAGAAGTGAGTTCCATAAACAGCTCATAAAGAATTGTTATATGTTTCATACGGATACAAGGATGTAGAGGCACTTGTGGCCGGGAGAGATAAACAATATTCGAATGTTCCTAATGAATTAATAATTTTTGACATTTACATTTAGATTTAAGTATGTTAAATCGTTGAAATGCTTATCACTGCAACATATTGAATCAAAGAGATTACAATAATAATATTACGAATTCGGATGATATTACTACTTTTATTTCATATTTCTGCTATAATTACCAATACTAATAATAATGAAAACGGTAATGTTGGTGAATAAATGTTAATCTTTGTTTCCTGCACACTAATAGTAGAATCGTACGATATGGATAATGAGATATAGTATATTCAAGCACTCTTGCTATACATCTCTCCGCCTACAATATTCATCCGACGTTGTCCTTTATTTTTGGTCTCCGAAAACTGGATTACCCACGTCCACAGATGCATCTCATATTTACCAACGTCTCACCTTGTTTAGCATTCAGATCGTGGGGTATACAATGTCCATCTCCTCTCCCTCTCTGTCTCTCAACCTCGCTTTCTCTCCTCCTTTTCTCTCTCCAAAACACACACACACACACACACACACACACACACACACACACGCACACACACACACTTCTGCTTTTAACGTTCTCATACCCATTTGACCTCCTTTTATTATGTATTAATCATGTATATTGCTTCTCTTGAATCACGCTGAATAGTCTTCTCTCTATTCAGATTTTCACCATTAAGTAATATCTTTTGATAATCCTTTATTTCTCCTTCCTTCCTCCTCTGTTACCTCTTTCATTCTCTCAAACAGTCTCTCTCTCCTTTTCTCTTTCCTTTTCTCAAATGCGGTCTATTTCTTCCCTCCCACTCTCTTTACATCTCAAACTCTTTCTTTCCCCTTCCTCTTTCCCTTGCAGCCCTTCTCCTTCTGCCTTACTTTTATTAATCTTTTAAATAATCCAACACGCCCCATACATAGTCAAAACATTGCTCCATCTTTCAATCTTGGAGTTCCTGCCCGAGAGCCCCCAGGGGGTTGAAACCCAATCCTCTCTGCCGGAGACTCTAAGAGGCTGTCAAGTCAACACAGCACATCTTTGCCCTACCATACAGTGTTGACTCTTCCCTTCTACCCAATTCCATCTTTTACCTCGTTCACATATGCAATACCAACCCTTGATTTCGTCTTAAACCCGATTTACCACGATTTTCGGACACTGTTGGAGATAAAACAGAGGCCCAGAATCATTTTTCAAGTATATTTCGCAGGGATCTGTGGAAAGTTATGTTTTATTCTTTGATATAACGTTGTAAGCATTATGGCGAGTACAAATGTTTATATGCCATCCCTTTCGACAAACCGTACAGGCAGCCGACTTCAACTTAGACAGGTAAACATGGTTGACATCTACAAAGAAAATAGTGTAAAACAAATGTCATGTTACTTATTTATGGTCATGACTTTCAGGTCAATGTAGAACTAATCAGTACACCCATTACACAATGAAACTTGCACGCTTTTAGGGATCTTTTCATATTTCTACATACTTATTGTGAAATTGTCAAGGGCTTTCTGGGGCCAGGGGATCTTATAGAGTTTCATCGGGAAAGATGCATGTGCACAACATGTTTCTGCAAAATTTCTCGGATATGCTTACATTTCGTGAAGTTGTACTTTGTCGTACCTATAATTGATCTATAGATATTTGTCTTTGCGATATGGTTGCCTGTCATAGACCATAAGGACAGCTAAAGGTATGGTCACTTTCATAAATGAATGATGTTGAATCAAATTGATACTTAGATATTTGATATAATGATTGTCCTGCCTGTTTATCATTACAAGTATTAATGCATAATCACTTCTTGCTTTCCAGACCATGCAACAAAAAAGTTGTGAAACATTTTTTACCAGATAAAAACACATTATCCCGTTAACACAAAATGACAAAAATGAATTTACAAAATCTAAAAAGGGCCACACTTTCCAATCAATTTTGATTTAAAAGTTGAGACATATTACAGTAAAACACGTTTGCTTCCATTTGCATTAAATGCTGATTAAGTGACTAATCGCTTTATCCGTTTCCGGTGCTTCCCTGTCAAACATTCTATGAACATTCTATACCATGCCCTACCTGCGTCACCAAACATGTACAGAACGTGATATATTGTCGATTTAAGTTTGCGGTACTCAGTGCATTTGGCGGCTCTGCCTTTACAATGACAAAGGTCGCAATATTTCACTTGCTGGACAAGAGTGAACGAAAAGGAAGATGAGAGAAGGGAGGCAGTCTCTGTCACTTTTTCAATAGTCCCTACTTCAATATTGATATATCACGCTGCCCGGGCAGTCGTGTAATTGTCTCATATATCAACTGATTCGAATGCAATATTTCTTGGAAGATAAAACTAGCGACAAATAATCCACCCCCTCCCCCAGATGATGATGGCACTGATCTTCAAATAATTGAGCTTGTTCTCGAGTAAAACTAAAATCTTCATTCTCCGTGAAAACCAAGATACATGTATATAACTGCAACGGCGTTTGAAAAAGGGAATGTTGATATGCACATTTGTGTAATAAAATAGAGCGGAAATCGTCTCTTTCATTGTAGGATTAACGGTTGATAAAGGCTGTTTCAAATCAACCCTCTAAGTTGTTAAGTCCGGCTTTCAAGGAATTTTATGATATGTAAATACTTGTCGGAAAATAAGTTACACTTTTAGCAATAAAAGGTATGCATGTGTTCTCCCAAATAATGGTATTTTTCTAATCTAGTAATGTTGCCTCCTCTTTTAAATTTGTGGGTGTATGGGGTGATGTCTGTGCGTTTGTGTGTATTATCATCATTTGTGCATTTATATGCTGTGTTTGTATGTGAAAAACGTGTGTGTGTGTGTGTGTGTGTTTGTGTGTATGTGTGCGTGTCTGTCTGTATGTGTGTGTGCCTGTCTGTGTCTGCGTGTGTGTATGTATTAATGGGGAAAAAAAGAGGAACAGAGGGGTACACCGAGATATATACAATACATAGTATATATAATGATATATTATGATATATAATAAAGCATTTGTTGTGTAACTTACTCTCTTCCATCGCCCCCCATATATATATGATATAACATTTGTTGTGGTGTCTTCTCTCTTCTGTGACTTACTCTCTTCCAACAACCGCCCCCACCCCCCGCCCCATTGCCCTTTCTCAATTCTGTTCCTGTGCTGTCTTTTTACAATTTACAGTCTACTTTAGTCTCAACCCCTTTTACTTCTCTCAACCTACTGCCGAGCGGTAAACTGCAAAGAAGAACAACCCCTCGATCACTACGACGATTTTAACACCCACACACGCAAACACACAAACACGTAAACATACAAGTGTACCATTTCCGGCTCATGATTAGTTGTGTTCAATCAAGGGTGAATATGATTACATGTACTATGTATTGACAAATGTGATCGTACAGAATTGAAACAAAATAACCTAGCAACGAATGATATCTCAAAACGAGAAGTAGGAGAAGAAGGAGAGGAAGATTGAAGAACAGAAGAAGAAAAAGAAAAGCAAGTAAAGGGATAAAAAAACAGAAATAGATAAGAAGGGGCAGAAAACATGGTAAAATAAGAATAGGTATAACTTATTTATTTTCTAAATTGAAGGGTGTGCTAGAAATTTCAATATATAACCTATGTAGATGTACCCGCTCTCTATTTGGTCTTCGCTTTCCGGAAAGGGTTCCATGTCCGTCATTACAGATGCATAGTTTACTCTGGATCCACTCTCAGGCGTGCCGTAGATCATAAAAATAATAGCATCCAGGAGTAAAAGTCAAAAACAAATATTGAATATATTTTGCCGTTTTTCACGAGCATATTCATGAAAGCGCTATTCCAGAAATTATACATAAAATGGAATTAAGCACGCTCTATAAAATTGAAACACATTATATTATATTGGTGTGAAATAAAAGTGACTTTCTGAAACAAAGCATTCCTGAATCAATATTGGCGTATTTGGTTTAGTGAATTGTTTGAAGCTGCAAGCGTTTGGTACACGATATCTATCAAATTCCTATTGAGTGTTCATCGTGACTACAAAATTGTAATGACAAAAACAAAAAACATGTCATGTATAAATATTTTGTTTGCTTTTTTTCCTTTCATCATCCAAGCTCAGTGTTACTAGAAATAAAGGTGGGAAAGAAATGAGAGTGGATAAAAAAGAATTAAAAAAAGAAAGAGGAAAAGGAAAAAAAAGAGGGAAGAAAGAAAAGTTTACGGGATCAATTAGCTTATTTTAAAGAGATAAAAGGAAAACATCAAATCAAAATGGATTTGAAAATAAAAAGATTACGCGATGGTTGCCAGGCGTTCAGGTGTCGTGACTTATGGGCCAAATCAATGACCTTTTACCGACTACCATTAGTGCCCTTCTGATATGGCGATCTCGGCCCAAAGCATGTCTCTTCGTAAACTCCTAGAAACTCTAGCCGAGGCCCTGACGATTTAGGGGAGGAAACAAGGCTGATCCCAATCACACGGTGCCAAACCGCAAAAATCCTTGAACCTATATTAGCGTCAGACGAGATTCGAACCCGTGCGAGGCGCACGAGTGTGAGCTTACTGCCGGCGCCTTAGACCTCTCGGCCATAAGATCGTCGGTGTTGAACCGGGAGAATTTAACCGGTACATGGCGTTTATGTTTATATTTGAATCCCTCCACGGTGAACGTGTTAGCGACCCTAAGCTGTGAATGAATCGTGCCCGAAATCGTTCATACACTATGAACAAGTTCTTTTGTCATACGGACAACATTTAAAAGGGACCCTTTGAAATTGTGTCCGCATAACAAAAGATCGTGTCCACAGTGTCAATAATACACACAGGCCCATGGTACATTGTACTTAGAAGTTCATCCTAAGTTTATTGTGTAGATCATTGATGGTTAATGGACCCTTTTCGTTATGTATGCAAATTTTATTGTATTAAAATGTATAGTTCAAACAATACGTTACTAATGGCAACCGCAAAGCCCGTCCGAGGTTTATCCGAGTAGCAAGATCTAACAGATTCAGAGTGCGTTCCATCTATTCAACTGAATCACTAGATACATGTGAAGGAAATCGCGCGTTACTACGCAGTGAGGGGGAGAGCTGTAAATGTATTACGAGAACCGCTTATTACGTCGTATTGTACAATGTGAATGTTAGAATGATGTTGCTTAAGTGTTGCATAGATACTATCGTGCAGAGCTATTGAAAAAGCCGTTTTCGCTATGCATTCATAACTTTATCCCAAACACACTATGGTAGTCACATGTAGCTAGAGATTCGGTTTGAATTGGTGGAATGCACTCTGAATAGATCACTTGTTGCTCCTCAACAAACCTCGGACAAACTTTGGGGTAAACATGAGCAACGTATTGTTCGAAAGACGTGCATACAATTAGCATATATAACGTAAATGGTCTATTGAAAAAACAAGCGATGGCTGATTGCGTATTTAACTCCGCAAATTTGCAGTTCTTTTGTAAAACATTGGAGAACTGGATACCGCTAAACAGGTGGTAAGCTAATTGATTGATGATACAAGTTTGCTTTGCATGTACTTTAGTAAAAAACTAAATGTCCACAGTGTCAGATAATAAGTAGAAGGAGTGACTTTATCGTGCCCGAAATCGTTCATACACTATGAACAAGGTCTTTTGTCATACAGACAGCGTTTAAAAAAGGACCCTTTGAAATTTTGTCCGCATAACAAAAGATCGTGTCCGTTGTGTCAGTAATACACACAGACGAATGGTAGACACAGAGCCATGACCGTATGTATTTAGAAGCACTTGCTATTGTGTACCTTATCAATGGTTGATAAGCCACTTTTGTGATGTATTGACAACTTTTCCCCGAACTGCCTGGTGATGCGTTATTACATTCACCTGTATTTCGTGATTTAGTTTGAATGGATGGAACGCACTCTGAATCTATTATTTGTTGCTACTCGGACAAACCTCGGACAAGCTTTGCGGTTGGCATTAGTAACGTATTGTTAGAACTATACGTGAATACTATTTGAAAACATAACGAAAATTACCTATATTACGTTGTATTGTACGACGATATACGGTGGATGTTAGAATGGTGTTATTTAAGTGTTGCTTAGATGCAATTTATTCATTACTTTATCCCTCACACGCTATGATAATCACCTGTCCCATCTGGTGATTCAGTTTCAATTGGTGGAATGCATATCAGTTGTTGCTACTCTTCGCTAAACTTTCGTAATACGATTCTTCACTGATAATTAAAGAGAAAGGTGGTCACAAAAGGCTGTCTAAAAATCAGTTGAAATTATATTCTTCTTCATATTTTCTTCGGCGCAAGGGTTGTTCTTTTCAGCATAGGGCTTAATGTGTAGGCAGAGGAGTCATTCTTGTTAGGACATTTTATTTGTGCTGACATAAATGTTCATTTTTAAGGCTGAAAAGACGGTATGACCAATTCCGTGCGTAGCGGCTCCGATGGGCCTGAGTTATAACGTGAAGGTACAATTACTGCCATTAAATTATTTCGCTTAGAGTAAATATTCTTACAGAAAGAGTTAACCTCTCTTTAACCGTTTTTGTCTTCGCGCCTCTTGAAGGAGAGATGTATTCCCCAGTAGTATGCGATTGAGCGGGAAGAAAACAAATGATAGAGACCGTTTTTGTAATGTATTCACAAGCCGGATTAGGCGTATTCCTAATGTAGGCTTGCTTTTCCTAACAACAAGTTATGTAAATCCAATAATGAGAAAAATCAATAAGGAAAAAAATAAACACGAATAGCAACCTGCCCCGTGTGAGGGGCAGATACTATCTTCTATGCCCCTGCATGGTATGGGAGTGGGGGTAAAAAAAAAATATCTGGAAATAATGTGGGGCATGTTTTTTTTTTGTGTGGACATTTCACTTTCAAACTCCTCATGTGGCTACAGGGAGACTGTATAAACCAGCGAGACAGAAAAAAAAAGCAAGAGAGCAAAAGGAACAGCACCCTGCCCCGTGTGAGGCTCGAACTCACGGCCTTCAGATTATGAGACTGACGCGCTGCCGACTGCGCCAACGAGGCTGCTTGGACATTGCACCTCAAGGTCACCGATTGTCTGTATCCCAAATCCTGTACAAATACATGTAGATTCAAGATTGAAATAATTCCACGCAAAGAGCATTATGATACAAAACAAAGCTCTGTCGTCGACATTCACAGAGCCGTCTGCACAGGCGCGTATTTAGAATGCGGGTTTATTTTCGGGATTAAACCCCCCTTTTGGTGTTGAACCCCCCCCCCCCCCCCGCCCCTTTTCACACTTTTTGTATGATAGACGAACGGTACCCCTACCTAATAATGTATGAAGCTAAAAATTTTGCACCGCTGAAAAAAAATAATGACATACCACCCACTCCCCCCTGCTCAGAGCATATTCAGAGAGTGGGCGGAATTAAAAAACTATGGAGAAAACAACTACCGCCCCCCCCCCCTCATCAACTTTTCGAAAACCCTCCCTTCACAAAAATCCTGGGTACGCGCCTGCATCTGCACAAAGAATTTGGACAACTCGCTTCCAAAATGACAGCAGCAACATGGTGCGTATTGCTTTGTTGGGCAAGCAGATAACAAAAGAGAGCAAAAGTGAGAGAGAGAGAAAGAGAGAGAGAGAGAGAGAGAAGAGTGGGAGAGAGACTGAGAGAGAAAGAAGGAAAGTAAGAAAGAGGGAGGGAGAGGAAGTGATCGAGAGAGAGATAGAGAGAGAGAGAGAGTGAGAGAGAGAGAGGGAGAGAAAGCGAAAGAGAGGGAGAGATAGAGGGGCAGGGAAGAGAAGTAGAGAGGGTAGG
Source organism: Arbacia lixula (assembly GCA_963669155.1). Taxonomy (NCBI): domain Eukaryota; kingdom Metazoa; phylum Echinodermata; class Echinoidea; order Arbacioida; family Arbaciidae; genus Arbacia; species Arbacia lixula. The sequence goes on from OZ022589.1 coordinate 6,778,445, forward strand.
AATCTATGAAAAGGAGATGGCAAAAAAAGAGGACAAAATTAAAAGGATAGTTCACCCTGGAAACGTTTTGGTTTCAATTGAAGGAGACACACGACAGGAACATATTCGTGAAGGTTTGACGAAAATCGGTTTTGATTTTGTGACGTCACTATCGCGAGGTGGTCTCCGATTATGTTGTGTACTTCTTTCTTTTTTCATCCTTTCAATCGCAATATATGTGTGTAATGGTAAATATCCTTTTTAGAAAATTGATATTTTCCAAAAAAATTGTACACGACATAATGGGAAAGCACCTGTGTGTGTGTGTGTGTGTGTGTGTGTGTGTGTGTGTGCGTGTTTGCGTGTGTTTGCGTGTGTTTGCGTGTGTTTAGAGAGAGGGAGAGAGAGGGGGGGGGGCGAGGGAGGAGCGAAGACGCACCTCCTGACTATCTGTGCCCTTCTATGCCAACAACTCACCATTGAAAGCTCTTTCGCGGAAGAAGTAATGGAGCACATCACACTGTAAAAAATAACTGTAAATTAACAACATTTTCGACTTGTAAAATTACAAGTTTTGGTTGTTTTTCCATTATTACGGTATTTTTCTTGTAAAATTGCAGGGGAATCGTTTTTGTCTACGAAGTCGGCTTAAATTAACGGTTACAAGTACATGTAACTGTTAATAAACAGGAATCGCGTATTCATACAGGCCATCCTGTTTATTTACGAATTGTTCCCATAGTTCCATTTTCAGCAACGAGAATTTTCCTGTCAAAAAACAACAAATTCCTTAATTAAACAACATAAAACAAATAATACTGTTGATCAACATGTTTCTCGTATATCAATGGCCTTCCTTGTTCACTAACAGGAAGTTCTCGTATAGTTCTGGACACTGTAAAACTAACTGTAAATTAACAGTCTTAGTTTGACTTGTAACATTACAAGTTTGGGTTGTTTTTCCATTATTACGGCATTTTTCTTGTAAAATGGCAGGGAAATCGTTTTTTTTTAGGAAGTCGGCTTGAATTAACGATTACCAGCTCGTGTAAATGTTGATAAACAGGAATCGCGTATTCATACAGGCCATCCTGTTTATTTACGAATTGTTCCCATAGTTCCATTTTCAGCAACGAGAATTTTCCTGTCAAAAAGCAACAAATTTCATAATTAATCTACATAAAACAAATATTACTGTTTATCAACATGTTTCTCTTATATCAATGGGCTTCCTTGTTCACTAACAGGAAGTTCTCGTATAGTTCTGCACACTGTAAAAAATAACTGTAAATTAACCTTTATTTTTAACTTGTATAATTACAAGTTGGTTGTTTATCCATTATTACGGTATTTTTCTTGTAAAATGGCAAGGAAATTGTTTTTTTCTTTACACTGTAAAAAATAACAACAAAACTATAGGATTTTTTTGCCCGTGAAATTACAAGATACTGCCGTTGCATTAAATTTACTGTCTTTTCCATGTAAAATAACAGTAAGTTTGTTTCTCTACAGGAAGTCAGCATATGTTCTGGTATTTTAACGAGCTACTTTGTTAAATTACAACTTGTTACGTCATTTTAATTTTCAATGAATATTCATTAGCATAATTCTGTTAGCAAGGCATTTAGAAAATAACAATTATCAATGAAATTGATTGCTATTTTATAGACTATTACAATTGTGAATGTAATGGCATATTAATAGAAAATGTTTAATCTATAAAGGATCGCTAATTGAATTGAAAGTACTATCAAAATGTTAATTTATCTGTCTAATTAGTGCATCTTTCCGCAAGTACTAACCATAACGAAAGTATGTATAAATAGGATGCCCTATATAAGAATGTCCAAGCAAGTTAATGACAGTTAGTGATAATAGGTGTAAGTTAGATTAGGCTTATTGTTAGATTAGGAGTAGGCTAGGATTAGGATTAGGCTATCCAAGTATGTATTAATTAATTAATAGGATTTAATTAAATGGGCATTCCCGTTAAAAAAGCGGAAATATTTTTTTACAGTGATAGGAAGTCAGCTTGAATTAACGGTTACCTTAATTAAGTCAATGTCAAAGAACAGGAATTCCATTAATCTAACAACATTTTATTACATGATAAATACAGGAAAGGACTGTCAATTTACAGAGCACTTATTAACCGGAACCTGTATTTTAATAAGGCTGTATAAAAACGGGAATGCGACACTGTTAAATAACAAGGTGGTCAATAACGGGAACCTGTATTTTAATGAGGCTGTATAATAACGGGAATGCGAAACTGTTCAATAACAAGGTGGTCTATAACGGGAACCTGTAAATTTACACTGACTGTAAAAACACTGTATGAGGATGTGAAAAAACGGGAGTTCCTGGCGTCCCGGACTGCCAGGAAATTTCCCGTAAAAAAACGGTAATATTTTTTACAGTGCAGAAATACACCAGCGAGTGACTGCTGTAAACTAAAGTGCCTCATCTACCGTAGATGTGGACACCTCCTCGAAAACCGACGAGGGGATTGCTTATACTAGGAGCAGAGGGAGATTGGTCAAAGGAGGGCCGACTTTGGGTCCATCAGCGCTCTCACACCTAGTGTGACCTGACCTTGTTCGTACGGGTATTCATCAATGCTGCGTTGAGATATCGTCGCTAAATTCAGTGAATACAGCATTCTCCTAGTGAAAGTACGACCTACTAACATGCTTAAAATGCTCGCACTTCATGAAGAGCGAACAGGTTCGTCGTCGAGATTTATGTGTTAGCAGGTGAAGTCCGTTTTTTTATTTGTGTTTACTGATATTCTTGCCTCGGCGATCATGTTTCGGATAGGTAGAACATATTTATTATGTTTACCCCGGATCTCGTATCAAAACATGTAGGCCGGGCGTATCCTTCGCGATACGTCGATATCGCTCGCTCCTGGAGATTTACGATATCAGCTTTCATCGCCGGATTTAACAAGAACAGCGCTGGAGAGTGCAGGAGATTTCACAATGGTTCAATCGAGAGGCGATGTAAAAAAGAACAGGAACACTCTGCAAGCTGTTTGATTTATTTTGTCCCGTTATGGCTGGCACATTTCCGGATTTGTCCTCATTTTTCTCACGAGCTTGAATAGATTAGAAATTGAGTCTGCCCATACCGATTGAAGTGAGGACATTTGTAATTTCGGACAGTTGAGCGAGAAGTATGAATCTAAGGGAGAAAACAGGCCAACCTTATTATCTTATCTAGTGCATATAGGAACCTCCAGGGGAATACATGACATTGTATATGTATCAGATTAGCTTGTCCGAAAAGCGGTATTGATATCGTCGCTTGTTGTCATGGTTGTGAGGCCACAAAGATGGTTCGTGCTTGTGTTGGGGTGAGATTGGGGTTTTAGAGAGGGTGGGAGCTCTCCCTTGAAACCGTAATAAACGATGCGGGTATTTCTTTTGATATTATTTGCTAGCCGTAGCCTCTAACGAAAACCTCTTGCTTTGCTTCTTAATTCAATGCTTATTCTTCTCGAAAAGGGTTAGCCACCAGACTAATCGTGAGTTGCGAAGCAGCGATTATCAAACCAGCGTCAATGCCTCTTCTCACTTGATCTGGCACACAACAAGAAAAGATTTGAATACATCTAGATACGTAACGAATTTTGATTGGAGGGGCCGCAACACATCACTGATTGACGAATCTTTACATGACTATTGATATATATTCAGGTATATGTATATGTATATGTATATTCATATGTTCGGCTCTCTGGTTGGTCAATGGGAATGGGGAAAGAAAACAAATTTGACGTCTTAGCTGAAAATCATGAATATAATCATCTACCGCTCCGGTAGCAACTTTCCAAAGAAAATATAAAGAAATGGTTTTTTTTTTGGCTCGTCAGGTTAAGTGAGTAGAGGCCTCAGCGCTTCCCGACTTGCAGCCAACAATTATAGTAGTCTTGTTAGCAGTCGTTTTTTTGTAGAGGAATAGGCAGAAAAGTAAGAGGTCTCGACTATGTAAGACATGCGAGTTATTGTTGGTTGCCCCCTTCCGTCCTTCAGCATACACCTAGAGGTAAAAACTTCAGATAACCTTATAAAGAGTGAGCTAAAACGATAGATTAATTTTTTCCCTACAAAACTAAATGTCCTCTTCCTGGAAAGAGAACTGCTACTTGGAGTCTCGCGAGAGATCATACTGACCTTACAGGAAGTAAAACCCCTGCTAGTACGCGCGCATGCTATCATATGTTTTCATTTTAAGTAAGTATCGCATGATCTTATTTCACCAGTAGCATTCATGTCCTATCATGTTGGACTCAATAAGCACATTTTGTATTGACAATTCACAGAATCATGGTAAAAAGTGCCACTACATACTTTTTAACAATGGTCGTGTTTGCTGCAGTGGGTGAAATTATTTCTTGTTTACCGATTTCGCGTTCCTGTCTCGAAGAATATCTATTTAAGCAAAGAGTGCATTGGGGTCTAGTGGATACAGGGAAGGTAACGAACACCCGACGAGGACTTTTTTTCCAGGGCGTGGGCGGTTATTAAGGGTGTCGTCTGCATGCGAGATCACGTTTCACTCCATGTTGCTTTTTAGGGTGTCGAGAGCTGAGCGATTGGTCCTTAAGTACGTAACACTGTTGGGAGAGCAACACAGGGAGATGAAAAAAAAACTTAGAGAGAGAGAGAGAGAGAGAGAGACGAGGAATAGGAAGGGGACATTATTCTTCCAACATTTGCTTTTCTTTGCTAAGACGTATACACACAACGCACAACAACAGCGTGAACACAATAAAAAAGAACTGACGCAATGCGCAACAGTGGCGTGCGATTAGCTTGCAATGGTCAGGTGATGGTAGTTGAAAGTAACATTTTTTCCGAATATAGTTTTTTCTTAACGTGGTTGTGTGAGACAGCTGGGTTCAAAATCATGAATCTTGGTCGAACTCAGACGAGCAGGTGTTCCAGAACTTTGAGCCTCCTCAAAATCTTCTGGCACCCATTCCGTTCTTTAATTTGACCGAGTGACAACGTATTTAAAGGAATAGTTCACCCTGAAGTTAAGTTGGTTTCAATAAAAAGCAGAAAATAATATAAAAGAAACATATTAGTGAAGGTTTGACGAAAATCTGTCAAAGGATGTGAAAGTTATGGTCTTTTGAAATTTCAATAGACTTGACGTCACGTGCGAGGTGCTCTCCCATAATTCCATAAATTGCCCTTTTTCTGCTTTTGACAACGGAATGATTTGCTTTCATAGAGGTATGTGTGTAAAAACGTATTTCTAATGATGTATCAAATGCACACGTAAAAGGATGCACATGTTTTTGAGAAAATGCACATTTGCGAAAAAGAATTGTATATAATGAATGGGAGAGCACCTTGCACGTGACGTCCCAAAATCAAAAATTAAAAAGATCTTAACTTTCTTATCATTTGACGGATTTTCATCAAACCCTCACTAATACGTTTCTTGCATGTCTCCTTTAAGTGAAACCACGTTAATTCCAGGGTGAACTATCTTTTTAAAAGGAGATAAACGCCCTGCGAATGGATTTGCCGTACTGAGATCCTGCTAGGAGCGCGGTACGACGTGAGGCAGTCTGGCTTGAATTCCAGAGAGTGTGCAAAAATTATGTCAAAGACTTTACCTTTTGCCTTCGCACACACCTCATGCAGCCATACTCAGTTGATATGATTTAAACATGCATATCTTTAAAGTCATGTGATACACTTTGTTTTATTCATATATCTACAATCATTCGTTTTTGTAGCTATAGAGCCAATAAGGATTAATAACATGTGCATTAAAGGGGTAAGGAATTTGTTTTAATTTGATGTCATTAAGAATCCTAATACAAATGATATTTCTTTGGGATCCTAGGGTATTCCTGGATGCTTTTGCAAGACCCAACGTCTTAGAAGTAGTTGATTTAAGATGGTTGGAATCATAGTCGTTGAGTCTATGTGTAATGTCGAACGCGAATGAGGACTGGCAACAATTTTTTTCCCAGCCACACCAAACTAGTTCTCACTACATTCTTGAAAATGTTGCCGAACGGGCTCAAACTGTTGATGTAGTACCAACTTTGTTCGGTATTTCTACGAACTTCATGAACGAGCTCCGACGGGCTCGGGTGGGGAAGGTGCTTCAGAATATTAAGACTGCTCAACATTTTCTGGCCACCATCCCGTTCTTCAAATAGACTAAGTGACAACGTATTAAAACGCAGTATTGCCGTACTTCGATCATACTAGTGACGCCGTATAGACGTCGGGCAGTTGGGCATCAATTGCAGTACAGGTGCAACAAATATTTCCATCATATTCCATTCATCGTTTGCCCGATCTGAACTTGACACGAACCGACTGCGGATGGGATAAAATCGAGATGAAGGTACGGTGAACGGTTAATGAACTAGAACTAGAATCGTATTCTAGAAATTGCTTGGTTAACATTACACGTTCTTTTCCGACTACAGTCTGTTTTTATTTTTTAGGACGAGTATTACGTTTCAGACTACTTTAATGTGACTCAGAGGTATGTCGAGTTTCTCGCACTAACTTTTCAGATTTGACATCGTAGGAATCACGGTAGGTTGTCAACAACTTCAACGCATGGTGATCTGGTGCTAGGATTAATGTGATCCCCCTCCCCATGATTTGCATGTTGTTTTTCATAATTATGATTAATTAGTCAAGTTACACTGTACATGTCATAAACGTGTCACATTCAATCAAAGCCTGGAAATAAGCTAAGAAGCTAGTATACATCGCAAATCATTGTATTCGTATGATTGGGAACAAACCGTGATTAGCTCGAATTGTCAAGAGGTTATCCTGGTATAAACCGTGTTATTCACTATAGTGTTGTTAACATGTGTGAGTCACATTTTACCTGTAACATACAAAGGCCTAACATCATGGTATATATTATATTCTGAATAGTTCAACAAACATGACAAAAGTCGTACATTTGGAGCGAATCATGTTTGGTATGAGCTATGATGTACTCGAAGTAAAATTGTATGTTTAAGTATGGTAACTAAGTTTAAATATCTTTTATTCTAACAGAACAAATGTATCGATTGAGACCACGTTTATCCCATATTTAAGTGTTATGATGTACTCATAGTGACATTGCATTTTTAAGTATGGTAACTGAATTTGAATGTTTTATACTAACAGAATTTAGGTATCGGTTGAGACCACGTTCATCGCATACTTGAGTGCTCTCAGTATGGCCAATGTGCATTCCATCTCTCTCTGGACTTGCACATAATGCCGACATCGAACACGGATGCATAATACCTCCGCACAAAGTGATTTGGTATGAGATATCTGTGGGAATTGTAATCAGATACCACTATCTATGGAGCAATTTTCCAAATTTGGCTTAAAATATACGTGTGATCAGGCAGTGGTTTAATTTCCCTCCATCTCCCTCCGTCTGGGATCCACTCTCAGTTTCTCACTCCACTTTTCTCCGTCTAACATTCTTATTTTTTTTGTCTACGTGTATGTGACAAACTTTCGTTTCTTTCCACCCCTTATCTCTCTGTCTGTATGCCGACATGTATGTTCGGTCTTTAAAGCACATGCTACAAAGCGTGGAAAGGCATACAGATATATTCACTTATACTGATACTCACATAATAATCCAAACACTGTTTAATACATCCGCCTATTATTGTACCCTCTTCCTTTCTCCCACCCCCATAGCTTAGAAACCAACACAATTTTAAGTGCACTTTATAAAAGAATGTTTATTTCCTCTTTTTGTCTTACTTTTTTTTTATACAGATATCGTCAACATACAAGGTTTTGCGGCCCCATATTGCTGTCCTCATACCTGCTGTTGATTTCCGGAATGTGCGACTAGCTCACAGAGAGTGCCTGTCTGCATATTCACCTGGTTAAAGGTATGCTCATATTTCTGAGAGTAGGAGAGTGTGTATATGTTTGCTTATGTGTGTACCTATATGTGTGTGTTTGTTTGTGTAGTGGTGATAGACATGATAGATAAGCGAGATGCTAGTGCATGTAAATAATGGAGAAGTCGGGGAGAGATAGAAAGAGAAGGAGAGGGAGAGAGAAAGATGGGATGGGAGAGCAGGGGATAAAGAGAAAGATATGCCTATTTTTAAAAAGAGAGAGAGAGAGAGAATTACATGGGGGAGGGGAAGGGGATGGGATAGATGGAGAATGGAGAGGGGACCGATAGAGAAAAGAAGAAGAGAGACAAGAGAATAAATCGGTGAAGAAGAAGGAGAGGGATAGAGAGAAAGAGAAAAAGAGAAATAAAAAAAAAAGGAGAGAGAGTGGGCAGCGGGAGTAAGAATTGAAAAGGAGAGCGAGAGAGAGAGAGAGAGAGAGAGAGAGAGAGAGAGAAAGGGAGGGGGAGGGGTTACAGGGGAAAAAGGAGAGGGAGACAGAGACAGGAATGACAGAGAGCAATAGGGAGGGAGTGAGGGGCAGAGAGAGAGTGGCATTGAGAAAGAGAGGGGGAGAAATAACGAAAGAGGGGGGGGGGGAGGGAGAGAGAGAGAGAGAGAGAGAACGGGTTACCGGGGATAGGGAGAAGGATACAGAGAGTGGGAGAGAGCAAGGAAGAGAGAGAGGAGAGAGAGAGAGATAGAGATGGAGAGAGAGAGAGGGAGAGAGAGAGAAAGAGGAGAGAGAGAGCGAACGAGCGAGAGAGAGAGAGAGAGAGAGAGAGCGAGCGAGCGAGAGAGAGAGAGTGTGTGGAGGGTAAGAGGCAGACAGGGAGAGAACTCGGAATCACTTCGATGTCTGCGTACCTTCTTGGATGAACCTAACAGTAAATGAATTTCGCTGCTGAACATAAATGAGCAAATTAGAAAAATCCTACAATGAAATTGCTTTCCTGAATTGTGGAGACAGACTTAGAGGGAGAGGAAAACAATCTTCAAAGAATCTATTACCACGCTTATTTCATAAGTCATCGCCAAGAGACAAGACAAGGGATATTTCAACTTTCTTTCACTTATCATTTCTTTCTCTTTCTATAATTTTGTGTATCCTTGCTATTTCAAAATACCGTACGCCATTGCATACTACTTTGTATCTTATCAAGTTGTGTGCTTCGCCAACATGGATTATAGTCTGAAGTTTGAAATATGATATATTAACCATTTAGTAGCAGGGATGATTATGAAGTTAGTTCGCTTTATACATCCTTGCTTGCAGTAAGCAATACTACATTTACATGTACACATAATACATACCAACATCTACATGTAATCCAATTAAGTGGTGACGACTTCTGTGATGATTATCATCATTGGTGTTAGGTCTTCATATGGCTATGGCAAATGTAATTGGGAATCGCTTCTTTAAGTGTTCTGTTGAAAAGTCCTCCCTTGAAAAGTAAATTGATACTGAGCATTAGATTGCATCACGTGATCAGTGATTCTCGCAGGAGAGTCGAATATTGAGGTAAAACAAGTCCTTTAATTCAAAAGTGATTTGCCATTAATGTTGAACATTTGTTAAACTAATGTTCACAAATTGTTCAGCTAATGTTTACAGTATGTTTCGAGTTGCATTGGTTGAAGGTCAAACTAAGATTGGAATTTGCTCAGTTGTGTACGTAGACACGATGTACATATACAATACTCGGAGAGACTTTGAGATTAACACAATGTATAGAGAGGTGTAGGGGCGAAGGGAGACAAGCGTATGAACATTATCTCTATGGCGTGTATGGGAAAAGTTATACATTGTTTAATCATGTTAATTGAACATTTTCACAGCTGTAATTTACATGTAGTGTAAATAGTGAGAAGAACAATGTATGCATGTAAACACCTGTTAATTCTTTGTTTAAAATATTGCATCCAAACGAATCTTTGAAGCTTATCTCGGTCTCATTAACCAAACAACACAAAATAATGCAATGTACCCCCCCCCCCCCCCCCCATTAAGGATAAAGCATTTGCGAAGACCTATTGGGATAGAAGCTCTGGTGGTTATTTGTTTTTCCTGTTTGAACTGCATGTAAACCTCATTTAGCTTATCTTTGGTCGGTATTAACAAGTCATCTACAAGCTAGTTTGTCGTCTCCTGGGGGCATTTCATCAAAGGACTTGTCGGATATTTTATCCGACAAGTTTGCTCTCGGCCGATAAGATGCAAGCATTTCAGTAGCTTATAACAGTTTATCGGATAAAACGTCCGACAAGTCCTTTGATGAAATGCCCCCCTGGAATACAACCCAGTTAGCTTTCCTACAATTCCACCTAGGTACAGGACCCTGTTACATATAATTTGTCAATTGTTGTAAGTTACCATGATTACCATTAATGGTAACTACCATGGTAACATCCAGTGAGCTTTCAGCTTTACCACTGTTGCTATGGCAGTTAACATCAATGGTAAGTTACAATAGTTGGAAAAATATATGCCCGGCAGAGGTGAGGACTTGGTAAGATTACGCAGAGGTGACGTGTAGATGAGTGATGGGCGGTACCGAGAGCGCGGGAAGCAGTTCAGTATCTCCCTGACGGGAGTGATGCCATTGATCTTGGTACAGAATGTGGCATCAGAGTTAGCACCTCTGCTTCATTTACCAGAACGGAATGAGGCTGTAAGTTTAGGATCCGAGTAATTTGGTATCAAGATTATTGAGCAAACACCAGACAGCAAGATTATTGCCAATAATGTCGAGTCTTGGTAATAATGTCGAGACTTGGTAATAATGTCGAGTCTTGGTAACCGAAACACCATTAACGGAAGATGAATCACCTGAAATAATGATTTGCTTGGATGCAGTTGAACACTTGTAAGTAGAGGATCCGAGTAATAGGGTGTCAAGGTTATTGAGCAAACTGGCCATTAACAAAGACATAGATATTAAGTCAAACGGATATTTATTTGACATATATCAGCCATGCTGTAATCGTCAAAATACTTTGGTGCATTTTGCCCAGCATTTATAGCTCAAGATTGAGATGAATTGTTCCGAAGTGTGCTTTCAGTTGCAAAGAGCTTCGTCTGCGAACATTCACAGGGAATCGAGACAGTTAAAATGTAAGATATAAAGTGTGTGTGGCGCTATGAAACTCGTCAGTCTATACTTGAGCGTGATGCAGAGGCGCTTGGTCGCTCATCTACTGAAAAACGAGGGACAATTATGACGAGAGAGACGCCACGGCATGGCAATAACAGATGCCACATGACTACTCCACATTCTCTCCTTCTCTCCTAACCCAATGGCCCCCATGTTCTCTCCATACCCCCCCCCCCCCTCCACCTAGGCCTCTTCTCAATGTATTCGTATCCATCCTTTTATT